>CM068298.1:52604415-53187104 GCA_034768395.1 Linum lewisii | reverse complement strand
CAATGGTAATGAAGAGATCAATGACAACTTCCCCGACGAGCTATTATGCGCTATAGCAACTTTAGAGTTCAAGGAACCTTGGTTCGCGGATTTGGCTAACTATCTTGCTAGTGGAGACTTGAAGGAGGGCCTCTCCACTCAAGACAAAAGGAAGTTCTTTGCGGACTTGAAGCATTACTATTGGGACGATCCTTTTGTATTTCGAGTTGGCTCGGATGGTATGATTAGAAGATGTGTCACTTATGGAGAATCTAAGGACATCATGCGACATTGCCACTCCGGTCCTACGGGTGGACATCATGGAGCAAATCGCACGGCTCGCAAGGTACTTGAGTCCGGATTCTTTTGGCCCTCGATCTTCCGAGATTGTCAAGACTTTGTCAAGTCTTGCGATGCGTGTCAACGTTCAGGTAACATCTCTTCCCGTAATGAAATGCCTCAAAATGTCTCGTTAGTGGTAGAAATATTTGATATATGGGGTATTGATTTCATGGGACCGTTTCCTACTTCGCATGGTAACAAGTACATATTAGTTGCGGTAGATTATGTGTCTAAATGGGCGGAGGCACAAGCTTTGCCTACCAATGATGCCTGAGTCGTAGGGAAGTTTCTTGTTAAGTTGTTCACCCGTTTTGGTACCCCTCGTGCTATCATTAGTGATCGAGGTACTCATTTTCAAGGGCAATTCGATAGAGTATGCCACCGGTTCGGCGTCACTCATCGGATGTCCACCTCGTATCACCCTCAAACTAGTGGCGAAGCCGAGGTGACCAATAGGGAACTTAAGAGAATCTTAGAGAAGACGGTCGACCAATCACGGAAAGATTGGTCGAAGAAGCTTGATGACGCTCTATGGGCCTACCGCACAGCCTACAAGACCCCTATAGGCACTACTCCCTATAGGATGGTCTATGGCAAAGCATGCCATTTGCCGGTAGAGCTCGAGCACCGAGCTTATTGGGCATTGAAATTTCTAAACCTTGATATGAGTCTCGCAGGAGAAGAGCGTAAGTTTCAGGTACATGAGCTCGAGGAGTATCGCCATCATGCATATGAGAATGCAAAGCTTTACAAGGAGAGGACGAAGCTCATTCATGACTCCCGTTTGAAGCCGGGCAAGGATTTCAAAAATGGTGATCAAGTTCTCCTATACAACTCTCGGCTCAAGCTCTTTCCCGGGAAATTGAGGTCTCGTTGGTCCGGCCCCTTTACGGTAACTCATGTTTTTCCTTATGGCACCATCGAGGTAATCTCTCCATCCCAAACCGAACCTTTTAAGGTGAATGGCCATAGACTTAAGCATTATGTTGTTAGTGATACTATAGGTGCTGTTGAGGTCTTGTCTTTGGTCGTGCCTTGAGTGTTCCTTGCTTCGTCGAGCTTACGACGTTAAACAAGCGCTTCTCGGGAGGCAACCCGAGTGTTTTTCATGTCTTTTCTTCTTGATTTGATTGCATGATTGTGTGTTTTTGTGGTATTCAAGGTCCTTGAGTTGTTGTGGTGTCCTTTGTGGTCTCGTAGGCGTTGAAATTCTGAAGTTCGGGGTCCGTTTTGGGTTGATTTGGCGGTGTTTTGGTCGTTTTTCGTCGCGGTGAAAATTTGTTTTTCAGCTGAGGAGGTGCACGCCGTGCACCACTGCACGCCGTGCATGATGCACGCCGTGCACCGTGCACGGTTTGGTGCACGGGCTGTCCAGGAGGTTCGAAATTAATTTTCAGCTCCTGGTGCACGCCGTGCAGCCTTGCACGCCGTGCACCCTGCACGTCGTGCACCCATGCACGCCGTGCACCTGTGTTTTTTTTCCTTTGTAATTTTTTCGGTTTGGTTTGTGGTTGGCTCGGTTGATACTTGGTTTTTTTCGGTTTGGGTTTTGGTTCACTGACTACCCCCCCTTATCCCTTTCCTCGACTTCCCCAGCCCAGCACCCGTCACTCTCTCAATCCCGCCGCCGCCGACACTCCTGCCCGCCGCCACATCTGCCCAGCCCCAGCCGCCAACTCCAATCGACCGCCCGACCACAGCCGCCGTCGTCGACTCCATTCGACCGCCCCGACCCCAGCCGCCACCCTTAACCCGACCGCCAGCACTCTCTCTTTCCCTCAGCCGCCCGCCGCACCAGGCCCAGTCGACCAACTACTGCCCGCCACCTATCCCGCCACCTATCCCGCCGCCGGCTCCCTTCTCCCAATCCAGCCGCCCGACGCCACCGCACCCACCCGCCGAAGCTTCCTCAGCCGCCCGCCGCACCAGGCCCAGTCGACCAACTCCTGCCCGCCACCTATCCCGCCGCCGGCTCCCTTCTCCCACTCCAGCCGCCAACCTCCCATCTCAGCCCCCGATTCCAGGTTTCCAATTTTAATTTGGAATTTCAGCTTTGGTTGCTTGAGTTAGTTGGCCGTTGGTAGTGTGGTTTGATTGAATGTTGATATTGTTGCTTTGATTTGTGGAGTTGGGCATTGATTTTGATTGTTAGGATTTTGATGTGAGGGGTGTGGTTTGTTGAGTTGGTTTGTTTGTTTACTTGTGCTGTGGTGTTTCTTTGACTGTTGGCAGATTCTACTTGCTTAGTTTAGGGTGTGGGATTTGCTTGGTTTCATGTGCGCAAGTTTGGGGTTATGGCGTTGCTTGTGTCCATTGTTGGGCCGATTTTAGCTTTGTGAAACTGATTTGATTGTTCTTGATTGGTGGTTGATTGATTGTTCTTGAGTCGTGGCTGCTTTGATTACTCTTGATTGGTGGATGGTTGCAAAGGATTCGCGGTGGCTTGATGGGGGCAGAATGTTGTTTTATCGTGATTTATTTGAATGGTGGAGTTAGGTGTGGTTGTTAGTGTTTGACTTGTGATCCTACTCCGTGCCTATCTTTGTGATGTGTCTTTTGTTTCTACAGGTTCTGAATTCGGGGACCGAATTCCATTCTTTGTGTGAGGAGGGGTGTGGTTAATCACCACTCATTGGTTTAATTTTTATGTATTCCTCCTTGCATTGTGTGGACTTAGGCTTATATGTTCTTGATTCGTGTTTTTGATCCATGATGCATGCCTTTTGCTTAAGTTTGGATTTCAATGATTTGATTTTTGCTAGCATAGGTTGTTGCACTTGAACTTGATGATTTTGAATTGTGCTCAATGTTTTAATCATGTGTTATGATTCGGCGCCTTGATAGGATTTGTCTTAGGAGTGTAGCCTTTTTGGTTGATTCTTTGTATGCACTTCTTTTGCAGGATGCCTCCCAAGGGTAAAGCAGCTTCTTCATCCTCCACCCCCAAGCGATCCAAGGCACCAGCTTCCAAGAAGCGGAAGGGACAGACTGGGGAGTCTTCTGCTCCTCCACCACGGTCGCCTTCGCCGCCTCCAGCTCCCCGTGGCGTCGACCCTCCTGAATCAGTGGTTCAGAGGATCTTCGACTTCGACCCCAGAGATCGGGCTTACAGTCGTTATCAGGTTATGGCAAGATGGCCCGTGGCGAGGCAGGGTAGATTTGATTTTGAGGGGTTGCAGAGTCGTGATGGTTGGTTGGATGCTTTGAAGACTTTGGCTGATGGAGCCGGTATTTGGCCGCTCTTGGAGGTTGACGAGAGGGCGTATGAGTGGCCTACAAAGGAGTTCTTGAGCACTCTCACCGTGGAGTGTCACGAGACCACTAGTGAGGTTTGTGTGCACTTCAGGCTCGGCGGGATGGCGCGTGTGTGCTCCATTGACGAGTTTGGATACCGCCTTGGGTTCTATGAGTGGGTGCAGGTTCAAAGTGGCGAGCTCACTGGGTTGGCTCTCATATCTTCTCTTGCGGGGGACGCCAAGAGTGCATTCTTCAAGGAAATTGCACCGAGGACTAGAGGTTATTCAGCTCGTTCCTCCAAGGTCACAGAGGTGAATCGGCCTATGCTGAAGCTCCTCCATCACTTCTTCCGGCACTCCATCACCCACAGGAAGCCATCCTCCTCTCCAGGTGTAGTCTCAGTCAGAGATTTGTTTCTCTTTTATTGCTTGGAGAGGGGCATCAAGCTGCATCTAGGTGATTTAGTGCTAGGAGCCCTCCTTCAGATACAAGCTAATGACACGATTGGTGTTCTACTGGGAGGGGGATTTGTGACCAGGTTGGTGCGAGGGTATGAGTGCCTTGATGCTTTTGGTCCTGCTCCAGCATTTGTCGAGCCTCGACCAGTTCTCTTGCGGATTGTCCTACCTACAGCTCAGATCACAGACCTTCTGGTTCCGACTTGTCGGGTCTCAGATGATGACAGTGATGAGGAGGATGGAGAGATCGACCCTACTACACTTCATGAGCTTATCTCGGGGATGGGTCGCCTCACGACCGTAGTGGAGGATATGCGTGAGGGATAGAGGAGAGACAGTGCGGCGATACAGGACCTTAACAGGAGAGTTCAGAACCTAGAGGCGTACAACACTAGGGACTTTGAGAGCCAGCAGTTCTATGGACAGCAGCTTGCTCAGGTGCATGAGGCTCAGCAGTTTCAGGGTATTCAGATTACTCAGATTCAGCATTCTCAGTACTGGCAGCAGCATCAGTCCTACTACTACCAGGAGAGCTTCCACTCTGAGTCCGGCCCCTCCAGCACTTGGGCAGTCTTTCCACCGCCTCCCCCGTTTGACGGCTACCATCCATGGTCACAGTGGCCTGGGCACCCACGACCACCACCCCACTGAGAGCCACAGGATCACTCACCACTTCTCCGGACTTTGGATTTCTCCATTCTTTTATTTCTGTTTATGACTGCATGTTTTGTTGTGTTTGACTTCTGATTTTCTCTTTTCATTTCTGGCTTTGAACTTGTCATGTTGTTGGATCACACATCTCATCCGTACTCTCATCTTGTCGACTATGGGTTGTGTTTGAGTGGTATGCCCTCCCTTGTTTTCTACAGGTACCCTGATTCAGGTCCTCGTCCTGAACAGGTTACTTGACCCGGGATTCCATCTCCGGCTTCTCTTCTTCACCGCGCGGTATATTCGTTCCACCTTATCCTCTCTCTCTCTTGATCATTGAGGACAATGCTCATGTTAGTCGTAGGGGAGTTTGAGTTTTGGTGTGATTATTTGTCGGTAGAAGTCTAAAGCTATGTTGTGATGTGTTGCTTGATCTTATTTGAATGTCGAATTCCTCTATTGTAGAATCGTTTGTTCTTGACTTTTAGGGTTTAATTGACTTCAAGTTTTCACAATGACGTTTAGACTGTCCTGCTTAGAACCTATAACCGGCATGTTAGCACTAATATCAAATGAGTCTGGACCAGAACTGAGATTTTATCACTCTTGTATGTTGGTTGATTGGTTGATACGTGTTTTTATACCACTCGTAACACCGGTCTAGGATGATGAAGGCAATCAGAATTTCTTCCCCTCCTCCATGTTTTTCATTCTCTTTTTAATCCTTCGTGATTGTGGCTTGAGATTAGACGGAATCCAATTCGAAATCTTGTGTGGAAGTTGTAAGGGGCTAAGGATCAAGTGGCTAAATTGTGAAAAAAAAAATGCTCAAAAGAAAAGCTAGGCAAGCTCGGCACCTAAGTGAAGTGTCGGGTTGAGCACTAAGCAAAAGGGCAAAGGCTGTGAGCTAGGCAGGTTCAACACCTAAGTGAAGTGTTGAATCGAGCACTAGTATGCAGTAAGAAAAAAAAAGAAAGAAAAGGAGTTCTCACATGTAGCCCTTGATCCTAGCCAGAGTTTTGTGAAGTGCGGATGAAGTCGAGTCGATAGCCACATCATAATCACTCACCACTTGCGATCCATGTCCCGATTTCAAATCCTTCTGATTAGAGTTGGTGTTGTCGTGGTCGGTTTTGCTGTGTCCCAATCAACCACTACTTGAAGTGTGCAGAAATTAGTGCGGTTTAGACTTGTTTGGTTGATGTTCTTGCATGTGTAGGTTTAGTTTGTTCGTGGAACAGTTTGAGCTAAATTGTGATTGCTTGAATCTCAATGGACCGAACTTGTCATTTGTGAACTTGGATGTTTTCTAATTCATTTGCTTAAGGACAAGCAAAGCTTAGTCGTAGGGGAATTTGATGTGACTTTAATTAGTGCATTTTAAGCTTATGAATGACCTATGATATGCCCGTGTTTATTCGTGAAATGACATGACTTATATGCTTTTATTTGAGATTTTGTGCAAAGTGTCATTTTGTTGTCCGGTTGCCGCTTTGGAGCCAAATTCGTGGTCTATTGGAGTTGCCTCTGTGCATTTTCAGGTTTGGCATCAAAGTACGGATGACAAGGAGCGAATAGGAGCAAACGGGAGGTCATTTGGAGTCCGGACGAGGGAGATATGAGCATTACAAGATCGAGTTTTATGCAGAGTGCATGGGTGCACGCCGTGCAGGTGTGCACGCCGTGCATGGGTGCACGCCGTGCACTGCCCCCTGCACTATAAATAATCTTGTTTTTGGCCATTTTGGAAAAAATATATCATATCTTTTGAACCCCAAACACATACCCACGAACCCTCAAACCCTAGAACACGTTTTTGGAGCAATTTGAAGCCATTGGAGCTAGGATTGAAGCCAACAAACCTTGGGAGAAGTGCTTACAAGTGGAGAAGTGAAGATCATCTCAAGGATTCATCCATGGTGTTCTTGGTGACCATTCTTCCTTCTTTTCTCTTTACTCCCTTGGCCATGTGTGGCTGAGTTTCTAGGGTTCATCTTGGATGGGTAGATTAGTTGTGCTATGATAGAGGGATGATTGTATAGAACTTGCCATGATTGATCTTGGTTGTATGAGGATGATTCCTAGACTTGTTCTTAATGCCAATTTATGCCATGTTTGCTTAATTTGGTCCATTCATTGTGATTTGATGCATGAGAGTGCTTGGATTGCATAGATTGTAGGTCTAGGGATTGAAGTGAGTGTGTTCTAAGAGATTAGATCATCTTATTTCAACCATTTTCACTTGATTTCTCTCTTGGGCATTTTATCGAACACTTGGTGTGCATGTGGATTTTCATTCAATTGAGTTTGAAAAGGCTTTTTGGTGAATCTCTTAGTGTTAGGGCATTGATATGAGAGTGTTGTGCCTAACCTTGTGGTCATAGAGTCTTAAGAGAGGGTCTTGTGTCTTGGCATTTCATCAAACACTTAGAATGCATCCTTTTTTCACTTAGCTTGAGAGCGAGAGCCTAAATTGAGTGGTATTAGGATAGGGATTTGGTGCTACGAGAGTGCATTGAGTCCATAGAAGTGAAATGCATGGTCATCCGAATGCAAACTCGATCTTGATTAGCTTGTTTGTTCAATTAGACATCTTGAGCATGATGAAACTACCTACCAAGAGAACCCCTTTGTCTTTGATTTGAACCACTTTTCTTCTTGCTTAATCTTTGTTAGTATTGCATTTCTTTGCCTTTGTTTCTGATTTTCTAAATCAAACCAAACCAATTTCAAATGTTTAGACCGTCTATGAGAAGTGTGAGTATTGGTCTATGAGAGGACCCCGTGGAATACGACCTTGGTAAAATTAGCTTTTTATCATACAGCGATTTGAGAGAGAAAGAGAGAGTAGGTTTTTTTTTGTTTTTAAAATTTGATTCGGATAGGCCCCAACCCAAGTGACCATGGGCTTTGAGGTGGCCCAAAGACAAAGTCTGTTGGAAGGCGATCAAGCAGCCAGGCCCATGACCATAAGTGGCGATCAGCAAGCCCATCCCAAGGCGACAGGCGATAGCCAGCAGGCGGCCCACTACAACAGGCCCTAGGGTTCTAGTGGCGCATGTACACATGTCAAAATCCTGGGGTGAGCTCCACGAACGACTGAGATCGTGACTTGGCCGCCAAAACAGAGGTACTATAAATACGGCCTCATACCCAACGGACAAAGGGAGGACATTCTTATACCCAGCGGACCAAACATCGATGGTACGTTTTTCCGTTCACTCTCTCTCTTACTTACCATAATCGCCTCATAATTACCCGAACTGACTACTACTTTCCCCTCTTACTCTTGAGGTACCCCATCATCCAAGGACCAAGCTATCGGGCCTTCCTCAACTTTTGGGCCAGACGACTAGCCTGGAACAATTGGCACGCCATATAGGTGAAGTAGCAGCCAAATTTCATTCAAAAGACAGGCGATCTCATTCTCGGAAGGAAAATGGATCTAGGAGAGACATCTACTCCCCATAGAGCAGGAGGGGACGGAGTAACACCGCTTAAACATGTGACTACCAGTGATCAGACAATTTTCAAGATCGGAAGAAATCTGGGAAATGATCTGGAGTCAAAATCCCAGTCTCAGGATCATGGGAAAGCTACTCAGATCAAGGCGACCCAGCATCAGAAGCATATGCGATGCTTGAGCAGCAATTCTTAACTCTGGAACAGTAAAACATAGAGCTTACTCAATTACTAAAGACGATGATCGTCCAGCAAGCGAGGGTCCCACCAGTTATGGAAGTCAGGCCGCCACCTCAGGTGACTGTTAATGAAGTCTTACAACGGTTTCGCCCCGCAACACAGGTGGGGGCCGCCTAGGTAGCCATTCGACAGCCTCTCGCCAGAGCAATCTTCGCTGAACAACTACCAACAGGGCTTGTACCTCCAAACATGGACAAATATCAGGGAACAACAGATCCAAATGATCATCTGCAAACATTCCAAATTGCCATGCAAATGCAACAAGCGAGTGATGCAGCATACTGTAGGGCCTTCCCGGCTACACTAGGAGGGAGGGCAAGAAAGTGGTACATGAACTTACATGAAGGCATCATCACATCGTGGGAAGGATTTGCCATGATCTTCTCGCAAAAATATGAAAGTAAGAGAACCAGAACGGTACCACTACTAGTTTTGGGGAGTTTGAGGTAAGATGAAAAGGAATCGCTCAAGGAGTTTTTTGACAGATGGACGGGGGTGGTGCAATCCATCAGGAATGTGGATCATGATATTCCTGCTGCTAGCCTGTTCCAGGCAACACACAATAAAAGGTTGTGCAAATCGCTAGCAAACACCACACGAACGTCGTTATCTGATTTAGAAGCAAGGGTTCACAAGATCATCCTAATTGAAGAACATTTGGCAGAGCCTGTGGCAGAAAAGGCGGTCAAAGGAGAAAAACAAGAGGGAAATCAGGGAGAAAAGTAGTCCAGGTGGCGAAGGACGGAAAGATCGCCTAAAAGGAGAAGATTCCAAGAGGACAGAAGAGGATTTCGAGAGGAGCGATTAGAATACACTTCCCTCAATGAGTCAAGGAGAAAGATATTCTTGTACATGCAGCACAAAGAACACCACATACGTTGGCCATAACCTCTACAAACCCCATCAGACCAAAGAAGTCACTGAAAGTTCTGTAGTTTCCATGATTCACACGGACATACTACATAAGAGTGCAGGGAGCTGAAGACTGAAATTGACCGATGGATCAAGGAGAGACGATTGAGAGACTTTATTCTAATTGCACAAAGCAAAAAGACAAGATTCTGGTACGGGATCGCTCAGAAAAGGAAGAAGCTCAGGAGAAAAAAGGAGGACTGTTTGCTCGATTGTAGGAAGCAAAGGGCGAGGAAGAGGCAAATAAAAAGTCTCGTCCTAAAGTTAATAGACTATTCCAGACTATCTTTGGAGGGCAGAGCTGCACAACGAAGAAAGCAAAAAAGAAGGAAGAAGTGCAGGAGGTAATGATAATTGATAGTATATCGCCCGGTGTTGAGTTTTACAGAGGAAGATATGGCCAGAATTGGAGGACCAAGTTTGGAAGCCATGGTTATTCGAGTCTTCGCCTTTAATAGCCGGATTGAACGAGTAATGGTCGACAAAGGAAGTTCAGCCGACATCATCTTCTGGGATATGTACAAGCATATGGTCCTTCGCGCCAGCATACTAAGGTAGACAAAGACAACTATTTCAGGGTTTTCAGGACACGCGGTACCCATCAAGGGGATAGCTACAATGAAGCTTACCATCAGAGACAACGAGGTGCAGTCCACACGGTCTGTGGACCTCCATGTCATGGATTGTAAATCAACATACAATATGATTCTGGGTCGCCCGGCCCTAGCAGTGTTTCAAGCTATCTCATCCCCGGTGCATCAAGTGCTGAAGTTTCCCATAGAGGAGGGAGTGGGAGTTGCTTGTGGACATCCCGAGATCGCCAGGAAATGCTACAGAGCGGCGACCAAGGGTACGTGCTATGGTATCAGCCTAGAGGCGGACAGTAAAATTAAGAGAACAACTCCAGCTGGGACTGATACGCCAGTATCGTTACGGGAGAAGATTTTTTTTATGAATACGGGAAGAAGATTCAACAAAGACAATTCAAATATCATTGTATTTGGAGGAAAAATCGCAGGAAGACATGATCAGAGTTGTAAGGGAGCCCACACACCAATTTACTGGGCCACATAGCGATATCCCAGGAATCACCCCAAAAGTTATAAACAACTGTACGGCGATTGAGCTTGGAAGAATGTTGTCGCTCAGACACAAAAATGCGGACGAGATAGTCCAGTGAATGATCAACACAATCTTTGTAAGATGGAAAGGTGAAAATATAGAAAAATGTGTGGACGAGTTATTAGGGATGACCGGGGCACCTGAGCAATTTGGGAGAAACTTTTGGCACCCTACAGCAGCACTTTGGAGGACTCAATCTGTTTAAATGTGTATTTGAAACAACATCAAGTAAATTTTGGAGCTATCTAGTAACAAGAAGAAAGTTGGAGGCTAGCACATTTCATGCAACGACGATCACATCTAGGGTACTTCCGGACACGATCAAAGAAATCCAAGCACTATCTGGAGAACCAATGTCGATTAATTCACTACAACAGAACTGTGATTTTGTCACAGGAAAAACCGCGGTTTGTCGGAGGCCGGACCTGTGACAAAGCTCGACGTTTGTCGTAGGCACCGCCTGCGAGAAAGTGCGTTTTTGTCTACGACAAAATGAGCAACGACAAAGCACATTTTGTTGCAGGCAGCGTCTGCGACAGACGTTTATCATAGATAGTCCTTTGTCGCAGGCAGTCTGCGACAAACCTCCGTCTACCACAGATAGAGCCCAGGCCTAGCTTTTCGTGGGCTTTTTCGGCAGGCTTCATGGGCTTTTCCTATAAACTTTTCCGTGGGCTTTTTCCTGCGGGCTTTTCGTAGGCTTTTTTTGTAAGATTTTTTCTGGGCTTTTCGTGGGTTGGTCCAGACCTCAGATAGGCCACTTTCGATGGTCTGGCGGATTGGACAAATAGTCTACTATCAGGGCCCAAAAATCACACAATTAGAGCTGAAATAACAAAATCATAAAACTGAAATCCTAAAACTGAAACAAACTAGTTAAATTCATACATAATCCTAAAACTGAAATTACAAATAAATACAGTACTCACACTACAGTAACATAGTATAGTACAGTACACAATACAACAACACTCTATTTTTCCCAAGGACCCCGGAAGTCTGCATACTGCTGGGCTTGAGGATGAGGAGCTTCCTCAGCCCGCAATAACACAAAAAGAACATCTAATTTTCAAATAAAGAAATGACAAAGTAACACTAATATTATCTACTAATTATAAATACTTGATCCAATGCATCCAAAAAAGCATCTCTAGCATTATCATCAAACCACTGACTAAGCTCATCTACACCAATATCAGGGGCGGCAGACTGATCAGGCACAACCGGAGGCACGACCGCATGGCTGGAGCAGACCCAATAGATGGTTGTTGGACCTGTTGCTTAAGAGTAAGCACCATGTTCTCAATTTGACCCATCCTCTCCTGAGTTCAGGCAAGTGCCGTCTGCGTGTCTGCAAGCTTGATCTCAGTGGCTGTGAGCTTCTGACTGAGCTGGTCGTAGGCTGCATCGTGGGCACGAGCTGGTGTATGTCTAGAAGTAATACTTCTAGTTGCCATCAAGGATGACTATGCATTGGTCCCAAATAGCTAAAATAACACAAAATTAGTTAGTGAACACCATGCATAAATTATCTTGAATGTAATATTAATTTTATACCTATACTAATTAATAATTACCAGGGATTAAGTAAAGTGTCGACCCATCATCCGGACATGCCCGCGATGCTCTGGCTTGTTCAAAGCTTGTCCCAATGAGTCGTTTGGACCCCACTCTCACGGACATCCACAGCAGCCTCCAATCGATGAATACTATCCTGAAATTTGAAATTACACCAAGATGGTTATTACTTCCTCTTAATTTGGAATTACCCAAACACATTTACTAAACAAGAATTTGCTAACCATTATTGCTCCAGCATGTGCACTATTGGGATCTCCATTCGGCCAACTGTAGAACTTATGAAGACTTGCCCCCTCGTAGGTTGCAAACCTGTCTTCCACCGCTCCTCCTCAATATACAACCTCCACGGTCTAAACCCTCCGGTATGGTTTTCTTCTAGGCACGCTCGGTTGGCCTTGTTTCTGGCAACTGAATCCTGAACCAAAAAAGGTTGAATGGTTCATTTTTAACGAATATGTGATCCGCATATGAAATGGTTAATTTGGTAAAATACCTTGAATGCCTGACTTTCAACATATGTCATATATGCTAGCCAATCACTCTCTAGACAACCTTGAGGGGGTTTTGGCGAACCCACTCGTATGGAAGGTTGTTGTCCTTAACGTATTTCAGCTTTGCCCTCCACGTATCAAGCCTTGCTTTGCCCCAAAGGCGCGAGATAGCGTGATCCCAATATTTTCGAGCAGCTGGCAGCAGGTCCGAGTCGCAATAAAACTTTCCCTAAACACAAAAACACGAGTTTAAAATGGAATTTCAATTAATGAGCTAGTAGTATTCAATTCATTGATAAGTTCCAAATTATCTTACCAAAAAGAACTGTTTAAAAGCACGTGTCTTAGTCGCGTCCGGCACATGCTTCCAGGAGGGAGGGTAGATGGAGTAGTACGTCCAGATCCTAGCACACTCCCCCACATACTTGCCTATAAAGAACACAAATGGGCCACCGGGCTGGACTCCCAGGTTGTCAAGGTTAAACAATATCTTATTTCCATCGCTCGTGGCTCGATGGTGGTCTTTGAACTTGATCTTGATGACCTTTGTTTGACCGCCACGATCTGCACAAAATGATGCTCTAAGCACAAATTTTTAATATTTACGTTTTTTCAAAATGGATTGCTATGAAAATTTGACGATACTAACCTACGATAGTAAGCTCGTGGATGTGTCTATCAGAGGAGGAAGAACTAGAATAGTCTGTAACAACATCATCCCAGTAGGCACAAATTGAGTAGGACTCGAACTCCACTCATCGTCACTACCAGAAGCCATTGCTAAAAAAACAGGATGGAAAAAATGCAATCAACGTGCGTCAATTACATTGGTAGACAAGAAGATCGTCATAAAATAACAAACTTTATATTGTTCTATTCATTCTCGAAATTAATTACACCACTTCCCACAATTTGCAAATCAGGAAGATTGTAAGTTATAGGAAGATGTTGTGGAGCTAACGATAAACAACACTCATGCGAAATAGCTCCCTCATCTCCCATCTCATATGTGTCTTTTGGCTTGCAATGAACCGGTATACACCATTCCGGGTCATTTATGTCATCCACATAGAAGACCATACGTGCATCACTTGCGCTTACGTACGGCTCATCTTCAGCTTTGTCACCAACATCTCGCAAGTGATTGAAGTTGACCATAGTTATTCCGAGTGCATCTTTCTTCACCCATGTTGGAGTAACTGTATCAGCCCACTTACACTTGAATAGCGTGATTGTATTGGAATAATAATCCAGTTCGGCTATATCCACAAGTTTCCCATAGAACCAGATGTCACTATGAATTGGATTATTGTTAGAGGAGCTCGAGACACTATCGGTGCCAAATTTAGAAGCAACACCACTATCCTGGGTTTTCAAGCCTTCTTCACGAGCAATCGTTCGAAAGCGATACCCATTAATGTCATAAATAGTGAACCGCCTTGCATTAAAGTTTGGTCCCCTAGCCAGTATCATCAAATCCTCACTATGACTTATGGATCCGTCCAAAATCTATTCATGTTATGATATGTATATCAGTTTTTTTGATTATATATAGCTATATGTACTAGTATCGATGACTAATAAGAATACCTTCTTCTGGAACCAGCTAACAAGCTTTTTGTGCACCGCTTTGTTTATCGCATTTTCACTAGCAGGCCTTCCCAACTCTCTTCTAGTTTCCGCTTCACATTCTCTACACGACAAATACTAACAATACCATATAAGACAAATATTAACATTGGTATTGCACAATTGGTGGATATGGTAAATTTATAACCGTTTATTTACCTCAACAATGGTTGTGCGGCTGGACTGTTCACCAACACATAAAGGAACGACTGAGTCCACTATAATTGTGATAGTTTGAAAGAGTCACCATTTCCTATGGGCACACCATTCGAAATGAGGATGGAGGCTTGTTCGTCGGTCGGAATTTCTGACTCGCCTGCAACACGTTTTGGACGATTGTATCTTGTCTCAACATCATCGTTAAAATACAATGATGAGAATTGAACAACTCCTCCGACTGCTAACCTGCAATTGATCCTTCTAGATGTGCTCTATTTCCAACGAAAGTTTTTAGTTTACCCAAGTACCTAAATAATAATTTTTTTAGTTTTCAGTTTCGAAGAGCATACTCAATTAGATAGGAAGACAAAGAATGTAAGAGTATACCTTTCAATTGGATACATCCAACGATATTGAACTAGTCATTCACATCGAACTTCATCAACTAGGTGTAACACTAGGTGCACCATAACGGTGAAGAAAGACGGCGAAAAAATCATCTCCATGTGACATAGAGCTATGACAAACCTATCTTGAAGCTTGTCAAGCTCAAGTATGTTAACCACTGGAGAACATAATTCCTTATAGCAGGAGCCAAGTTCAACCAAGACCCTTGCCACGGAGACGGGCAAGACATTTCGTATCGCAAGGGGTAACAAGTCATGTAGTAGGATATGCGAGTCATAACTCTTTAACACTAGCATCTTACAATTATTCAGGTCCACACCCCTTGCGATATTGCTAGCATATCCATCTGGAAACGACATTCCCTTCAATGACTTGAAGACTAGTTTAATTTTCTTCTTATCGAGAGTGAATGAGGCAGCAGGACATGTTTTACCATCATCCAAAGGCCACAATTGGCTTCTAATCTTCATTTCTTTCAGGTCTAGTCTTGTAGCCAAGTGGTCATTTCTTTTATTCTTCTCATTGAGCAATGTGAACAAAATGTTATCGCAAACATTTTTTTCTATGTGCATCACATCCAAATTGTGACGCAACATATTAAATTCCCAGTACATAAGATTAAAGAATATACATTTTTTTTCCACTGTGGCGCTGGTCCTGATTCTTTCGGTTGTGTCTTACCAAATGTGATATTAATATTAGCCACGTGTGCCAAAACCTCAGTCCCAGTTGAAACCTTAGGTGGACTCCTTTTGTAGACTTTCCCATTAAATTTTGACTTTTGGGATCGACACCGATGATTCATTGGAAAAAACCTCCTACTACTCATGAAACATGGTTTATTCCCAGAAGCTTTTAGCCGAAGTGGTTATGCATCATACATACAAGTTGGACATGATAGTGCAGTGTGTGTATTCCATCCCGACAAGTTGCAAAGGCCAGGATAATCACTAATGGTCCATACTAATGCTGCTTTCAAGGTGAAAGATTCTTTCTTCACCGAATCATAAGCTTCAACACCGACACACCAAGTTTTTAACTCATCAATCAGTGGCTGCAGAAAGACGTCCAGGTCATTTCCAAGCATCTTAGGACTAGGAACAATGTCAGACAATATAAGACATGTCTGCTTCATACACAACCACAGTGGAGTGTTATATGGGATTAGCACAAACGACCAAGTGCTTTGACTTATGCTCATAGTACCAAATGGATTGAAGCCATCTGTTGCAAGCCCAAGCCTCACATTTCGTGGATAAGCAGCAAATTCTGGGTAATTGGAATAAAAAAAATTCATGCTTCTGCGTCTCTAGGATGTCTACCCATACCATCATTTGTTATGTTCTCCGTCGCATGCCCAGTCATATCTTCTACTTTGTAAGGGCACATGTACAACCTCTTCAACCAAGGTATTAATGGAAAATACCAAAATACCTTTTCGGGTTGAGGTTTTCACCTTTTCCACCTTAATTATTTCCCACATCCTTGAACCGAGACAGCCTCACTATCTTCTCCGGTATATAACATGCAATCATTCTTACATGCATCAATTCTGGTGTAGGACAACCCAAGTTTTCTTATTGTCTTCTTAACTTCATAGTTAGATGCTGGAGTTTTGGTGGTATGAAAAGCTTTGTGAAGCAACTCCAATATCTTTGATATTGCTTTATCACTGATTTTGTGCAAATACTTGATATGATATAAGCTGATCGTGAAAAAACAACTTGGTATGACTTGTACAACCATCATATAATGGCACTTCACCATCTTTCAATATTCGGAAGAACTCATCACCTGGTTGCATGTTGGGTATATCTGGCATTGGTACATCACCTCCTTGTGGAAATTCATCATCGAGACGCACGTTGGGGTTATCATGTGTTTCCCGTATTTCAAATGCATCATTGACCATGTTTTAGAACAAGTCTGGCTCAAGTACTGGCGGTTCCTCAACTAATAATGACGGAATTGCTTCTTGATCATGAATATTAGTTTAGGCTAAATTATGGAAGTTGATGCTCCAAAGTCGGTGATTAACTCTCCATGCAAATTCCATACATCGTATGAAGACGGAAACACCTTTGCTAGCAAATGTTGATTAACTTCATTTCGTGGCCTCCACTTCTTTAAATTGCATTTTGGGCAAGGACATAGTATATTCACTCCATCAATTGCGTTGGAGATTGCAAAGTCGAGGAATCGTTGAACGCCAGCGTAATACTCATGAGTATGACGCGGCTTTCGAATCCAAGACTTATCCATCTATATTGAACTAATGAGTGTCAGTTTGAATTTGTTAACGAGTCATGAAAAATAAATAAAAAATAATTGTAATCAACTTAGCTTTATGCTAAGTTTACCTAATTATAACAGTAACTCGTTCAAATACTGTATTTACGAACTTAGTTTGACATAAGTTGGTAAATATATACAGTATTGGCCGTCCAATAAATTTTGGAGTATAGTCATATTAGAAAATGATAACATATACTCGGTTTACTTGTATTAATATGACCTGAGATGATCTGGGGCACGTAAAACTTAACTCGCGATAGATTTATAACATATTTAGATTTTTCTTACACATCGTTTCGACCCCATTCTCGACCCATTGTCATTCCCTACATGAATTTTTGTTAAAACAATAAAAATTTGTGAAATTTTAATTAATTTATATATAAATGAATAAAATTAAAACCATATAAAGAAGAGAGAGAAAAAAATGATAATAGATATGTAAAAATTTAGAAAGAAGACAAACAAAATATAAGCTTTATTTCATTTTGTCAAAGCAGGGAATTGAACCCTTGCCCATCCAAAACAAAGCAACAAGCTAAACCATTAAGCTAACACTACATTAATGTTTACTTTTTGCATAGCATGTTATAATAAATTTCTCAGGTATTTCTACTCAACCCGAAAATTTTGAGGCCCCCAAAATTTTGTGGCCCTGTGCCGGAGGGCAAGCTAGCACACCCTAATGGCTGGCCATGAGGATTGTTAAGTGGTTAATAAAACAACATATGTTAAATAGTAACTACCTAATAATTTACATGCATATATTTCACTTATAAATTCTAATTAATTTATGGTTGTATGTAAATTATAATAAATGTCATGAATATAAATAGTTACTACGAAATACATGACTTATAAATTTCATGTCTATATTTTATATTAATTACAAAAAATAATGAATCCAAAATTTACATGCATATATTTATTTTAACAACACCAAGTTAAAATCCATAAATATTACATACAGGTCAAGTTATATGCATATATATATGTACATTAATAACACACACATTAAACCGTAAATAATTAAACAGATAATTTATATCAAATTTTTTGTTATATTATATTATATCAAACCGTTACATGCAATATTGATTAAGTCATTAGCAATATTTTCCATAATATTTACATGCATTGATTATCATGTTAAGAGTTGACATAAATGTAATATAGTTATAAGTTTCGTACTTGGAAATTGAAGAAAGAAATATGCAGCTACGACCAACGAACACTCGAGAACAACTATAATACAAAACCTGATACAGAAAAATTAAGATAATCGTATTAGAATACAAAATTATTGAAATTAGTTATGGAAATTTATGAACAAGAACAAAAAATTACCGCAAAAAACACCAACAAGCTACCGAAAAAGTCCGACGTACTGCCGCAAGAACAAGAACAAGAACAATCTGTAAATCTCCATGAAATTTAAGAACAGAGGAAACCGATCAGAACTAGAAAAAAAAAAGTAAAAAACAATGACGAACTCATGATCTTACCTTAGTCGGTCAGTTGTACGAACACCCGATTCTTCTGTCAAGAACTCTAATCAGCCTTCGACACTCGATGAATCTGGGAGAAATACGAATTCAGAGACACTATGAATAAGAAATCCAGAACCACTACGATATAAATCGATTAAAAAACCGAGCTTTGATACTCGAAGTAGCAAATAGAGAAGGCGGAGGAGGCTCCGATATTCAAGAGAAGACAGAAACTTACCTTGGAGCAGGTGTCGGAGGCGTCGAATTCGTCGAAGAATGCGGAGGAGGCGTCAAATTTTTCGGAGAACCCGGAGGAGGCATCAGAGAAGGCAGAGGAGGCGGAGGAAAAGGCGGCAGTACATCGAAATTAGTTCAAAATGGAAATGGAGGAGTATTTTCAGAGGATTTTAGGAGGACTCAGTTCGAAGTTGGAACTGAGAATTGAAACCTCAACGTCGGAAGAGGGGGTCATTCATTAGTTTGTCGCAGGCGGAGAGGCTTTGTCGTAGGCCGCCTGCGACAAAGCCCGTCACAGACGGAGCTTTGCCACAGGCCGCCTGCGACAAAGCTGTCACAGACAGCAGCGAGCGACAAACCGCTTCGCCTGCGATGGGCTTTGTCGCAGCCTGAATATTCTGTCGCAGACGATCTGCGACAAAGTTACCTTTCTGTAGCCATGATTGTTTCATCCTATGAACCCCTGACAGAAGCGTGCCACTTTGTACCAAACTCGAAAAGACATTCAAATTTAGGTGGGACAGAAGTAGGGACGTCAAGGAGGGAAGAGAAAAGGCACAATTTGGATTAATCGCTAGAGAAGATCAGCAGGCCACGCGATGTAATATGGAGTTCCATCCCACCGCATAGCCATCAATGATCCAGGGCTTTGAAAGATTTTTCGTCTGACGGAGGGAGCGGTTAAGTTGAACCCTGGCTGGTAGAAACCACAGAGTTTAAAGGATGGATGGTGGTAACACTTTCAAGCGGAGAGGGACGAAACAAAAATTTGCAAAATATGGAAATCTATGCATCTATGTTAATGTTGCGAATAGTTTTTTCTTTGTAACACTCATCATGAATCGAAGAAAATGTCCGAGAGCAGTTATCGCTGGACATAACTTTTTATTTACCAATACATGTCAAGTAAGACCTACGGGCATTAAGAAAATTAAGTAAAACCTTCGGGCATTAAATCGCTAAGTAAGACCTACGGGCATTAAATCACCAAGTAAGACCTACGGGCATTGAAAGAATTAAGTAAGACCTACGGGCATTGAAAGAATTAAGTAAGACATGCGGGCATTAAATCGCTACGTAAGACCTACAGGCATTAAATCACCAAGTAAGACCTACGGGCATTGAGAGAATTAAGTAAGACGTTCGGGCATTAAATCGCTACGTAAGACCTACGGGCATTAAATCGCCAAGTAAGACCTACGGGCATTGAGAGAATTAAGTAAGAACTTCGGGCATTAAATCACTACGTAAGACCAACTAGCATTAAATCGCCATGTAAGACCTACGGGCATTAAGAGAATTAAGTAAGACCTTCAGGCATTCAATCCCTAAGTAAGACCTATGGGCATTAAATCGCCAAGTAAGACCTACGGACATTGAGAGAATTAAGTAAGACCCTGGGGCATTAAAACGCCAAATAAAACCTACGGGTCTTGGAATCATTAGCGCATATGGACACACAACCGCCAAAGACAGATTTGTGTAAAAATCACTAAAATGAACAAGTGCAAAGGAAAATTGATACTTGGTTCCACTCACAGAACACAAAATAGAATATGAGGTTGGGCATAGGTTGCCTGAAAAAGAAAAACAAATAAAGAGAGGTCAAGTTACAGTCACCAAGTGAAGGGAGTAACAAGGGGGGATTACGGCTTGGAGCTGCCTTTGGGTGGGGCCGACCTAGAAGATGAAGCTTCGTTATTCCTTGGAGGATCGGTGGGGGTTCCTTGGGGAGGAACCATCTCACGTGCAAGTTCCTCCGGAGTAAGCTCAGGAAGGCCTCACCTTTGGCGCTCGGCACAAATGTAATATGCATCATATTCCTCCACTTCTTGCATCAAGCGTTTTGCATCATGAAAGGCCTCGCCCTCGTTTGAATCAGCTGGATCTTCGACTTCCGAATTGTGCCGATGTAAACCTCGAAGCACAGCTTGGAATACTCGGCTTGTGGGCTAAGGCTGAGTAGGCGAAATAGCTTGGATCTCCTTGCGATAGCTGCGCATCACCACATGCATGCTCTTCCCTAACGTTTGGTTGCAGTAGGCAACCGATTGGTAATTAAGCGATTGCTGCTCTGCAAGGGCATGATCGTCAACCATAAGCTATATAGGAAGTTACCACAGTACCCTGGAGGTGAATAGACACGCGTGCGAGGTAATTCGGCACATGAACAGGGGAAAAGATGAGCATAGTAAGTGATCACCAGGAGGGTCAACAAGTAGAGAAAAAGGCAGGCCCGGATCGTAGATTAAAAGCGGGTTATTTCCAAAGTTCTCTTAAAGATGGTCCAGGAACAGTTGGGCGATATTCATCCCTTACTTAAAAGAAAGTTTGGCCAAGACGCTAAAGAACAAAAAAATAAGCCCCGACCAGACGATCAGGAGCGAGGAGTCATACCAAGAGTATCCCCAACCTTCAAAGACAAGGCGATTCTAAGCCCTTACCTAAGTAGAAATCTTAGGTAAGAGGCTTGGGGGTAAATGATAGGCCCTGGCCCAGCGATCAAGACAAGGCGATTCTCAGACCTACGGGCATTGAAAAAATTAAGTAAGACCTACGGGCATTGAAAGAATTAAGTAAGAAATGCGAGCATTAAATCGCTACGTAAGACCTACTGGCATTAAATTGCCAAGTAAGACGTACGGGCATTGAGAGAATTAAGTAAGACCTTCGGGCATTAAATTGCTCGTAAGACCTACGGACATTAAATCGCCAAGTAAGATCTACGAGCATTGAGAGAATTAAGTATGAACTTCGGGCATTAAATCGCTACGTCAGACCAACGAGCATTAAATCGCCAAGTAAGACCTACAGGCATTGAGAGAATTAAGTAAGACCTTTGGGCATTAAATCCCTAAGTAAGACCTACGAGCATTAAATCGTCAAGTAAGACCTACGGACATTGGGAGAATTAAGTAAGACCTTGGGGCATTAAATCGCCATGTAAAACGTACGGGTCTTGGAATCATTAGCGCATATGGACATAGAACCGCCAAAGACAGATTTGTGGAAAAATCACTAAAATGAACAAGTGCAAAGGAAAACTAATACTTGGTTCCACTCATAGAACACAAAATAGAATATGAGGTTGGGCACAGGTGGCCTGAAAAAAAATAACAAAAAAAGAGAGGTCAAGTTTCAGTTACCAAGTGAAGGGAGTAACAAGGGGGGATTATGGCTTGGAGCTGCCTTTGGGTGGGGCCGACCTAGAAGATGAAGCTTCGTTAGTCCTTGGTGGATCGGTGGGGGTACCTTGGGGAGGAACAATCTCACGTGCAAGTTCCTTTGGAGTAAGCTCAGGAAGGCCTCACCTTTGGCGCTCAGCACGAATGTAATCTGCATCATCTTCCTCCACTTCCTGCATCAAGCGTTTTGCATCAGGAAAGGCCTCGCCCTCGTCTGAATCAGTTGCATCTTCCACTTCTGAATTGTGCCGATGTAAACCTCGAACCACAACTTGGAATACTCGGCGTGTGGGCTAGGGCTGAGTAGGCGAAATAGCTTGGATCTCCTTGCGACAGCTGCGCATCACCACACGCATGCTCTCCCCCAACGTTTGGTTCCAGTAGGCAACCGTTTGGTAATTAAGCGATTGCTGCTCTGCAAGGGCATGATCGTCAACCATAAGCTATATAGGAAGTTACCACAGTACCATGGAGGCGAATAGACGCGCGTGCGAGGTAATTCGGCACGTGAACAGGGGAAAAGATGAGCATAGTAAGTGATCAACAGGAGGGTCGCCAAGTAAGAAAAAGGCAGGCCCGGATCATAGATTAAAAGCAGTCTATTTTCAAAGTTCCCTTAAAGAAGGTCCAGGAACAGTTGGGCGATATTCATCCCTTACTTAAAAGAAAGTTTGGCCAAGGCGCTCAAGAACAAAAATAGGCCCCGACCACGTGATCAGGAGCGAGGAATCATACCAAGTGTATCACCAACCTTCGAAGACAAGGCGATTCTAAGCCCTTACCTAAGTAGAAATCTTAGATAAGAGGCTTGGGGGTAAATGATAGGCCCTGACCCAGTGATCAAGACAAGGCGATTCTCAGACCTACGAGCATTGAAAAAATTAAGTAAGACCTACGGGCATTGAAAGAATTAAGTAAGAAATGCGAGAATTAAATTGCTACGTAAGACCTACTAGCATTAAATCGCCAAGTAAGACCTACAGGCATTGAGAGAATTAAGTAAGACCTTCGAGCATTAAATCCCTAAGTAAGACCTACGAGCATTAAATCATCAAGTAAGACCTACGGACATTGAGAGAATTAAGTAAGACCTTGGGGCATTAAATCGCCAAGTAAAACCTATAGGTCTTGGAATCATTAGCGCATATGGACACAGAACCGCCAAAGACAGATTTGTGGAAAAATCACTAAAATGAACAAGTGCAAAGGAAAATTGATACTTGGTTCCACTCATAAAACACAAAATAGAATATGAGGTTGGGCACAGGTGGCCTGAAAAAAAAATAACAAAAAAAGAGAGGTCAAGTTACAGTCACCAAGTGAAGGGAGTAACAAGGGGGGATTACGGCTTGGAGCTGCCTTTGGGTGGGGCCGACCTAGAAGATGAAGCTTCGTTAGTCCTTGGAGGATCGGTGGGGGTACCTTGGGGAGGAACCATCTCACCTGCAAGTTCCTCCGGAGTAAGCTCAGGAAGGCCTCACCTTTTGCGCTCGCACGAATGTAATCTGCATCATCTTTCTCCACTTCCTGCATCAAGCGTTTTGCATCACGAAAGGCCTCCCCTCGTCTGAATCAGCTGCATCTTCCACTTCTGAATTGTGCCAATGTAAACCTCGAAGCACAGCTTGGAATACCGGCGTGTGGGCAGGGCTGAGTAGGCGAAATAGCTTGGATCTCCTTGCGACAGCTGCGCATCACCACATGCATGCTCTCCCGCAACGTTTGGTTCCAGTAGAAACCGTTTGGTAATTAAGCGATTGCTGCTCTGCAAGGGCATGATCGTCAACCATAAGCTATATAGGAAGTTACCACAGTACCCTGGAGACGAATAGACGCGCGTGCGAGGTAATTCGGCTCGTGAACAGGGGAAAAGATGAGCATAGTAAGTGATCAACAGGAGCGTCGCCAAGTAGAGAAAAAGGCAGGCCCGGATCATAGATTACAAGCAGGCTATTTTCAAAGTTCCCTTACAGAAGGTCCAGGAACAGTTGGGCGATATTCATCCCTTACTTAAAAGAAAGTTTGGCCAAGACGCTCAAGAACAAAAATAGGCCCCGACCACGTGATTAGGAGCGAGGAATCATACCAAGTGTATCACCAACCTACGAAGACAAGGCGATTCTAAGCCCTTACCTAAGTAGAAATCTTAGATAAGAGGCTTGGGGGTAAATGATAGGCCCTGGCCCAGTGATCAAGACAAGGCGATTCTCAGACCTACGAGCATTGACAAAATTAAGTAAGACCTACGGGCATTGAAAGAATTAAGTAAGAAATGCGAGCATTAAATCGCTACGTAAGACCTACTAGCATTAAATCGCCAAGTAAGACCTACAGGCATTGAGAGAATTAAGTAAGACCTTCGGGCATTAAATCCCTAAGTAAGACCTACGAGCATTAAATCATGAAGTAAGACCTACGGACATTGAGAGAATTAAGTAAGACCTTGGGGCATTAAATCGCCAAGTAAAACCTACAGGTCTTGGAATCATTAGCGCATATGGACACAGAACCGCCAAAGACAGATTTGTGGAAAAATCACTAAAATCAACAAGTGCAAAGGAAAATTGATACTTGGTTCCACTCATAGAAACACAAAATAGAATATGAGGTTGGGCACAGGTGGCCTGAAAAAAAATAACAAAAAAAGAGAGGTCAAGTTACAGTCACCAAGTGAAGGGAGTAACAAGGGGGATTACGGCTTGGAGCTGCCTTTGGGTGGGGCCGACCTAGAAGATGAAGCTTCGTTAGTCCTTGGAGGATCGTTGGGGGTACCTTGGGGAGGAACCATCTCACCTGCAAGTTCCTCCGGAGTAAGCTCAGGAAGGCCTCACCTTTGGCGCTCGGCACGAATGTAATCTGCATCATCTTCCTCCACTTCCTGCATCAAGCATTTTGCATCACGAAAGGCCTCACCCTCGTCTGAATCAGCTGCATCTTCCACTTCCGAATTGTGCCGATGTAAACCTCGAAGGAAAGCTTGGAATACCCGGCGTGTGGGCCAGGGCTGAGTAGGCGAAATAGCTTGGATCTCCTTGCGACAGCTGCGCATCACCACATGCATGCTCTCCCGCAACGTTTGGTTCCAGTAGGGAACCGTTTGGTAATTAAGCAATTGCTGCTCTTCAAGGGCATGATCGTCAGCCATAAGCTATATAGGAAGTTACCACAGTACCCTGGAGGCGAATAGACGCGCGTGCGAGGTAATTTGGCATGTGAACAGGGGAAAAGATGAGCATAGTAAGTGATCACCAGGAGGGTCGCCAAGTAGAGAAAAAGGCCGGTCCGGATCATAGATTAAAAGCGGGCTATTTTCAAAGTTCCCTTAAAGAAGGTTGATGATGCTGCAGAATAGCGGTCAATCAAATAACTACCAAGCTGTGAAGCTAGGGTAGATCATATTCCATGGGTCTCCTCTACTTCCTTACTCAAATGTGTTGGCAATATAAATTCAAGGTTAAAACACTTAGTGTGTGGTGTGAGTTCCACGACTTCTATACTAAAATGAAAAGACAGGTTGAAATGAAGTTAAAGCGAATAACGATTGATTGATTGACTAAGACAGAAGAGAGACAAGCTTAGATTTCGAATCCCCCTTAGATCACCAGAGCATAGGCAATCAACAGATCAGCGGTTTCCGATTCTAGTTCATTCAGTTCTCAGACACCACCATAACTCCTGACCCTTAGGTTTAAGACTGGCGAACGTTCGCTCTATCCGATCTAGCTACCACGATTAATTAGTCGCCTGGGTACAGTCGCCTCTCGCAACGACTTAACTTAATTGGTGCAAATTCTAACGATTTATGAGTTACTCTTGCAGTGGATTAACCCTAATCGGTTCCCACGAAGGGCACACTCCAATTATAAGGTTAATTGTTCAACTTGATGTTCTAAAGTAAGGCGAGCATTTACTTCTATCCTTAGCTTAACAAGAATCTAATCTAGGTGGCCAAACCAGACAAGAAACACAGAGAACAAAGAACAAATCAATCATGAAGGAGAAACTGAATGAATTTCGAATCTAATCACCGCCGATCCGTGATCGCTTTAAAGCCCTGGGTAACTTAGGGTTCATCTAATCTAAGCTATACGAATTTAGCTACTCATATTCAAAACAGAAGAATCGAAGACAGACAAAGAATACATCTCAAGTAGGGAAGACAGAGAAAAACTGTAAAACCTAATTTTGACGACTCTTGGCAGCTTAAATCTGCTGGATCTTCAACTCCTAGCACTGGCTCTCCGAGATGGATGGATGGCGTCACGATCCGTTCCTGGCTCCTCGAACTCTATCCACTCGTTCTCTCTCTCTCTCAGTCTTGAGATTTTTCGTCCCGTGTAAATTTGTGTGTAAGTTCTGATATATCTCATTTAGCCGCTTCATTCAGTATTTAAACCTAACCGGCGACTACTGCTTTTTCACTGGGATTTTTGCCGAAAATCCAAGGATATTTTTAGCGAAAATATCTGCTCAAATGTTCGCTTGATCCGTCTGTTTCTTCCGGCTGAAATGGCTTAGGGTTTTCGGTGAAAACATCCCAAAGTTTTCGCCGAAAACTTCTTCTTGATCGGGACAGTGGATTCCTTCTTGTATTTTCGGCGAAAACTCAAGGGTATTTTCGCCGAAAATGTGTGTGTAAAGTGGAGCAGGAATTCTTTGACTTGAGTGATTTTTCCGGTTGATTCAGGTGTGATTCTTCGGGGTTCCAACATCTAAGACACGTCCTTGGCTACCGTATTTGATGGCAAAAACCTGTGCTAACATGAAAACACTAGAAAACCATCAAATAGACCCGGAATGGGCTAAGGTAATACAAAGGTCACAAAATAGAGCGGTTGAGTGAATATTCGCTATTCTACACTAAAAACTGTGTCTCAAACAATGAAATGTCGCTTAAATGTGGCACATAATCACGTTAATTTGAGTGTCATCAAAATACCCCACACTTAAGCTTTTGCTTGTCCTCAAGCAAACTAAATAGAGAGGCTCATATTCACAAATGATAAGATCGATTAAATTGGAGCTCAATCAAACACAATGAATTATTAGACCAATAGATCCTAGAACAAGAAACCTAATATGAATACAGATCAGCCAAACAACCTGGTCTCACTAATAAGCTGCACATGACAAGTAATCGTAACCAATCATGCACGAATTTGACCTGACCGACCAGACTCCTCACACAGAGAGAATATATAACAATGGGAACTCTCATTCTCTGTGTTTAAGGACGTGTTTAAGCTCTCAATCATTTCCTGTTACTGAATTCTGTCATAAGTTTGCATTTCGACCACATCTCCACCACTGTGACAACACGAGCAACCAGTCAAGAAGGACTTCCCTACTAGGACTGTAACGAATTCTACACTACAAGGGTTTATGATGAGATGGATGATGGGAAAGTATGATGATGGCTTTGGTGCGGTGTAGCTTTCGACTAACTTCCCTCGAATCTAATCTGTGGCTTCCTACCATCTAACCAGACACGGGTGGAATAGTGAACGCTCGTCATATGATACCCTCAAGCAACCTAGCACTTATTTTCTATCAACACATTATTTTTCTGAATTTTCTTTTTGACTTCGTTCTTCCAAATATAGGGAGAAGAACGTTTATTGAAATGAGAACTTGAAAACTTTTTGACTTTTCTACTTTTTCTTTATTTTTCTTTTCAATCATTTTCTTTTCGAAATTAACTTCTCTTTTTCTTCTTTTTGTGCTGATTCTTTCTTTTAGTTGTTAGAGGGGTTTACACGTCTGGACATAACAGCTAAGACCACCGGTTTTAATGGCTTCAGGCAGGGTTACCACAAACCGACTTCCGGTAGGTCAATCTAGAACTACAACCACAGGGGATCAACGGGGAAATGAAAGAATGGGAAATGGCTGTAATGTATTATCGAACCGAAAGAACAGGCCAAGCTCAAGGGTTTAAACCTAATGGATTTAACGTTTGGTAGGCTATCTGGCTTAGTAGTTGAATCTAGGTGCCCCTATCATTCTAGAACTCCTGTCATCGTGTGGTCTCGAGTAGGTCTCATGCAAATTCTAACTCATTCAAGTCAACAGAAAACCACTCAGAAAGAATTTAAATTGCAAGTTACGTGCAATGGATTAAAAGCTCACAGTTGGTTTGCTAGTCGGATTCGGTCATTTTCATGCAATCAAGGCTACAAACTACAAGTGTGATTTTAAAATTCTATTCTGACCAGACAATTTAGCATCAAAATATACACATTGGTTCTCAGGTTCTAGGTTAAGCAGTCTAAGCATCATTATGAAGGATTGAACAACAACTTAACATCAAAAATCAAGAACTGAGCCATTCTATGCTAGAGAGACTGGACAGGAATCACGAGGCACACAAAGATATAGGCAGTCAAGATCATGCATGGTTGTCTAACATCCTACCCCACACTTAGACTGTTCTGTGTCCTCACAGGACCAAATTAAAGTAGAGAGATACGAAGAACCTGGAGGGGGAAGGGCGGTGCAGTGGATGAACGCGGAGATGCTAGAGCGGAGTGAAGTAACTACTCAAGAACCTACAAAACACAAACAACAAAAGATCAAAAGGATACCGGGACAAGAGCCCCGGTTCCACACAGAATAAAATTGGATCGAGATCTGAAAAGAAGAAAGAAAAGAAATGGAAAGGATAGAAACAACCTGATCACTGTTCCGAGGGCGGGGGTGGTGGTGGAGTTGGGATGGAGGAAATGGCAAACCGCTGCTCCATCTGTTGTCGCCATGCGAGCTCTCCCTTGTGACTGGCTAACTGGTCGGCCATGAACTGCTGAAGAATGGTCCATCGCTCGTTCTAGGTCTCCTCATGTGCTACTCGGTCCTTCTGCCATTGAAGCGAACCATCCGAGTAATCTAGCTGCCACTTCTCAATACGCGCCAGCCTCTCATTCATCTCAGCGGTGATTAGCGCTCGCGATGGTGGGCGTTCAACTGGCTGGGGGACGCGGTGAGGGAGCGGTACGCAATTCTCAAAATCCAATGAAAGGTCGATGCCCCGTGCTATATTGAGTTCGGCACCTATATGCTCAATCGGGACACGAGGTATGTCGGGGCCCCATTTGTCACCGAGCTGGAGATTGTCGATCAGAATTAAAATGAAAGGTCCGCCCGGAAGCTCAGAAGGAAGCTTCTTAGTTGTAGTGCGCTTTTGAAAGAATCGTGCAAGCCACCATCCGGGATGGAAATTTGCATCCTCCTCTAAAGCACGGAAGAGAACGAGTTCTTCCAGGGCAACATGGTAACGGCCTGTCTTGCTGCAAAAACACAAAGACTGCACCCAAACATAATGTAAGAACTTAAGAATAGGGTGAACAATATCACCTACCGTGGGGTTGACAATAGGCTCGATCTCGGTTAGGCCAGCTGCCCACCTTCACACGTCTAGGTACAGAGCGCTCGTGATGGAGTAGGTGTCCGCGAAACCAACGGATGTATCTTGGAGGTTGGCGTGCGGATCCAGCAGGTGGCCAAACTCGTGGAGGGACTTCTCGTGGAGAACACAACCGAGGCGAAAGGATACGAATTTCTGATCACGTATGGGCTTCGGAGTGAGAAGCCGGAATGAACTCCAGAACCCTTGAAGGGTGACCAGAGGATAGGGCGAACCAAGAGTGGTCAAGGATCGTAGGCCAGCTTTATGAAGGGCGGTGTCGATGGTGGAGTGCCAAGCCGGATTGTGGGCCTTGAGACTGTCTAGAGAAAGAATTGCCACCTTAGCCGGAGGAATGTCTTTGATCTGTTGATAGACCTCTAGATGGTGTGGCTCAAGGGCAGCGATGAGAGGGTGTAGGGCCCAGTGGCGGGTGCAGGAATAGAGGAGATAGGAGTCACAGGGGTCGGTGCATCCTCGGGGATGATGGCCACAGCCGTCGATGTTGTTGCAGCTGGGGCGGGTGGTCGGGAGGGTGGAGTCTGGTTCTGGCGGGCCGAGGATCGCTGCACTCTAAACGCATTGGTTGTCTTGAATCGTTTGGGAGCCCTGAGGAACATAACTCAAGGAATACCCGAATTAGCAATCAAAATCCTACCCCACACTTAGATTGACAAGTGGGGGCAAACAAATACAATCGAGAGAGCACCGAACCGAGACATAGCCGCAAAGAGCTGTCATTCAGGTAAGCAAGCATGAGGAATGAAATGATTCATTAACACGATCGCACAAACGACAATTCACGAGCCAAAATAGATCAAATGGTAATGCCAAAGTTTAGCCAAACGACACCGAAATAGCAATCATGAAAATTGAGGAAGAACCAAAAAGTCAACCAAAGTCAATTGTGCCAAAAATTGAAAGTCAAAAAGCCAAAAGATGCACAATCAAGGGCTGAACAACTAACCGTGAAGACATGACTCGAGAAAACGAATGGAAATCCGAGAAATTGACGAAAAAGCTTGAAAACTAGGTCGGGTGGAACCGGAGCTGTAGAGCTCCGATTCTAGGGTTGGGGCTTGAATAAACACCAAGGAAGGGGCAGCGGCGGCGGTATCTGGTCGGTGGCGGCGGCGGACTCGGGCGATCGGCGAACAGAGGGAGAGGGGCTCGGGCTTCAATTGTTTTCGGATGGGGGAAAAAGGTTTTGTGTGAAAAACATGAGGTTGAAACCGGCTTAAATAGTTGGCAGAAACCACATTATTTTCGGCAAAAATAAGGGTAGATTTTCGGCGAAAATGCCAGTTAAAATCAAAAACCGTTTTGGCGAAAAGTGTGAGAATTTTTGGCGAGAAGTGTCAGTGGAGAGAAACAGGGGAAACATGTCGGTTTTAAACAGGAATTTTCGGCGAAAATATGGGTGAATTTTCGCCGAAAATTTACTTGAAAATGGTCAGCAGTTTTTTTTTTTAAGGACGGGGGGTTTTAAAACAAAACGACTCGAAACGAAAACAATTGACTCCAACCGTGGGTTGCCTCCCACGAAGCGCTCTTGTTTAACGTCCGTGAGCCAGACGACCTAGATTTGTGTCATGATTCCAAAGCAAAGTAGTGCACGTCGATGGAAGAGACAGCTAGTCCTTGCAGATACTTCTTAAGCCTATGCCCGGTGATCATAAACGGCTTTTGATCATGCGATTTGATTAGGACACTACCTAAAGACGCCTGCCGCACCACGGTATAAGGGCCGGACCAACGTGACTTCAGTTTACCCGGGAAGAGCTTCAATCGAGAGTTATATAAGAGGACTTCATCTCCGGGGTAGAACTGCTTGATCGTCTTCAATTGAGAGTCATGAATTTTCTTCGTGCGCTCTTTGTATAACTTCGTGCTCTCATATGCGTGGAGTCGGTGCTCCTCAAGCTCAGCGATCTGGTCGTGACGCATATTACCTGCTACTGCATAGCTCATGTTCAACTCTTTGTTAGCCCAGAATGCCTTGTGCTCAAGCTCAACTGGCAAATGACATGCCTTGCCATAGACCAGCTGATACGGTGAGGTACCGATGGGAGTCTTGTAGGCAGTTCGATACGCAAATAAGGCATCATTGAGCTTAGATGACCAGTCCTTGTGGGACCGGCCAACTGTCCTATCAAGAATCCGCTTGAGCTCACGGTTCGTCACTTCCGCTTGACCATTCGCTTGAGGATGGTAAGCTGTGGACATACGGTGGGTGACGCCAAAGCGGTTGCACACCCGGTCGAATTGTCCATGGAAGTGGGTACCCCTATCACTTATGATGAAGCGCGGTGAACCAAAACGCGTGAAAAGACGGGTAAGAAACCGACCCACCACTCTTGAATCATTAGTGGGTAGAGCTTCAGCTTCAGCCCACTTAGAAACATAATCAACGGCTACAAGAATGTACTTGTTTCCGTTGGAAGGTGTGAACGGACCCATAAAATCAATTCCCCAAACATAAAAAATTTCAACAGTTAAAGAAACAATTTGGGGCATCTCATTACGGTTAGAGATGTTACCTGACCGCTGGCACGCATCACAACGTCGAGCAAAAACATCACAATCACTAAAGATTGAAGGCCAATAAAAACCTGTTTCGAGTACCTTTCTCGCAGTGCGGTTGCCTCCGAACTGTCCTTCATGGCATTTACGCATGATGTCAGCTGCTTTGATGTAAGAGACACATCTCCGGATCATCCCGTCAATACTGATGCGGTATAAGAAGGGCTCATCCCAGAAGTATGACTTGGCTTCTTTAAAAAGCTTCTTGCGTGCATTGAAATCTAGCTCATGAGGTACAATGCCGTGAGAGAGGTAATTAGCCAGGGTTGCATACCATGGTTCTTCCGAGTCGGCTACATTACTCAGATCTTGAGCGTAAGGGATTGCCCAGGGCTCGATAGCTATGTTGTTAACCTGTTCATATGTTTCAACATGCAACAGCTCGTCAGGGAAAGAATCATTGATAGGGGTAGTAGATTTACCTGTTTGTGATTCCTCAAGTCGGGAAAGATGATCCGCTGCTAAGTTCTCCACTCCCTTCTTGTCTTTAATTTCTATATCGAACTCTTGGAGGAGAAGGATCCATCGGATGAGACGTGGCTTTGAGTCCTGCATGGCTAATAAATGGCGCAGGGCAGCATGATCTGTGTAGACAATGGTATGTGAAAGAACAAGATACTGTCTGAACTTGTCAAAGGAGAAAATGATGGCCAGAAGCTCTTTCTCCGTAGTAGTGTAGTTTCTCTGAGCATCATTGAGTGTCTTGCTAGCAAAGTAAATAGGATGAAATCTCTTCTCCTTCCTCTGACCAAGAACCGCGCCAACGGCGAAGTCACTAGCATCGCACATAATATCGAATGGAAGATTCCAATCTGGTGTTGTGAGGATCGGTGCAATGGTGAGTTGAGTCTTCAAAGTCTCAAAGGCTTCAAGACAAGCTTTATCAAATATGAAAGGAACATCTTTCTCAATAAGCTTCGTCATTGGAAGAGTGATCTTGGAGAAATCTCTGATGAATCTTCGGTAGAATCTAGCATGACCGAGGAAACTTCAAACTGTCTTAACTGAGGAGGGCGGCGGCAAGCTGGCGATGGTTTCAAGCTTTGCACGATTAACTTCTATACCGGTCTTAGAGATCCTATGTCCAAGAACAATGCCTTCTGTAACCATGAAGTGACACTTCTCCCAACTAAGAGCTAGGTTGGTCTCCTCACAACGAGCTAGCACCTTGTCCAGATTGGCCAGGCACTTTGAGAACGAATCTCCATAGACAGAGAAGTCGTCCATGAATACCTCCACCACATTCTCTACCAGATCTCCAAATATAGCAAGCATGCATCTCTGAAAGGTAGCGGGAGCATTACATAAACCAAACGGAATACGACGATAAGCAAACGTACCAAACGGGCAGGTGAAAGTCGTCTTCTCTTGATCTTCAAGCTCGATTGGGATCTGGAAGTAACCGGACATCCCGTCTAAGAAGCAGTAGTAGTCATGACCAGCCAATTGTTCAAGCATCTGATCAATGAACGGCAGTGGAAAATGATCCTTCTTGGTGGCATCATTGAGTCATCGATAATCGATACAGACTCTCCATCCGGTAACCGTGCGAGTCGGGATGAGCTCACGCTTTGGATTAGGGATGACGGTGATTCCGCCTTTCTTCGGGACAACTTGAGTCGGACTGAACCAAGGACTGTCGGCAATAGGATAGATGATACCGGTATCTAGAAGCTTGAGTACTTCCTTCTTTACAACTTCCTGCATCAGAGGGTTAAGTCGGCGTTGCGGTTGTCTGACTGGTTTGAATTCTTCATCATTGACTATCCGATGTTTGCAGAAGGTTTCAGAGATGCCTCTGATGTCTGTTAACTGCCAGGCAATAGCTCTGACATGCTTCTTGAGTAGCCTGATCAGTTGCTCTTTCTGCTCGGGAGATAGATTCGAATTGATGATGACTGGTAACTGGCAGTCCTTCCCCAGAAATGCGTATTCTAGGTGATCAGGCAGCTCCTTCAAAGTAAGTTTTGGCGGATTCTCGTATGAGGTAGTAATCCGACTCGATGCTGGCTCGATGTGTGCAGGCGCAGTGATGGGTGTGAATGTCGCCTTCTGCTCGCCTAACTCAGCTTGCCATAGGCGCTGCTCTGGATCCTCTAACGCATTGTCAATCCCTGAAATCAAACACAACTCTAGGGGATCACTAGATAAGGCATTAGTAACAAAGTTGGTCGAGGCCAACTCTAGGGGATCAACAGTATAACAGTTATCATCTTCAGCAACAGAGTATCTCATGTTATCTTTAATGCGAAATGCAACACTCTCCTGTCCTACGCTCAAAGTTAACAGGCCTTGTTTGCAGTTAATATTTGCACCAGCAGTTGCTAAGAAAGGTCGACCTAGGATAAGTGTTCTGTCTGACTCGCGAGTATCTATAACAACAAAATCTGCAATTATAGTAAACAGACCACAGCAGACAGCTACATCTTCTATTATTCCCCTAGGTAGTTTAACAGACCTATCGGCTAACACTAGATGCAGAGTAATCGGTTTTAACTGCCCTAGATTCAGCTTCTCATATAGATAAACAGGCATAACATTAATAGAAGCACCAGAATCAGCCAGACTGCGATCAATTTTAATGCCATTAATAATGCACGGTAATGTAAAAGGACCGGGATCAGAACACTTAGCTGGGGGTGGTGGCGGCTGTCGTATGGGAGATGGCACACCGAGAATAGAAGCGCATTCATTAGTAAGCGTGACAGAGTACGCCTCTTCGTTCTTTACTTTCTTCACTAGGTCTTTAAAGAACTTTCCAAGTGGTGGTATAATCTCTACAGCTTCTGTCACTGGTATCTTGATCTCTGGAGTCTTAAGAACATTGTACCACTTCTTATACTGAGTGTCATGATCTTTAGCCTTGCTCATTGCAGCTTTTGGGAAGGGAATCCGAGGTATGTATGGCGCCAAGACGGGCTCAGGCGCTGTCTTGGGAGGAGAAGGGGGAGGAGCAGATACTTCTTCCTCCTCTTCTGTGATATCTTCAATTTCTGGCATATCCATGGCAGCACTGTTATCTGGTACCACGTCAGGTTCTGGAGCCTTTGGATCAGTTGTTTGCTTGCCGCTCCTATGGTAATAGCTTGAGCGTGTTCGCTCTTTGCACCGGAGTCTGCTTGAAATGCTGCTGGATTAAGGAGAGGATTGCTAGTAAAGAGTTTAGTCATATTGCTTATTGCATCTTCTATTCTTTGGCTTTGAGCTCTCTGTCCTTGATTGAGTGCAGCTTGAGCTTTTAATTGAATGTCGTGGTCGTCAAGTCTGCTCATAATCTGATCGAACTTCTTCTCATAGTCTTTGTCTCTATTGTAGTACGGCTTTGCTTGAAACTGTTGCTGCCCTCAAATGAATCCCGGAGGTCTTTGATACGGATCTGCAAACTGTTTGTACTGGTTCTGCGGTACAAGGTTCCTGAAACCGGTGTAGCCTTTTTGATTGTTGGTGAAGCCTTGATCAATGAAGTTTACCTCTTCTGCAGACCAGACTTCCATTTTACCGAAGTTGAGGCAGCTTCCACCATTATGAGCACAGGATCCACACCATCCACAGTCAGCTGAAAGGATGGTAGCTGGCGGGGGATCGAGGGGGATACCAGCTGCTTGTAGATGTTTCTGAACTTCTGCCTTGATCTGCTCTGCAATGCTCAACTGACCCTTGGTTCCTTCTCTTTGCCTCTCCCAATTTCTGGATTTCAAAGCACAGCTAGCAAAATGTTGAAGAGCATCTTGAGGAGTAAGGGCGGTGCAGTCTCCGCCTGCTAAGAAGTTGACCCACTTTGCAGATTCTTCACACATACCTCGAGCAAAGAATTCAGCCAGCTGTCTTTGTTCATACCCGTGGTGCGGCAAGTTGAAGAGAAGAGATTGGAATTCATTCCAAGTGTCATACAAGGCTTGCATCTTCTCTCTGAGTGAACCTGGAGGTGCGGTCTTTATAAGTAGTTGTCCTTGCTGGGGCGAAGTACTCTTCAACAAAATCTTGAGCTAATGTCTCCCAGTTAGTGTAGTGGCCTGGTGGTTTGCTTCCAAGCCACTGCTTAGCTGCACCTCTGAGAGAGAACGGAAAAGCTCGGAGACATAAAGTGTTCTTGTTAAGGTTCCCAGACTTGAAGGTTTCACAGACAGCCAGAAAGTCATTTATATGTGTGCAGGGGTTATCATCTGGCCTTCCTTTGAATTGTATGTCCCTAGAGATTAGTTCTAGGAGAGGAATCTTAATCTCATAATCAGGATCATCGTCATTAGAAAGCACGGTGATGGGGGATCGAAAGTTGGATGCACGCGGCTTACTGTAGTCCGCAACACTCTTAAGAGCAGTCATTGCGGTAAAGGAAGATGGAACGGAAGTGATCTGTTTCTGTACCTGCTATGATCTGCAAGAGATGAAAACAAACACAACCGGTGTAAAATCGAAGTGTGATGGAAATGAAATATGGAAAGGTAGAAGACTAAAAATGCCAACTCTTCTTTCAATGAAATAGAAGAGTCCCCGGCAACGGCGCCAATTTGATGATGCTGCAGAATAGCGGTCAATCAAATAACTACCAAGCTGTGAAGCTAGGGTAGATCGTATTCCATGGGTCTCCTCTACTTCCTTACTCAAATGTGTTGGCAATTTAAATTCGAGGTTAAAACACTTAGTGCGTGGTGTGAGTTCCACGACTTCTATACTAAAATGCAAAGACAGGTTGAAATGAAGTTAAAGCGAATAATCATTGATTGATTGACTAAGACAGAAGACAGACAAACTTAGATTTCGAATCCCCCTTAGATCACCAGAGCATAGGCAATCAACAGATCAGCGGTTTTCGATTCTAGTTCATTCAGTTCTCAGACAGACCACCATAACTCCTGACCCTTAGGTTTAAGACTGGCGAACGTTCGCTCTATCCGATCTAGCTACCACGATTAATTAGTCGCCCGGGTATGGTCACCTCTCGCAACGACTTAACTTAATTGGTGTAAATTCTAACGATTTATGAGTTACTCTTGCAGTGGATTAACCCTAATCGGTTCCCACGAAGGGCACACTCCAATTATAAGGTTAATTGTTCAACTTGATGTTCTAAAGTAAGGCGAGCGTTCACTTCTATCCTTAGCTTAACAAGAATCTAATCTAGGTGGCCAAACCAGACAAGAAACACAGAGAACAAAGAACAAATCGAACATGAAGGAGAAACTGAATGAATTTCGAATCTAATCACCGACGATCTGTGACCGCTTTAAAGCCCTGGGTCACTTAGGGTTCATCTAATCTAAGCTATACGAGTTTAGCTACTCATATTCAAAACAGAAGAATCGAAGACAGACAAAGAATACATCTCAGGTAGGGAAGACAGAGAAGAACTGTAAAACCTAATTTCGACGACTCCTGGCAGCTTCATTCTGCTGGATCTTCAACTCCTAGCACTGGCTCTCCAAGATGGATGGATGGCGTCACGATCCGTTCCTGGCTCCTCGAACTCTATCCACTCGTTCTCTCTCTCTCTTAGTCTTGGGATTTTTCATCCCGTGTAAATTTGTGTGTAAGTTCTGATATATCTCATTTAGCCGCTTCATTCAGTATTTAAACCTAACCGGCGACTGCTGCTTTTTCACTGGGATTTTCGCCAAAAATCCAAGGATATTTTCGGTGAAAATATCTGCTCAAATATTGGCTTGATCCGTCTGTTTCTTCCGGCTGAAATGGCTTAGGGTTTTCGGCGAAAACATCCCAAAGTTTTCACCGAAAACTTCTTCTTGATCGGGACAGTGGATTCCTTCTTGTATTTTTGGCAAAAACTCAAGGGTATTTTCTCCGAAAATGTGTGTGTAAAGTGGAGCAGGAATTCTTTGACTTGAGTGATTTTTTCGGTTGATTCAGGTGTGATTCTTCGGGGTTCCAACGTATTTGATGGCAAAAACCTGTGCTAACATGAAAATACTAGAAAACCATCAAATAGATTCGGAATGGGCCAGGTAATACAAAGGTCACGAAATAGAGCGGTTGAGTGAATATTCGCTATTCTACCCTAAAAACTGTGTCTCAAGCATTGAAATATCGCTTAAATGAGGCTGATAATCACGTTAATTCGAGTGTCATCAAAGGTCCAGGAACAGTTGGACGATATTCATCCCTTACTTAAAAGAAAGTTTGGCCAAGACGCTCAAGAACAAAAATAGGCCCCGACCAGGTGATCAGGAGCGAGGAATCATACCAAGAGTATCACCAACCTTCAAAGACAAGGCGATTCTAAGCCCTTACCTAAGTAGAAATCTTAGCTAAGAGGCTTGGGGGTAAATGATAGACCCTGGCCCAGCGATCAAGACGAGGTGATTCTCTGACCTACGGGCATTGAAAGAATTCAGTAAGACCTACGGGCATTAAAAGAATTAAGTAAGACATGCGGGCATTAAATCGCTACGTAAGACCTACGGTCATTAAATCGCCAAGTAAGACCTACGGGCATTGAGAGAATTAAGTAAGAACTTCGGGCATTAAATCGCTACATAAGACCTACGTGCATTAAATCGCCAACTAAGACCTACGGGCATTGAGAGAATTAAGTAAGAACTTCGGGCATTAAATCGCTACGTAAGACCAACGAGCATTAAATCGCCAAGTAAGACCTACGGGCATTGAGAGAATTAAGTAAGACCTTCGGCCATTAAATCCCTATGTAAGACCTACGGGCATTAAATCGCCAAGAAAGACCTACGGACATTGAGAGAATTAAGTAAGACCTTGGATCATTAAATCGACAAGTAAAACCTACGGGTCTTGGAATCATTAGCGCATATGGACACAGAACCGCCAAAGACAGATTTGTGGAAAAATCACTAAAATGAACAAGTACAAAGGAAAATTGATACTTGGTTCCACTCACAGAACAAAAAATAGAATATGAGGTTGGGCACAGGTGGCCTGAAAAAAATAAAAAAAAAAGAGAGGTCAAGTTACAGTCACCAAGTGAAGGGAGTAACAAGGGGGGATTACGGCTTGGAGCTGCCTTTGGGTGTGGCCGACCTAGAAGATGAAGCTTCGTTAGTCCTTGGAGGATCGGTGGGGGTACCTTGGGGAGGAACCATCTCACGTGCAAGTTCCTCCGGAGTAAGCTCAGGAAGGCCTCACCTTTGGCGCTCGGCACGAATGTAATCTGCATCATCTTCCTCCACTTTCTGCATCTAGCGTTTTGCATCACGAAAGGCCTCGCCCTCGTCTGAATCAGTTGCATCTTCCACTTCTGAATTGTGCCGATGTAAACCTCGAAGCACAGCTTGGAATACTCGGCGTGTGGGCCAGGGCTGAGTAGGCGAAACAGCTTGGATCTCTTTGCGACAGCTACGCATCACCACACGCATGCTCTCCCCCAACGTATGGTTGCAGTAGGCAACCATTTGGTAATTAAGCGATTGCTGCTCTGCACGGCATGATCGTCAACCATAAGCATTAGAAATTACCACGTACCCTGAAAGACCTCGGCCATTAAATCCTATGTAAGCCTACGGCATTAAATCGCAAGAAAGACTACGACATTGAAGAATTAAGTAAACCTTGTCATTAAATCGCAAGTAAAACTACGGTCTTGAACATTAGCGCATATGACACAGAACCGCCAAGACAGATTTGTGAAAAATCACTAAAATGAACAAGTACAAAGAAATTGATACTTGTTCCACTCCAGAACAAAAATAGAATATGAGTTGGCACAGGTGGCCTGAAAAAAATAACAAAAAAGAGGTCATTACAGTCACCAAGTGAGGAGTAACAAGGGGATTACGCTTGGAGCTGCCTTTGGTGTGGCGACCTAGAAATAAGCTTCGTTAGTCTTGAGATCGGTGGGTACCTTGGGAGAACCATCTCACGTGCAAGTTCCTCCGAGTAAGCTCAGGAAGGCCTCACCTTTGCGCTCGCACGAATGTATCTGCATCATCTCCTCACTTTCTGCATCTAGGTTTTGCATCACGAAGGCCTCGCCCTCGTCTGAACAGTTGCATCTTCCACTTCGAATGTGCCGATGTAAACCTCGAAGCACAGTTGAATACTCGGCGTGTGGGCCAGGCTAGTAGGCGAACAGCTTGATCTCTTGCGACACTACGCATCACCCCGCATGCTCTCCCCAACGTATGGTGCAGTAGCAACCATTTGGTATTAAGCGATTGCTGCTCTGCCGGCATGATCGTCAACCATAAGCTATATAGAAAGTTACCACAGTACCTGGAGGAAAGAACCGGCATAATCGCAGGACAGAAAAAGAATAGTAAGTGATCAAACGCAAGTAAAAAAAGGCAGGCCGACGAATAAATTTTTCAAATCCTAAGAAGTCAGGAAAGTGGTTCCATCCGACTAAAAAGTTGCAAGTCAAACAAAAAAGGCCGACCAGGATCAAGGGATCTACAGGTTCCACCTAAAGAAAGCGTTCTAGCTTACCTGAGAAATCTACTGAGTTGGGTAATGAAGGCCCTGGCCCGCGAAAGAAAGCATCTCACTCGCATTAGATTAGTAAGAAGGCTTGAAAGATTCATAGAATGGCATTAAACCTCGAAGCACACTTAAACCCGTGCCAGGCTGAGAGATAAGTGATTCTTTGCACAACTACGCATACCAAGTAGCCCCATAGGTTAGTAGAACTTGGATTAACGTGTAGCACGGCATATCGCAATAAGCTAGATTAAGATTGAAGACCTTCGGCCATTAAATCCCTATGTAAGTCCTACGGGCATTAAATCGCCAAGAAAGACCTACGGACATTGAGAGAATTAAGTAAGACCTTGGTCATTAAATCGACAAGTAAAACCTACGGGTCTTGGAATCATTAGCGCATATGGACACAGAACCGCCAAAGACAGATTTGTGGAAAAATCACTAAAATGAACAAGTACAAAGGAAAATTGATACTTGGTTCCACTCACAGAACAAAAATAGAATATGAGGTTGGGCACAGGTGGCCTGAAAAAAATAACAAAAAAAGAGAGGTCAAGTTACAGTCACCAAGTGAAGGGAGTAACAAGGGGGGATTACGGCTTGGAGCTGCCTTTGGGTGTGGCGACCTAGAAGATGAAGCTTCGTTAGTCCTTGGAGGATCGGTGGGGGTACCTTGGGGAGGAACCATCTCACGTGCAAGTTCCTCCGGAGTAAGCTCAGGAAGGCCTCACCTTTGGCGCTCGGCACGAATGTAATCTGCATCATCTTCCTCCACTTTCTGCATCTAGCGTTTTGCATCACGAAAGGCCTCGCCCTCGTCTGAATCAGTTGCATCTTCCACTTCTGAATTGTGCCGATGTAAACCTCGAAGCACAGCTTGGAATACTCGGCGTGTGGGCCAGGGCTGAGTAGGCGAAACAGCTTGGATCTCTTTGCGACAGCTACGCATCACCACACGCATGCTCTCCCCCAACGTATGGTTGCAGTAGGCAACCATTTGGTAATTAAGCGATTGCTGCTTGCACGGGCATGATCGTCAACCATAAGCTATATAGAAAGTTACCACAGTACCCTGGGGCTAATGCGCGCGTGCAAGGGTAATTCGGCACGTGAAACAAGGAAAGATGAGCATAGTAAGTGATCTAACAGGAGGGCGCAAGTAGAGAAAAAAGGCAGGCCGTATCGTAGATAAAATGGGCTATTTCCAAAGTTCCCTTAAAGAAGTCCAGGAAAGGTGGGGATATCATCGTTACTTAAAGAAAGTTTGGCAAGGACGCTCAAGAACAAAAAATAGGTCCGACCAGGCGACAGATCGAGGAATCATACCAAGAGTATCACAACCTTCAAAGACATGCCCATTCTAAGCCCTTACCTAAGTAGAAATCTTAGCTAAGAGGCTTGGGGGTAAATGATAGGCCCTGCCCAGCGATCAAGCAAGGCGGGTTCTCAGAACCTACGGGCATTGAAGAATAAGTAGATACGGGCATTGAAAGATTTCAGTAGACATCTGCGGGCATTAAATCGCTACGTAAGACCTACGGACATTAAATCGCCAAGTAAGACCTACGGGCATTGAGAGAATTAAGTAAGACCTTTGGGCATTAAATCGAGCTACGTAAGACCTACGGGCATTAATCGCCAAGTAAGACCTACGAGCATTGAAGAATTAAGTTAAGGAACTTGGGCATTAAATCGCTAGTAAGAGCAACGAGCATTAATCGCCAAGTAAGACCTACGGCATTGAGGAATTATAGTAAGACCTTCGGGCTTGAAATCCCTATGTAAGACCTACGACTATTAAATCACCAAGAAAACCTACGGACATTGGAAGAATTAAGTAAGAACTTGGGGCATTAAATCGCCAAGTAAAACCTACGGGTCTTGGAATCATTAGCGCATATGGACACACAACCGCCAAAGACGGATTTGTGGAAAAATCACTAAAATGAACAAGTGCAAAGGAAAATTGATACTTGGTTCCAGTCACAGAACACAAAATAGAATATGAGGTTGGGCACAGGTGGCCTGAAAAAAAAATAACAAAAAAAGAGAGGTCAAGTTACAGTCTCCAAGTGAAGGGAGTAACAAGGGGGGATTACGGCTTGGAGCTGCCTTTTGGTGGGGCCGACCTAGAAGATGAAGCTTCGTTAGTCCTTGGAGGATTGGTGGGGGTACCTTGGGGAGGAACCATCTCACGTGCAAGTTCCTCCGGAGTAAGCTCAGGAAGGCCTCACCTTTGGCGCTCGGCACGAATGTGATCTGCATCATCTTCCTCCACTTCTTGCATCAAGTGTTTTGCATCACGAAAGGCCTCACCCTCGTCTGAATCAACTGGATCTTCCACTTCCGAATTGTGCCGATGTAAACCTCGAAGCACAGCTTGGAATACTCGGCGTGTAGGCTAGGGCTGGGTAGGCGAAACAGCTTGGATCTCCTTGCGACAGCTGCGCATCACCACACACGCATGCTCTCCTCCAACGTTTGGTTGCAGTAGGCAACCGTTTGGTAATTAAGCGATTGCTATTCTGCAAGGGCATGATCGTCAACCATAAGCTATATAGGCCCCGACCACACGATCAGGAGCGAGGAATCATACCAAGAGTATCACCAACCTTCAAAGACAAGGCGATTCTAAGCCCTTACCTAAGTAGAAATCTTAGCTAAGAGGCTTGGGAAATGATAGGCCCTGGCCCATCGATCAAGACGAGGCGATTCTTAGCCCTTACCTAAGCAAAGGCTTAGCTAAGGGGCTTGGGGGAAAATGATAGGCCCTAACCCAAGTGACCATGGGCTTTGAGGCGGCCCCAAGTCAAAGCCTGCTGGAAGTTGATCAACCAGCCAGGCCCAGGACCATAAGTGGCAATCAGCAAGCCCAGCCCAAGGCGACAGGCGATAGCCAGCAGGAGGCCCACTACAATAGGCTCTAGGATTCTGGTGGCGCATGTACACGTGTCATAATCCTGGGGCGAGCTCCCACGAACGGTTGAGATCGTGACTTGGCCACCAAGAAAAAGGTACTATAAATACGGCCTCATACCCAACGGACAAAGGGAGGACATTCTTTTACTCAGCGGACCAAACATCTGCGGTACATTATTCCGTTCACTCTCTCTCTTACCTAACATAATCGCCTCACAATTACCCAAACTGACTACTACTTTTCCCTCTTACTCTCGAGGTACCCCATCATCCAAGGACCAAGCTATCGGACCTTCCTCAACTATTGGGCCAGGCGACTAGTCTAGAACAGATTCCAATTTGTGTTTTTTTGCGAATGTAATTTTACCCCTTCAGCTTGTAGATAAAATTACAAGGTTGTCCTTTTTATTCCCACCGTTGTATTTAAGGAACCTGATCTAAGGGTCCTTGTAGGTGTTCTCATGTCAGGTGCTCCCCTTAGGTTAGTAGAGCTGAGTTGGACCTACCACATGTACTTTTTTTACCAAGTCGACATGGTGACAAGATGATTCGATGAAAAAAGTGGTCAGATGGGATAATTTTGTACGATTTTTGAACATATGAGATTGATCAATTTTTTTCATATAAATGGGACAATTTTATACAAATTCCAAACAAATTGAACTACTAATACTAACTAGAAATAGCCCGCGCTCTGCCGCGGAAAGTTTGTGGACCGCACAGTTGTACAACAACCGAAAAAAACATGTATGGAATGCAAAGCATTACCAGGAAAATCAACTTTCTCAAAGCTGTGGCTGCAAGCAATATCGCTGAGAACACTAATGCCGTTCATTCAAATAATGACTTTAGTTTGATCTTGAATCTATCAATTTGTCATCATGCACAAGCTGCAATACACATTACAGAATAGGTGTACACTAAGATAACAAAAGGATTGACGCCTTGTTTCTGTTACGAAAATAATTTTGGCCTTGAACTGGTTCCACTTCTGCAATATTTAGCCTCCCTTTTGGCAAAGAGAACCCCAACAATTTCTCCATGGCAACAAAATTAGTTTGCTGACCAGAACTTGAACAATGATAAAAGCCCTTTTTTTCCTGCAAGGCTAGTTATCATCTGCAAATTCAAACGCAAGTAAACAATAAGTGGATCAATCAACATAGTTTATCCCCGGAGTAAAGTTCTTGAGGGGAAATAAAGAACAACTAATTAATGTTAGGAGTAGAAACTCACAATGTGAAGACAGCAAGTTAGTGCTGGTTAATCCACTTAAAACGCGAAGCAAAGGCTACTAATGCTTATTGTAAGTCGTCGAATATCTCGTGGTTGACTATGTTCTTGGTAATAGAATCGACACTCGATCCTGAATCTCCTATGAGAATGTGCAATCCATCAGCGGATCGAACCCGCAAAACTGCCACGTACAACTGGCCATGTGAGAAGACTGGTTTAGGCAGATAGAGACCCACACAATCTAACGTCTGACCTTGACTCTTATTTATCGTCATAGCATAACAGGTTCTGACCGGAAATTGTCTTTGTCTCAATGTGAAAGGCCATCGAGATTCAGTTATTTCAAGCACAATTCGAGGAATGACAACTACATTACCTTCAAAGAAGCCGCCAATCACAATACCTTGAATGACATGTTGACCAAGTTTGGTGATAAGAACTCTTGTTCCATTGCATAATCCAAGTGAAAAATTTAAGTTTCGCAGTATCATAACTGGTGTACATTCCTTGAGTGTAATGGCATGTTCAGGGACACCATTGAAGGATAAAGTATTAAGAAACTCAGGTGGGTATGTCGTATCAATAGCCGGTGAAGCATTTCCTTCGGGGACGAGTGTATCCAAGCTAAAGTAAGTCTTTGGTTCTCCGGGTACCATGGACATAATGTGGTCATTTAGCTGAGAAACAACTTTGTTTGTCGGAGTTATAACTGCACGAGCTTTAATATACTCCAGGGACTTATATGAGTTGTGAAACTGTGTGTAAACAGCTCGTACAATTGAACTTATGGCGTCACACCCCGGGTTGACACAATGAATCGTTGTGGTATGGAGATGGAATCAGAACCAACAAATCTATCCCCAATTGGTGGGGGCAAATTGCCATCTCCAACAGCCAAGACCCACTCTGCAAACAGAAGTCCTGCAAATACGGGCTCGTTATTGGACAAAGAGCTATTTATCCTCATATTTGCAGATAACTTCAATAGTTTACAGGAGCGCCACAACGGGGATCGTGTTAGGCTAGCGTTGAGGCAATCAGACCGACTTCCTTCAACAATTACTGGAAGAGTTTGGCGAAAATCTCCACCAAGTAAGACACTCTTTCCACCAAATGGCTTATAACCTGGTCCAGAAAAAGGCACATCCATGATATCGCAAACGGTACGATCAACAGCTTCAAAAGAAAGTCTGTGAATCATAGGCGCCTCATCCCAAACAATAAGAGTTGCGGCTTTAATGACCTCAGCAAGTTGGGTTCCTTTTTTCACCATGCACGTAGAAGTGTGGTGAACCTCAATCGGTATTTTGAAACGTGAATGTGCTGTTGAAGCATCGGGCAGTAAAGTGGCTGCAATGCCGGATGACGCAACAACCAAAGCAATCAGCCCCCTACTTCGAATCTCAGAAACAATTGTGTTGTATAAATACGTTTTCCCCATTCCACCATGCCCATACAGAAAAAACACCGCCAATTGAGTTGTCAACAGAGCACATAACTATTGTGTAAGCCGAGAGTTGATCAGGATTTAAGCGTGAACGGTAAGATTCTGCTTGTTCAGATTGTTGACTCCTATCATAACTTAGGTGAGGATCTAAAAAGTTTGGTGTAGTAGAGTAAGGGCTCGTTGGGTTCGGCACAGGCAAATTGAAATGTGCCAAATCAGTTGAATATTGAGCCAACAAAGATTGCAGAGATTGTAAAACCTGGTCTCGCAGGTTGTGCTGTGGAGGGTGAATGTTACCATTGCTTGAACTTTCTCGGGCTCGATATGCGAAGTCATCAGACATGGCTTCAAACCACTTCTCTAAAAGAGTTGAAGGATTAGAGACTTGGCAGAACATAAGTAAGCTGATAAATACATTTCTAACGAGCGTTGGTTGACCCTATTGGCTGACCTCATACATTACAGCATCCCATTCATCATCTGTCGATAGCAATCCCAAGATTCGACAAAGCTTCTTTGAAGTTTGGGTACATAACTCCATCAACTGTTCGCAAGAACTCATAACTAAGAGCTCCATGAACCTTTGTTAAGAGAATTCGTAAGTAGAATACTTGTTCTCTCTTTGGGTGTATGTAGACAATACGACCAACAACAAAACCCTTTTTTCGTGTGTGCCAATCACACTCTTTCTCATCCCATACAAAATGATTTGGTATTTCTGCATATGTGTACTTTCTAGCATCGATACACCTCTGGTTTAACCTGAACCATTTTGTTATGTTGTGCAACCAGCACTCCTTCGACTCACAATACGTGGCAAAGGTTCATTTCGCTGGAAAGCAACAGTCTGTTCACCATCCAAATGGACAGCGAGTCTGACAACAGAAGGATAGCGCTCATGAATCTGGTACTCAAATAAATGCCAAATAGCCTCGTAGCATGAAATCGATCGACAATCAAGATATTGAGAAACCTCATCAATATGTTGTACAGCTGTCGAAGAGACTCCTGCAGCTTGCCTTGTCAAAGAGTCAGCAACTACTGAAGATCGATCTATTCCCTTAGTCACATACTTGAAAAGGTATTTGATGAGTTGACCTTTGTGGCACAACTCAATGTTCATATGTGCCTGATATTTAACAAGTAGCGAGCGATTATATGGAACTACATACCGATTGTCAAGCATGACAGCTGACCTATCAACTAAAATTCCTGTATCTCGTCGCTTGTATGTGGCATAGCCATTATCATCATAAGTTGTCGCATGGCAGAATGCCTTTGGGAATTTTTTCTTACAATAACCAGACTCCATACAAGGAGAATTAGGGCGGTCTTCACCACAAGGGCCATGGACCATGAACCTCGTAACAGCTGAAAATCCTTGGGGATCTATAGAAGGATCAGGAAGTTCTGCTGAAATAACATCATCGATCTGCCATGGCTCTATAAGCTTTGATTCTTGACATAACCAAATTAAGATATGTACATGCGGAAGTCCTCTTTTCTGAAACTCAATGGTGTGAATATCTGGTAAAAATTCAGATGTTAGACAATAAAGCGCACCACAAAAAAGGGCACTGAAGCACAAGTTTATGAAAGTAATGACCTGCGACAGTTCGACCAAAATGGCGGCCCTTTACAAGATCATGCTTCAAAGCTTTAACCTTAAGATTAAACACCCTTGCGACAATCATTGGCTTGTCTTCACTCTTCAGACCAACCATGTCACTGAAGTTATTGGTAATCTCTAGCCATTGGGAATTGCAGGTGAAAGTAATGAATAAATCCGGATTTCCAAAGCACTGACAAACTGCTGTGGCATCAAGGTATAATTGATGCATATATCGAGGTCCATCTATGTTCACCACGTGTTATTCTTGTTAAAACGTTCATAACAGCAAAAAGTTTCGTTAAAACTACAAACTAAGAAAGACAGTTACATATTTAATGAATATACACAGAAGTATCTATCTTTACAGATGAAAGTGTTAATTTGTCCAAAGTAAATTGTATTTGATCTTATCCTTCCTTGTATGTTTTATCACAAAATATTTTCATTTTTAGTTGGTTGAAAATATAAATTGAAGTTTTATTTCTTAGGATTACAACATGGCATCAAACAAAATGCAGAAACAATGCTTGCCTGTAAATGTCGATGGCAAAATTATATTGCCCCTGCCAGCAGCGTTATGATCTCCTTGGTGGAAAGCTTCTAAAAGACCTTTGTAAATATCTGACTGGAGTTCCTTTTGGTGATCACGAACGTATCGAAGTCGGTCTTCTTCAATCGTCGTCCAAACATCTATACAAAAATGTTGGAGAACCTTGCCTCCCCGAATCAGCGTGGTTCCTTCATTATCTCTATACTGCAAACGAAAACAATAATACTCCCGACGCGTAACATGCCCTCGCTTGCGAGTCTTCAAATAGTGGCAAGGTTTAAGGGCTATTCCAAGATGAAATCCATCCTCACCATGAGGGAATAAGAGAGGAAAATGTAAAGCGTCATATTTCAGATTTAAATTTGTTATTCGAAGGAGGCCAGACTGACGTGTGTGCACAATGATGTCGTGCTCTTCGCGATCTGGCTGAAAATCGTCAGGAATTAGACCAGCTAGTTCAGACCTGGTTGGCAATTTGTATTGCCTAACACCAACAATACGACTACCAACAATGCGAAGTCTCAGGTTGTTGTTTTCAGGTTCTGAAAGGCTGCTTCGAATCCTTCTGAAAGACTGGACCAAAACATTAGTGTCATCCAGCATCAACTGAAGCTCGTTCACAATTGAAGGAAGGAGTTGCCTGTTAGGACCAGAGAAATTTGTCAAGCGATGTTCAACCTCCTCAGACGGGTCAAATACATATAACTGAGCATATTTGGGCGGTTGACCAGGAGGAGGCAGCAACGATCCCATGAGATGGTAGTTTTCGCCACATAAGACAAGCGAAAATGGTCCACGCGAGTTAAGGATACGACTATCAACCTTAGCCCCAAATGAAGTGAATGAAAACGCTGCATTGTAAGAGCGACAATGAGTCATGTAATGCTTGGAAGGTTGACTATCATATACAACAAGCAAACTATCAAGGTAAGGCGGTGTTTGTTGTAAGAGTGGCACGTCAACCCTCCCTCGCTGGCAACAAATACCATAAACCGGTTGGTTGACACGACTTGCACTCACCAGTTTTTCTGCTGGCCAAAAGTATGCACCACAGAATTGACATTTCAGATTTGGGACTCCCAAATAATGTATGTCAACTTGTGGCCAAACATCTTCTCCCGTGTCCGAAGTGATCCCGTTAGTAAGTGCGGACTGATCTGATGGTAATGATTCAATGGCTTCTGGACCGGGTGCAATTGTCTCTATACTGGGTGGACTTCTTGAGCTCTCGGCTGAAGACGTGATAGGGCCACTCCGCATTGTAAATAATCTAGAGCGTTTATCAACTCGGGTGAATCGATTGACTCGCAAAGGCATGCTTGGAAGTGTCGTAGATGGGGGAACATCGCTTGAATGCTGAGAAGAGGGAGGACTTGTGTGCTGTTTTCGTTTGCGTGTCCTCTTGGGAGGCATAATGGCATGTGCGGATCACTCGATGCTAGAATAAAACAACCAATAGCATATACCTTTACATTGAGGTCAATGACCTGGAATGTTTATGTTTGTGTCTGCAAAAATTTGAAAGCTTAAGCCAGCTTTCATACGATTTGAACACAAAGGCAAGAATATGTGGAGTTTTGGAGTGTTTTTGTGGGCTGTGAAAATCAGTGGTCTTGTGCCAACCATCCTCAGGTTGACGTGGCACAACCATAGATGGATTGGAAAACACTCAAGCAAGACAAGTGAATGATGTGGAAGGAGTTGACAGGCAAAGATGGCATGGGCAGCTGGCCCACAAACAAGTGGGAGAGGGTTGGAGATGTCTAAGGACTCTAAATAACAGTACCTAGAGAACAGCTACACTTACTACCAGCAGAAAACTAACCACTTCTTCAACAGCAAGATTGTCACCAATAAGATATGCTCATCTCCTTTCCAATACTCTATAGTGTTAGCAAATCATCATATAGTACAGTGTGATCAACTTCTCCATCAACATATATGGTCTCCAAGTTATCATTCTCTTTTCTATAACATTGATCTAAATCATCTAGAAATGATCTATAACAATCGTGAAATGGATGGAAATGGCACAGAGTCTAACTAAGGGGAAAACGTTGAAGTTGAAACCAAGGGAGGTAGTCATGAGATAAAATCCCTGAATGGCCCACCTGGCCTCACAAAGATTTCACCCAAATAAAGTAGAGGGATAACTCACAATTGTAGATCTTAAGATCATAATGTAAACACAACATGTGAGCTATTATTAGAATATTATGCGCATGATAATTAGAAATTTGTGGAGAAGTAACATCACAAGGAAGTTTTAGTGGAATGGGATGTATATTTATTATGATATATGTCATGATGCATTTTCTGTTTATGAATCTATGAACCACTGCAACTCCCAGCCAGGACTATTGACGAGTAAAGTCGTTTGTGACCTATTTGAAGTTGGCTTGTAAAAACTACAAAAAAAAAACTTACTCAGAACTCGACTTTATAGTAAATGACTCGAGTCATAGCCAAACATGATTTGGATTGACAGGCTTGTCATCTGGCGCCACTCGTTGGTTGATTGAGTTTGGCAAGTTCGAGTTCAAAATAAGCTTCTAATTCGAGGTCTGAAAAGCAGCGAGCCAAATTTAACCTAAGCGGAGTTCAGCTCGTGGTGAAAAATCCCATCATATGCACATGTTACCTTTTGTTGCGTAATTTACCCTTGAGTACATTTGTTAGTTCAATGAAGATTGGCCATCATCTATATCAACTAATGCTCTTAAACATGCATGTATTCACTTGGATTGGATTGAATTGAATTGTGTTATTTAGTAATTATTCATGTTAGCTAGTTTGAAATACCCAAACCAAAGCATATACTTATGTTAATTACTACTAAGGAACCATAAGAACTGATCTCATTACCCTTGCTCGAAGTTGCGTGAGTATAAGAATTACCTCCTATGTAATAACCCACGAAGAAAGGAACATATTTGACGGGGTGGGGCTATAAATAGAACTGCTTTCTTAAAAGAAGTAAATCATCATAATATCATATATAGTTTTCAAAAGACTATTACACAGAGGTTTCAAAACACTATTACACAAGGAGAGCAACGTTCAGCTAATCAAATTACATACAAAAATAAACGACATCCACCCAAAAGCAACATTCGGTGACAACCCCCAAAAGCACATTGCCATAACATGGCCCAATACCACCTATTTAGTAACCTAAGCTTCAGAAGCGATCACTGCAAAAAGATCCTGAAGGCAATGGTTACTGAGCAAAACAGCAATGAAACACTGTATTGCAAAAGGTCTAGTGCCCAACACTAACAAAAAAAATCCCTCCACAAAATGCTTCGTCTTCACCTAAAGAAAAAAAAAGAATTATTTGTCTGAATGTTTTGCATAAGATAAGTGAACAAAATGTTGTAGTAAGGATTTCTGAGATGTACTCTGACGTGAAGAGGCTCCTTTGAGCAGAGGATTTGGTCTTCGAACGGGTTCGTTTGATGCGAGCTTGCATCTGTGCGCTAGACTCGTCATCTGAATCTAAAGCAGGCTCGGCATCAGAACCAGACAGTGAATCAAGCTTGGACACAGCCGAATCTGGGGCTTGACGCTTTGCAGAAGATGGTGTGGTCGGAGTCGGCTCGGAAGCACTAGCATGAAAGATAGACAAACTGAGGCAGTGTATTTCAGAATGTCAAAATAAAGAGTCAAAAGAGAACAGCCTAAAACTTGGGCAAGCTAGGGTTTTTCTCAGGAGTTGCCAACACAACGTTAGAGGAATTAGGTGGAGAGGGCAGAGTCAAACATCCCGTTCGCTCCCTGTTCGAATATGCAAAGAAGTGAATTAAAAGGACTCAAACTTGGGCGACAAAGTACACCAGGTAACAACACGAAAGGCATCACATGTAATGGAAAATAAAATGCAGGTGCCTAATTCAGACAATCATATGTAGATGAACCCAAAGTACATCAAAAGCACAAACCAATCAAACTGAAATAAAAATCAACTACAGTAACAACCATCCAACTAATCTCAAGATACACCAAACACTATCAATCTAACCATAAACGTAACCTCCATTAAATGAAGGATGGCCAACCTCATGAAATATGCCTCAGCCGGCTCATTTGCAGGAGGCGAAGAAAGGGCAAGTCTGCCAACCCCAAGTGAAGGAGAAGAGTTGTGGACTGGCTGAGCAGATGGGTTGTCAAGCACCCTACTCGAGCTGCATAAACAATAGATGTTTATCAAAGGTCGAGCTGCATAAACAATACATGTTTATCAAAGGGATGCAAGAACATTTTTTAAGAGATGCTAAATGCAAAAACCTGTCTCGAGAGGACTCAGCAACAGACGAAAGAGAACGGATTGAAGAGCGAGGGTGGCGAGGACCAAAAGAAGTTGGGAGATCCAAGATCTTGCTGACACGAAAGTCTGCAAAAGTCCCGGGCGAGGGCGACCTGGCTGTTGCAACTCGAAAGTAAGCTCCAAATTTCTAAACATTTCAGTCTGAGGTGGGAAGTCCGGGCCATCACATGGAAAAGCACAACGCAGTTCAGCAGCATTTATAGGCATAATGGCATCCGCCGAGTACCCCAAAAGTAAAAATGTTGCTTCAGCCGTGGCATCAGAAACACGAAAGTGTATTTTGTAACTGAGAAAAAGGAGGATTTCCAAAGTGAGCACAAAGACATCAAATTTAAAGGAGCAGTCCACCACCGACAATACATACCAATGTGTAGTATCCCCATCGTCTAATAGCTCGTGACGATCACACCAAAACTTACCATCAACAGGAGCAACGACACGAGTGCACAACTTACAAGCCAAATAGCACCATCGATCCTCGCCATCGATAGACTGAACAACAGCTTTGCATCTATAGCGATTTTCCTGCCACATGGTCAGGAACATAAACCAAAACAAAACAATTTTGGGTCACAAAAAAAAATTGTATCAAAGAGACAAAGACAAAAGGCGGCCAGTACATTTGGTGCCGATGAATGAGCTAGTTCGTTCAGTTCAAATACAGTGCGAAATGATGCACGCACATGTTCCTCGAGGCTTGCAGGATCAGGGAACCTTGTTTGAAGCACATCAAATCGAGTGACAGAGCTGTCATTACTGCATACAAACAAATAGGCTACCGTGTGAACGACCAATGCTTCGTAGAAGTAGGTCAAATGAAAGAAAAAAGAGACACTTACACGGCAAGTGCAAGAGCATGGTCACCAGGAGGAGCAACCGAAATCCTAGTAGCAGATGAGCTAGCAACCGAAACCTGACCTGGAATTAAGATGTGGGGTCAACCATGCGCACCTGGAATTAAGATATGGAAAAAGCAACAAACAAAAGGCAACGAACAAACCTCTGAAGCTCGTGACCAACATGCCACCAAAAGCTATGATGACAGGACCAGACAAACTGGCAACCATGAGATCGTCAGGCACAAGTAAAGTGCAAAAAGACCCCCAAAGGGTCACCGAAAGGTGGTCGCCACTACAAAAAATGCACAAGTAAGGTTATAATGTAAACAATAAGAGGGCTAAAGCACAAAACAAATTACAAACACCACACTTGTCATTTGAAAGAACGAACCTGTCATTTGAAAGAATGATAGCTTGCTTCTTTGCAAAACCCTTCACAGTACTAAGGTGATCAGGCTCGGAGATAGAGACCAAACGACCAATGACATCCGAGAGATAAGCAAAGGGTGCAAGGCGAGACACAAGCTGATCAAAAGGAACAAAGTCAAACGAATCTTGAACAAAAGTATCTCCCAGGTCAGAAACCTCCACAAACGATGTTGTCGGTGTCAACTGAATGTAACGCGGATAGGATGTTGCACGATGGGAGCGACGAGGATACATAAGCGAAAAACCAGCCACATCATACACCCTCCAAAGCTGAAGTTGCGAGGCTAAGGAGTCTGCATGCACTGGAGCTGCAGTCCCCTCGATTCGAGCACCCTACAAAAGATTTGAGTGAAAAAAGAGGAAGAAATAATTAAATGCAAGAAACGAACCAGGAAACAATTACCGTCTGATCCATCCAAAGGGTTGAGTAGGCAAAGAAGGAATCAGGCATTGTCGGGTTACCAGCCTTCCAACAATTGAGCAAGCGAAGGCGGAGCGTAACATCCTTCGCATCATCACCCAAGTTTGAAAGCAAAATCGGAGCCATTTGGTTTTTTTAGGAGAACAACCCGTAAACACAAACAACTGCAACTGCTCCTTATAAGGGCAGCAACACAAACAAATAAGTTGCGCCATCAAGGATGTTGCACGATGGGAGCGACGAGGATACGTAAGCGAAAAAACCAGCCACATCATACACCCTCTGAAGCTGAAGTTGCGAGGCTAAGGAGTCTGCATGCACTGGAGCTGCAGTCCCCTCGATTCGAGCACCCTACAAAAGATTTGAGTGAAAAAAGAGGAAGAAATAATTAAATGCAAGAAACGAACCAGGAAACACATTACCGTCTGATCCATCCAAAGGGTTGATGGTGAGACCTCCGGTCGTTGTTCGGACGTTTCAACCAAATAAAAACTACTAATGCTAAGAAAAAGCGTATAGCAGATCGTATTCGACTCGAGGTTTCTTCTAATCGACTACTTTGAAGAAGCTGGCAAATTACTCAGGTTAAAACACGTTGTGCGTGGTGTGATTTCCACGACTTCTAATCTATTAAGCAAAGGAAAACAAAAGACAGAAAGATTAAAAGATTGACTAACGGGAAGATAGACGAACTTAGATTTTGAATCCCCCTTAGATCACCAGAGCAACGGCAATCACAAGATCAACGGTTTTCAATTCTAATTCAATCGGTTTCTATACACCACCATAACTCCTTACCCTTAGGTTTAAGACCGGCGAACGTTCGCTCTATCCGTTCTAACTACCAAGATTAACTAGCCGCCCGGGTACGGTCGCCTCTCGCAACGACTTAATTAACTGGTGCAATTACTAGTGATTTATTAGTTACTCTTGCAGTGGATTAACCCTAACCGGTTCCTACGAAAGGCACGCTCCAATTATAAGGTTAATTGTTCAATTCGATGTTCTAAAGTAAGGTGAGCGTTCGCTTCTATCCTTAGCTTAACAAGAATCTAATCTAGGGGATCAATCCAGACAAGAAACATGAACAATGAAGAACGAATCAAACATGAAAGAGAAACAGATTGAACTTCGAATCTAATCACCGCCAATCCATGACCGCTTTAAAGCCCTGGGTCACTTAGGGTTCATCTAATCTAAGCTCTACAAGTTCAGTTACTCATATCAGAAACAAGAGAATCAAAGGCAACAATGAAGATCATCATACAGAGGAAGAACAGATAAGAACTGAAAAACCTAATTCTGACGACTCCCGCGAAGCTTCAATCTCCTGGATCTTCAACTTTAAGCTCCGAGTTCTCCGAGGTGGAAGGATGGCGTCACGATCTCTCCACGGATCTTCGAACTCTCTAAACTCTATCTATCGACCCTAGAGTCGGCTGACTCTCAAAAGTCTGATTTGAGAAAATAAGAATAATGAATTGTTGTGTCCCTCCTGGCTGCCGACTGCTTCTTTAAATAGGTACGTTTTAGGGTTTCCAATACAACGCCGGATTTGGAAGGGATTTTCGCCGAAAATAATGAAGTATTTTCGCCGAAAATATTCTTGCAATTGAAGACACCGCCGGCTGATTTCTCTGTACTCTATTTTCGGATCGAAGAGTTAATCAATTTCGCCGAAAATACCTTCTGTTGGCGCCAGTGATTTTCCCTTGCATTTTCGTCGAAAACCCTGGCTCTTTTCGCCGAAGATGTGGGCTTGTTTTCGCCGAATGTGTAAGTGTGAATGGGCAGATTTTCGGTTTGACTTTGATTGGCTCCTTTGATCGATTCCGATTCAGTTCCTCGATGTTCCTATGCCTTAGACACGTCCATGGCTACTTTATTTGACAGCAAAAACCTGTGCTTACGCAAAAACACTAGAAAACCATCAAATAGACCCGAAAAGGGCCAAGGTAACACAAATGGCACGAGATAGGGCAATTGATTGAATATTCGTTATTCTACCCTAAAACCATGTCTTAAGCAAAGAAATGTCGCTTAAATGAGGCTGATAATCACGTCAAATCGAGTGTCATCAGTTGAGTAGGCAAAGAAGGAATCAGGCGTTGTCGGGTTACCAGCCTTCCAACAATTGAGCAAGCGAAGGCGGAGCGTAACATCCTTCGCATCATCACCCAAGTTTGAAAGCAAAATCGGAGCCATTTGGTTTTTTCAGGAGAACAACCCGTAAACACAAACAACTGCAACTGCTTCTTATAAGGGCAGCAACACAAACAAATAAGTTGTGCCATCAACACCCAACGTTGTGTGAAAGAGCACATGAACAGAAAATCGTCTGTGCGAGGACGATTCGAGAGGATTTGCAGGAGGCGTGCGAGTGGGTGGGGGTAGGAAGGTGAACAGCAAAGATGGGTGAAGCTCTAGTGAAGGCCGATTTGCAGGAGGCGTTGCAGAGATGGATCTGCAGAAGATTTGGCGTGCGAGACTCATATAACTATGAGTGAGTGGGAGTAGGAAGGTGAACAGAAACGATGGGCGAAGGTGCAGCAATAGCTCGATTTGAGAGCTCGAGTGACTTGAGAGAGTTAGAGGGCAGGTTAGAAACGAAGGGACACGAATTAAGCAAGGAGGGACGTGGCCATTTGAGATCCACGAACTGGAGCCTGCAATGTCAATTGTGGAGCTGAAAATGCCAGAAGCCCAAAAACTAATCCCTAAAAGCCCACACGATGCAGAGCTGAGCACGCCAAAAGCCTTGCAAATTCTATCATGGAGGGTGCACTGTGAAACTGGTCTTAGGGAAGCAAACCTCAATATTGCAATAGTAATTCTCATCGTGCCTTTATAGATAGAATGACCAGATGTACATCAATTGGGCGGGTGGCTTCGTAAGAGAGTGTAGTCAAACGGTGTACCTTTGTTAAACAATGATTATATCTGACCAAATATTGGATTTTAATGTTACTTATTACTTCATTTCGGAATGAATTTGTGTATACACGTGTTTATAGGCAATTTCAACTTGTATATATACAGGTTGTACATAATTTCTTCTATAGCTAGTGCATGTATATATATAGTTTGTACAAATTTCAAAATGAGTGTACATCTATACATATTCTATATTGCTCGTATTATGCATATAAATTTTGTATAGAGTGTATACACATCATTATTACGTTGGAACAAAGTTGTTGATTTTGATCCATTTTTCTGAGATTTGTTACCATAAAGAAAATGATGTGGTTCCAAAAATATAGATTAGAATCACAAACTAACCAAAATGAGATAATTCCATAAATATAGAATTAAAAGTCAAACTGATAAAATATCAAAAATAAAAAGGAACTGTTTCCGAAAATAAAAATGGAATCGGAGAAGATGGCCAGATAAGGTCACCAACAAAATATGAAAAGGATGGTCGGAGAAGATGAACAAAAATAAATAATTAATTGCAATTAAAAATCACAAAAATAACTACAAAATCAATCATTTAATTTAAAGATTATCAAAATAGTTAATTAAAATTTGTACATAAAAGTAAAATTACTCGTATACCTATTTAATAATGGCCTTTAGATCTCTAAAAAATTGAATGGTGAATATTAGTGTTCTCGTGACAAACTTTCCCAAGATTAATCTAGGTAGATCTAATGAGCGTAAAATACACAAGATATCAATGAACTTTAATATTTTTTCATACTCACCACTAAACTATTTTTCCAACATTGAATACCACCGAACTAACGTTTCAACTGTTGGGAATTGGTTATAGTTCATTGGATTATTTGGAGACATGAATCAAAGATTGGTTCATGTACTGGAGGTTGTGAATGCACCAAGCATTCATTAGGTGCATGGAACACATTCTCCAAGAGTGAACTGGGGAAATGCATTGGTGTGGTTCCATGTATGAGTGATAGAATTGATTAGGTGATTTGAATGTGCTCATCTAATGCGTAGAGTGTGTGCCTATAAAAGGCTTTGGTAGAATGGTGTAGAGATCATCGTTCTCATCACTCCATATGAGAGTGAGTGTAGTCTTCTTAGACATTTGTGAGTTGAGAAACTCTTGTAGAGATAAGAGAGTGTGTGTCCACTCCCTACTCTTTGTAATCATCCATGTGAGTGTGAGTGTGAGTCTTCTTAGACATTTGTGAGTTGAGAGAAAACTCTTGTAGAGATAGGAGAGTGTGTGTCCACATCCTACTCTTTGTAATCACTCAAGATAGTGGATTTGTGTATTGGCTGCCCCCGTGGAGTAGGAGGAACATTTTCTCTGAACCACGTTACATCCTTGTGTCCCTTTCCTTTAGCTTGTGTGGGGTGTGTTGGTGTACAATCGATTCACTTCCGTTCGTAGCACAACAATTGGTATCAGAGCTTTGGTTGTAGTTTTTTGAGCTACTTTGTACATCTTTACACATCACTCGTAGAGATGGCAGAGACATCTCAATGAAGGCATTGTCTAAAGGTTTCGAGTTCTCATCTCGAAGTTGAGAAGTTTGATGGAGCAAGTGGTGGAGAATCCTCAACAGATGGAGGAGAATTCACAAGAGGTGGAGCAAAATCCACAAGAAGATGAATGTGAGTCTATTGCAAAGAATAGACCTAGAAGGGAGATTCGAAGACCTGCTCAGTTTGATGACAAGGTGTCATATGCACTCCCAGTAATTGAAGTTGTGCCCAACAATGGGCGATAACATTGATCGTGTGATTTGGTGGCATCCATACTTGGTTTCGTGTTTGGAGGAACTTTCGCCAAGGTGGAGATTGTTGGGAATTGGCTATAGTTCATTGGATTATTTGGAGACATGAATCAAAGATTGGTTCATGTATTGGAGGTTGTGAATGCACCAAGCATTCATTAGGTACATGGAACATATTCTCCAAGAGTGAACTTGGGGAAATGCATTGGTGTGGTTCCATGTATGAGTGATTGAATTGATTAGGTGATTTGAATGTGCTCATCTAATTAGTAGAGTGTGTGCCTATAAAAGGCTTTGGTAGAATGGTGTAGAGATCATCGTTCTCATCTCCATATGAGAGTGAGTGTAGTCTTCTTAGACATTTGTGAGTTGAGAAACTCTTGTAGAGATAGGAGAGTGTGTGTCCGCTCCCTACTATTTGTAATCATCCATGTGAGTGTGAGTGTGAGTCTTCTTAGACATTTGTGAGTTGAGAGAAAACTCTTGTAGAGATAGGAGAGTGTGTGTCCACGTCCTACTCTTTGTAATCACTCAAGATAGTGGATTTGTGTGTTGGCTGCCGCTCGTGGAGTAGGAGGAACACTTCCTCCGAACCAAGTTAAATTTTTGTGTCCCTTTTCCTTTAGCTTGTGTGGGTGTGTTGGTGTACAATCGATTCGCTTCCGTTCATAGCACAACATCAACTCCATCCTATTTTATAAACAAATGATGATCTGACCTGAATAGAGATAAGTCCAATCATCATAGAAATGATGAGTTAGATGCCAAATGGATTTTCTCAAATCCTGTGTTTTGCTTTAAATGAATAAATATGACCAATTTTCTTGTATACTTGATCCACCCATATGGTCTAGTGGACCAATAAATGTTCAACTAAAGGGTTAAATAGTGAGTGTGCTCTTGTACGCCTTGAGATACTTGAGGGTGGTTCCTTGCAAGGCAGATACGTGAGAGTAGTTAGAGAGAGCATATGTATGAGTTTGGGGTAAGCGTGTATGTGAGAGGATAACAGGGAAGTATTGGGGTGTGCCTAATAGGCGTGGGGACCAAGCCTTTAGTGTACAACACGGAGACGTGTAGTATATGATGATTGCATGGGTGGTTGTATCATGTTTACTGTTGAGTGGACAGCCTTGTATTTATAGGGCAACTGTGGCATGGGCCAGAGCCCCATGTGCCGAGCCCTGAGTGAAGATTTTGTGTGGTGCGATCTAGGTCATTGACGCATGGACTGTCGGATGCGGGTTGCGTGAACAATAGACTGGACGGTCGGTGTCAAGGACAAGCCAGGGGATGTCCCTGACATGATGTGAATGGATTGAGAATCATATTGGTGTGACTGATGACAGGGCGGGAGCCCTACTGTTGAGGTGACTTGAGTTAATGGGTCAACATCTGCTAGTTAGGGCGGACAAGCGGTGATGGGTGAACGGAGCCTAGTGCCCATCAATACTTCTTTTTCCGAGAAGTCCTCCCCCAACCCCCACTTTATGCTCTTACAATAAACGATGAACCTAGGGCTGGCTAATGGGACGGGCTTGGGTACCCGTACCCATTAAGAAACGGGTAGCGGGTACCCATTAGACTCGAAACTCATCCCGTAGCCCGAACCCGTTCGGGTAGTGGGTACCCATTAATGATAATGGGATCGGGTCGGGGTACACACTAAACCCACTAAACCCCACTAATAACAAAAAATAATATATAATTAAAATTTATTTAATTGCATAAATAGTAAATATGAATGTTATAGGAAATAGGAAAGGGGATCATGTCGTGAATGGAGGAGAGAGATAATGAATGAATGACTAAAAATGTTGTTTGGTAATTCAGAATGAGAATGACCGAATATGAAATTGATAAGTAATTAGGTTTGACATTTTATTTTATTATTATTTATTTAATCGGGCTAAACGGGGTTAATGGGTACTCACGGGTATTACCCGTTCGGGTAGTGGGTACCCATAAGCCTCCAAAGCCATCCCGTAGCCCGAACCCGTTCGGGTAATGGGTACCCACTACCCGAATGGGTACGGGCCGGGATCGCGGGTACCCATTACCCACTATGCCATTAGCCAGCCCTAGATGAACCCATCATCAATTTCTTCAGGATGGCAATCCGGTGAGTGGAAAAAAAAACTAAAATTTAGTGATATTCGTGTAGGAAAAATATTTCAATGATGAATGTGAAATTAAACTGAGTTAATATTTCAATGATGAATGTGAAAATAAACTAAAACTCAGTGATACCCTGTGACTAGTATTTACTTTAGGGGTTGTTTGTATTAGAGATTTGGGGTGATTTGGAGCAAAAATTCATTCCCTAGAGATTTCAATAAAATCACTTGTTTGGACTACAAAATTGTAGGGAGATTGTGACAGATTTTAAATCTCTTTGGTGGGCCCATAGAGATTTAAGAGTGATTTTAAAATCACCACAAAAAGTAGAGATTTAGAAGAGATTTGAGGCAATTTTACTAGTTGCTCTCAACTAATTTATCTATTCACAATTTTAATGAATGATATTTTGGTAATTTGAAATATGTATATAATTTTTAGTTTTTAATTTTCTGAATTTCTTACTCCAATAATCCCTGAAATCACTCAACCAAACAACCTATTTTTTAAATGACAAGATCACACCAAATCTCTAGGTATTTAAAATCTCTAGGTATTTAAAATCACCTCCTACCAAATGTCTAACCCAAACAACCCCTTAGTCCCCTTGAACTCAAAATAGGTCGGTGTGTCCGTGCACGTTACTGATTAGCAACGACAGCATCGCTGATGGTTACAGACAGAACTAAAAGACTTTAACAGCAAAACCAGACTGAGGAGCAGTAAAGTAATAAAGAGTTAGTTAAGCAGGCCGTTCTGCTGGAAAAGAATTTACTTTTGCTGCTTTATTTATGCAACAGTGTTTACAGGCCACAGATCAAGTAAATCAGAAAGGCGTTAGCTATCAACGTCAATGAGAATATATTCATTCAAGATTTAATTAGATCAATGTACATTTGCTAGCTATTAGTAAGCAGTGTTAGAAGAATGAACAAGTTTCAAGGTTAGGAACTTTATGAATTGGCATTGTTAGATTGTAAGTGGTAATACAACAACTCGTTCCAGATATCTGGAACGCCAGGAAGACACCAATGACTGCAATCTTGAACCTTGGAACCATGGCGATTCTCAGGTCTCATACCATAAACAGACGGGTGACCATCTATCCTAAACTCTGACAAACCAGTAATGTCTAGCAAAGTCACTGGGGTGCTCATGTTCTTGATGATCTCTTTCGTGGCCTTGGTCTTCTCATAATCACCACTCATACCCATAGTCCCGTTAAGAGGTAGTGTGGCTTCCGTACAATGCCCACCTGAATTCCATTGGCCTCCCCTATTCATCATCATTCATTCAAAAAACGCAGAAAATTCAGCCAGAAAGACAAAAGAAAAGACATTACTTTCAAATGGAGAAGAAGCCAGAAACTTGATTAATATTTGTAAGACCTGAAATGGGAAGGTGCTGAACTTCTGAAGAAGACTCGGGTTTTCCTTGGATTGATCTGTTTATCAACCCATGATCCCCATGTTGTCATTGCTCTTGTGTAAGCCGTAGCAACATCGAGCTTTGGATGAACTTGATCGCCCTCCTGGTAATAGTTGGTACTGTTTGTTGTTTCCCATATGTAAGTTAGTTTTATAACCAACTGAGATTAGTGTATTTAGGTGAATGAGAGAAAACTCACCCAGCTTTGGTTTTGGTATGAGACCACCAATGTGCAGAGTTGAAGATGAGAATATCAGCACCTCTCCATTTCGATGAGCCGCGATCCATAGTGTCTATACGTAGAGTCTGGAATCGTTTCCTCCCTATCCTAGCTTTGCCCTCATGGACCAGGTAATGTGACAAGTAGTATTCTACAGTGCATTCATAGTCCTGTTGAATTTGGACAATAAGCAGATCAGTGAATTGGAACTTCAATTCACAAAATGAAACTATAAGGAGTTTTAATTGGTTGTTTCTAACTTGGAAACAGATGCTCACTCACAACAAATCTGAAGCAGTAAGGCCCTCCTTTCTTGGTAATCCGCCTTCGACGGGTCTCATACAACTTCCTTGGATCTTTCACTGCTTCACTTAACATACACAGCATTGATTCCCATTGGTTCCTATTTATCGAATCTCCAACGAAAACCAACCTTTTCCCTCTAATTACTTCCAGCATTCTACTTGCGCTGAACCTGTGTTTGTGAAAGTAAGGAAATCAAAATTCACCAAAACCCTCTGAACCCATATCTAGATTCCTTCTTCGACAGCCATTTCCCAAACTTGGTAACTTCATTAATAAAGGAAGCAGTATCTGACCTTGGAATCTCACAATCTCGAGGCATCCATCTCCACTTCATGAAATCATTGTCTGGTCTCCCATTCCCGGCGCAGTCGAAAGCTTCGTCTATGAAACGACATGACCGATTGCTGTAGAGAGGATAGCTTGGATCGTAGACCCAATTCCCTTTCGTAATGTCACATATCCTGGAACTCTTCCAATCTTGGGTACCTACTACAACACTCACTGCTGAATCTGGTATGACGTCCTTTTCTGGAATTTCAATCTCACTACTTACAGTAGTCGTTTCACCATTCGCCTTCTCCTCCTGAATATTTTCTCCATTTTCATCTTCTTCTTCTTCTTCCGTATTTTCTCTGCTACTAGTAACCAGAATCTGCTGAAGTTGACCGGAATTAGTAACTGAATCATCAACTCCGTTGAGAATGGCAGGGAGCCCACTAGTGTTTTGCGGTTTCCCGAGATGGGTATCAATCGAAGAGGAGATAGAGAGAGGTTTGAGATTGGAATCGAGGGACATGCGGGTAGTGTTGAAGGCCAAACTTGGCTGCTGCTGCTGCTGCATTGCTGAAGGGGTGGAACTGTATTTATAGATGGTGAGAAATGCGAGGAAGAGAACGATAGAAGAAGAAGAAAGTATGAAAGAAAAGAGCAAGAATCTGGTGGATTTGAAGGCAAAGCTCCTCTGCCTCTCCATGGATTTTTGAAGGCGGTGCAGAATGCAGAGAGAGAGAGAGAGAGTGAGCAGGTAGGAAAGAGTGGGAGAGCAGGTTGCGTTGTGGTGAATGGGAAAGTAGTGGGACTCTTTTATTTCCGAAACACACGCCGTATGCAATTTTATATTTTTAATATTTTAATTTAATATATATATGAATAATAAACGTCTATAACTACTTACTACTTGGAAGCAGATCAGCGTCCAAAGCAGATTAGCGTCCAAGAGATATTGGGTTTGGAAAGTTCCAAACCCAATTTCAGCATTAGATCTAGTTTGACCATTTGACTAATCTAATGGTCCAGATTTGTCAGGGGTATTTTGGACTTTACACAAACAATTTAATTATTATATTTAATTTAAATATTTTATTATTATTTATTATTTAAATATATTATTTTATTACATTTGACAGTTTGCCGTCCATGTTGCCAGCCGCCATCGTCGGCAGCCATTTCCGGCCGCCGCCGCCGGTGACTTTTCCGGTGACTTTTTCCGGCGATTTTTTCGGTGACTTTTCCAATTACATTTCCATCGACTTTTCTCCGGTGACTTTTTTCTACGACTTTTTCGACGAGGACAAGTTAACTAGTTAACCTGTTTTTTACTAGTAACTTGTTAACATGATTTTTTATTGATAATTAGTTAACTAGTTAACTTGGATTTTTATAGTTAACTAGTTAGTTAACATGTTTTCCGGTGAGGCTCCGGAGACCGACCAAACTCCGGTGACTTTTCCGACGAGGACAAGTTAACTAGTTAACTCGTTAACTAGTTAACATCATGATTTTGATAACGAGTTAACTAGTTATCTAATCAAGTTAACTAGTTAACCTGTTTTTTTTACTGATAACTAGTTAACAGGTTATTAGCAGATAACTAATTAACTTTTTTAACCTCATGATTTATCGAGTTAACTAGTTAACATCGTGATTTAGATAACGAGTTAACTAGTTATCTAATCGAGTTAACTAGTTACCAAGTTGTTAACTAGTTATCTAATCGAGTTAACTAGTTACCAAGTTGTTAACTAGTTATCTAATCGAGTTAACTAGTTACCAAGTTGTTAACTAGTTAACTTATCGAATTAACTTTTCGAGTTAACTAGATAACTTATCGAGTTACCTATAATATAATCAATTTATACAGTTATAAGTTAACTAGTTATCTACTCGACTTTTCCGGCGACCAGCGACTTTTCTAACGAGATTTCAAAAATCGACCAAACTCGGTTACTTTTCCGACGACGTCTAGTTAACTAGTTAACCTAATTTTTTACTAATAATTAGTTAACTTGTTAAACATCATGATTTATCGAGTTAACTAGTTACCAAGTTGTTAACTAGTTAATCGATCGAGTTAACTAGTTAACTAATTATCTAATCAAGTTAACTAGTTATCAAATTGTTAACTAGTTAACAAATCAACCTCAACCTCACAAGAAGCAAATGAGAATGAGACTCCACACAAGCAGGCCTTACCAAGAGAGGCTCCTCAATATGGTTGAGGCTAGAAGGGAGATTGTTACTGCTCTCAAGTATCACAGAGCACCTATGAAACAACAACAACAAGCAGCACCAATCAACGTCAACAATATCAACAAGAAGAAGCAGAAGATGTATTAAGATGCAAACAAGATTCACTACAACACCAACTCCCACCCCTTATTCCCTCTAATTTCGAACCAAATCTCAAATCTAGGAGGAACCCTAGAACATACCCATTTCTCTTATCCCCTACATCATCTTGCTCCATGTTCTAATTATTACCATGTTCTTCCATCATCTTGCCCAGGCGATGCCGAGGATGTCGACGCCGGCGCAGGGGTCACCTTTGCTGTTGAGAGGATCGGATTGGGACTTGTAGCCAATGACGGTGAGGACGGTGATGTAGAGGAAGAGAAGGGTGGCTACGAACTCTGCTATTAAGGCTCTGTAAAAAGACCATTTACCAAGCTCGGAGGCGCCAATGAATGGAGCAGGTGGTGGGTCGTGGTAGTCCTTGGCTGAGAAGGAGCCTCGCTTTTTCTTCCTAAAGGTCAGCGTCGCTGGCGGCGGGAGAGAAACGGGATACGAATAGGAGACGAAGAAGAAACGAGGCGGACAGCCTACTCACCGAGACATCTGATGCAAAATCCAAGCTCGAGGAGGAGGAGGATAGGTCTCAGATCCGCTCATTGTGCTTCAGATCTGTCGTCCTTCAAGTGTATATGTGAATGATGAGGATTGAATGGACTGGTAATGAGCAGGGGGTGTTCGGAGGAGAGGGTGGAGTTGCGGTGATCGGAGGGCGTGGCGGAGTTGTGTGGTGATCGGAAGGCGTGGTGGAGGTGAGAGTGGGGCGGTGTTGATGAGCAGGAGAGAGGAGTAGTGGTTGGGGAAGAAGGATGATAGAGATGAGGAGATTGAAGAGTTAGGTATTTAATTTTTTTAAAAGACGGAAATATCCCTCCTGTCATATAATTTGGAAGGTTCCAAACTTTAGAGTTTGGACGCAGATCTTTTCCCCTTACTACTTATCATTTACCAATTAAAAAACTACTTAAAAAAAAAATCGAAATCGTACAAAGAATCAAGTTTCTTTTAAGTCAAATCTATCTGTTTTTATTTTTCTTTCTCTTTTTAATTTCTTTATTTTATTTTAAATCCATTTAGTTTTATTTGACTTTTTTTCTGGGTAATCGACTTAAAAAGTACCTTTAAGTTTCAGAGAATAACGCGCCGGTCACGCATGTATAAAATCTTTCAAATTGGTCCCGTTTTCAAATTCCGTCTACCTTCCATCCAATTTTTCCGTCCATTGCTGACGTGGAAGATGACTCAACCGGTCCAGTCAGCATAAATAATAATAATAAAATATTAAAAAATAAAAATAAAAACACAAATAAATTAAATGAAAAATCACTCTCTCTTCCCTCCTCTCTTCTCCCTCGACTGCCACCGTCCCCAACCCCGACTCCGTTGAGCTCGCCGGTGTTTATTAAATTGCAGCCCAGAGGTTCGAATTATCACCTTCCTCTTCCACTTCCCTTCCACTTCCCTCCCTCATAACTTTTCTTATAAACACAAAAGATGACAACTATTATCACGTTCCTCTTCCCTTTCCCTCACTCTCACAATCCACCTCTTCTTCTTCAACTTCTTCCTGGATCTGCAATGTCCGACGAATAATGGAATTTTGGTAATCTGAGTTTCAAATTGGGCAATGAGTGATGAAACATTGATTTGAAATTCTGCTTTAGGGGGAGATAGACTTGAAGAAAGTAAGCTGAATCAGAGAAGGATTTGATAGTGAAGGAGTTGGAAACACTAGATGTTCTTGAAGAGTTAGGAACAACCAAGAAGATTGTGGAAGATTGAAGCTTCAGTTGCAGAAAGAAGCTGTTGAGTTGCAATCGAATCCATTACTAGAATTAGAACTATTGCTTCCATCTTCTTCTTCCTCACCGGATTCCATTATAGTCTCTGCAATTAACCTCCTCTGTTTTCCTCTCCACCTGATAATTTGTTGTTGCTGGCGTCGAGGTAGTAGAAGCTGTGCGATGAACGCAGATCTGGAAACTCGCCGGAGAGATTATTCCCTTGGACTTCCAATCGCTTAAGGGTAGTGAGTGAGCTGAAGCTCACCGGAATGGAACCTGATAATTCGAACCTCTGGGCTGCAATTTAATAACCACCGGCGAGCTAAACGGAGTCGGGGGGTTGGGGACGGTGGCGGTCGAGGGAGAAGAGAGGGGGGGGGGGGGGAGAGAGATTTTTTATTTCATTTAATTTATTTGTGTTTTTATTTTTATTTTCTAATATTTTATTATTATTTATGCTGACTGGGCCGGTTGAGTCATCTTCCACGTCAGCAATGGACGGAAAAATTGGATGGAAGGTGGACGGAATTTGAAAACGGGACCAATTTGAAAGATTTTATACGTGCGTGACCGACGCGTTATTCTCTGAAACTTAAGGTACTCTTTAAGTCGATTACCCCTTTTTTCTAGTGTTCCTTTATTAAAAGTTGTAGTTGATTTTTTCATAATTCGAGAGGCCTAATAGTATGGTGTTGAGCATTTGGCTCTTTGGTCTTACCGTTGTTTCCCATCAACGGTTGGATGATTATCTATATGCGCTTGCATTTTTTTTAATCGGGTTGAAATAGCGTTGACCGATCTTGTGTGGGTAGGACGACACTACTTAATCAGGTATACTCGCCCCTTTTGTGATAGAATTTCTTGCTTTTTAAGAAACATATTGTTGGGGTTCTTTGCTTGATGTTTTGTAGGTTTTCCATAGAAAGGGATTATGAGTTGTTGCTTCCCAAGAGATATCTTTCGCATGAGGATTCCTGCTTCTTCTTGGCGCTTTATGACGGTTCGCCGTTCAGGTAACAGGGCCGCCCATTACGTGGCTCGTATGGCCCTGGCTAACCTCCCAGGGGTCATGGAGGTAGACATGACTTCTTGGGTTGGGACTTGATGTTCCTTTTTTGATTGTGTTTGCTGTCTCCGTATCTCCGCGAGGAGCTGCCTTTGTTAAAAAAAAAATCTATCTACTATACGTGAGGAGAATCAAGGTAGTAATCAATAAATTAGCTACAATCTACCTAGGGAGTGAGGACTACCGGCAACACCCTGGGAGATATCTAAGAGCCATAAGTACCACAGAATGGGCGGTCCTGTTTGCTGAACGGCAAAGCGAGAGCAACTTGAAGCTCGGACTTGAGCCCAACAGACGGATGATCTCCTGGATGATGATCACCACATACGATCTTGAGCCTTCCTGATCACGAACTGCTTTTGAAACCAGCTCTGCATCCCCTTCGAAATCAACATGAAAAAATCGGAAGAGACACACCAAGCCACCGCATCCCTACATGCTAACAGTTCACAGATGAAAGGATCCAGAACACCTGGATATGGAGTTCCTACTGCTTGGAGAATCATGCTCGAAGAGGAACGCAGAACAAAAAAAAATCTATCTACTATCTTGATCTTAATCTTAATCTTAAAATATACTATGAGTGTTCTTGAGTTCAAGTTTGCCACATAAACTAGAACTCTTCTCACAATTTTTCACATCATCAATAATTTTTAAATCAAAATATTATTATTTTCTATCATCTTACTAAATGCTCACACATTAAATATCTCTCTTTAAATCCATATTTAATGTGTGTATACATACTTATACAATAAATAAAAAATTATATTTCCATTTTAACATATAGTTTGATTTATTTATCAATGTGTGTATATATAGATATAGAATATTTTTCTATACCTAAATTTTTCAAAATAAGTTTAATTTATTATTATAATTTGAAAAATATTAAAATTCAAAATATAAATATAATTTTTCAATAAAACGAGCCTATAACAGGGCGTGTGAGGGCATACAGACTATAAAAAGGTACTATGAAATTTATAAAGAACATAAGATACAGTTAGTAATGAATACCAAAGTTGACATGAAAAGAAACAAAAAAAAAAAGATGATAATTCAAAGTCAAAATGCATGTATCAAGCTTTCATATTGGGGATTTGAGCGGCATTAAGAGCATCTCCAATGGTCTTGTAATTTAAAGTTTTAACAAGTATGACACATCACTTTTTTAGAACACTGTAACTTATAAAGCTATTCCCACAGTAGCATAAAACTTTTAAAACTTTATAAACATTTAAATACTCATTTATAATATATTATGATTAAAATATTAAGGGAAAATATCACTTTGCCCCCTATACTTTGCCAACTTTACTAATAGCCCCCTGTATAAATACAACCTCCAAGTTTGATCACTTTGCATTTTGGGCCCTTCGATTCCACCTATCATTTTCATGACGTCAATTGGTACGCATTCAGTACACCACATTAGCTCCAAAAGCCATGTATTAGCACTCTGAGTATTTTTTAATTAAGAATATAAGTATATATAATTACAAATGATGAAATCGACAAATAAATCGTCTAATAGTTAATAATATAATATAATTAAAATATTATTAAATTAATACATCTATTTGAAGATAAACATGTCAAACTTAATTTAAAATAGGTATTTGATGGAACACTATGAAAAATGTAATTAATTAGTAAAACCCTAAAAATAAATATCTTCAATATAGGGTTGTTGTTACTAAAACATAAATACATGATGTGTTGGAGGTATCCCACATACTTCGCATAATCTAAGATGATAAGAATGAAAACACCTCTATAAATTGAATTACAGTAAACTTTATCATTACTAACATTTTCACATGGAGTCAAACTATTTCATGAGGTTATTGGGTAGTCATCATGATGGCGAACCACTTCATCCTCAACACATGGCTCCACCACCTCGAGTGCAAGGTTTTTCACAGATTCAAGAACGCCAAGCTATCACGAATTTTCCATATCATTCAAACCATCATATCCCTATGTATCCACACTATGAGTATTTCAATCCAGCAATGCAACCACAATATATACACCGCAAAGTATGCCAACACCACCTGCCGAATATGAGACCTGATAATATGGTGGAGTCCGACGGAATGAGTAATGACGAAAGTCGCAAGAGGTGGAGCGTTGAAGATGACAAATTGCTTGCAAGCTCTTACCTCATCATCCCAACTGATAGTGTGAAAGGCAACACACAGAACATTAATTTTTTTGGGAACGAATAGCAAAATACTACAACGATCATGTTACGAGTGGTGATGAAAGAACGCGACGTACCTTGAAAGCACATTGGTTTAATATATCTCATTCAGTTAATGAATTTAACCAGTGCTTCATTCAAACCAAAAGACAAAATCATAGCGGTTGGTCGGATGATCAATTGGTAGGAAATTATTGAAAAAATGATTAATTTAAATAAATAAATAAATAATGTAAAAAAATTAGGAGAAAGAAATGAGTTAATTGGTTAATTGCATAAACCTTTATGTACATAAAGCTTTTGCATCATCTCTCTTCCATAATTTCCACCTCATACTATTTTATGGATTATAATATTTTCACTTAAAGCTTTAAACTTTTAAACCATACAATTGTAGTCCCTAAAGCTTTAAGTGTCACCTCATACTCCTCTGTGGTTATAAAGTTTTTTCTAAAAACTTTAAAGCTTGTACACATGACCATTGAAGATGCTCTAATAAGGTACTTGCTTTATCTATAAAACCATTTAATATATTCTAACATATTTCTAACTTCTAAAGTCTATATGCCATGTTAAAATTATAGGCTACGTTCTTTTCTTGAGTAACATCATCCATCAATTCCTCAGTAACTTTATTTAAGATCCCTTAGCTTAGATATCTATGTAAACTTCTATAAACTTTTTTTAACTTCTATAAACTTTATAATTAATTAGCTCTCTTATTGGTTAATAGAGATTTACGGTTAATTCTACTTAATATGAGTAATTAAATTCAACATGCATCATATTTTGAAAATACTACGAAAAAGATGCATACATAAATATATATTGATTAAGTAACTCTATACTAATTCAAATAAACAAATAAAAAATTATCAATCAAAATATTGACCACTACATATACAAGATACTTGGTATGTTGATGTAATTTTATTTATATGAATCTAAGTTTAAAATCCTAATAAAAAATAATATTAATTATACTAATTTTATAAAACTCAGAGTACTATGACTTTGACGGTGCTTTAAGTTATGATGATTGATGTAATTTAGCTTAATAATAATAATTTTATTCCATATTATTTGTTTTTTCAAAAAATTAGAATTATATATTATTTATAGGTTGGACCCCGCCGACGGGCGGGCAAAATACTAGTATATATTATTCATATGTGTGAGCAAGCCATGTTATGTATTCTTTCTCATTCAGATCTCATGAATATGTTCCTTCGAAAGCTTTGTTCAACATTCACCATTTCCGCATCGAAAAGGGTTTTGTTGTTGTGATATGTGATAATATACGGATGGTTATGAAAGTGAGGAAAAATTATGAAGATGGTTATATGAACAACATAAAAACGAGAGTAGAAAAAGAAGGGAGAAACACAAGACTAGGGAAAGAGAGGATAATTGATTTTTTTTATTAATCACAACAGATACAATGATGTGTTCTATTTACAGACACATAATAGGCTAATATAATTACACATGAATGAAGAGAATAATGAGTTATGAATAGACTAATGTAATTACACATGAATGAAGAGAATAATGTGTCTTGAAAGATATTGATTCTTGTGATCAATATTAAGGAATCATCGTTATATGTGAAGATAGCATCCTATGTTAATCATGGACATTCAATATAATACAATATTATTCATAACACTCCCTTTTGAATGTCCATTGTCAATGATATGTTTCGTTAAAACCGTACGAGTTAAAAATAATAAAAGAATAATACATGTATAGGAAAAATAATATATTATTCGTCTAATATGGTATAACATATTGCCTCGTTAAAAACATTACCAGGAAAACCTAATGGGAAAATCATAAGTAAGGGGGAAGTGCAGTGAGTATTAACTCCCCTCGTGATAGGATGACTGAAAATCAATCAATCTTTGAACTTCAATGTTATGAACGATTTTGTTGTATGAAGTATCTTTGTGAACAAATCTGCTAAATTATCACTTGATCATAATTTCTAATAATTATTCCACTAGTATCTAGAAATTCGTATTGCAAAACTAACTTGGTGAAACAAATATTCTAGTAGTCCTCTTACAACTCGAGAATATATGCATTATGCATGATCTACATGATCATGTCTATGAATGATGATGAAACTTTATAGTTTGTTTCACAAACCTCCAAATAGTTGTATTGTCAAGTGGACCCAATTTATAATTAACCAACACGAAGATCATATCGATATTTAAAGACCACGTAACTCATTAACATGTCTTCAATATGCTCAAAATAAAATAACTTGAAATATTATGTTATTTGAACATAACATAGCATATGCTTAATTCATTTTGATCACAATGTCATTGAATGAGAGTAGAGTATAATCTTGCCAAAATATTAATTGATATATGAATCAAGTTTTATAAAACTAGCAAGATTTGTGAATGCTCAGATTGCACTCAGATATGGTACTTTAAGACATAATGATTTTTCATTACTTTATCAATATCGACATATACTAACATATAATGATCTTACTACCATCAAATAGGGCTGCAAACGAGCCGAATCGAGCCGAACTTCCTCCTGCTCGAGTTCGGCTCATTTAATTTTTGCTCGGCTCGAGCTCGGCTCGGATTCGAATCGAGCTTCGATAATTGGGTTCGAGTTTGGTTCGTTTAGAATTTGCTCGATTAGGGCTCGGCTCGAGCTCGATTCGAGCTCGTTCGTTAAAGTCAGTAAACGAACCTTGAAACGAGCTAGAGCTCGAGCTCGATTCGAGTTCGTTCGTTAAAATTCATAAACGAACCTTTAAACGAGCCGACCCGTTTCATGTGCTAATCCAAGCTCGTTTAAAAAAAATAGGCTCTTTTATAGTTCAGCTAGTTTCATGTCCTAATTCTATTATATATATATATATATATATATTATTAATGGTGAACACTCCGGTGCACCCACTAAAAGTGGGTGCACCGGGTACACCCACTAACGTTTTGATAGATAAACATGTTTTTAATATTTTTTTTCGAGTATAAGAATCTACATGTTGTTAAAGGATATATAGGACGATTTGAACAAAAAACTAATTTGGTAGAGATGATAATCCATCATATTGAGAAAAAAAGCAGTTGTAGAAAGAAACCTGAAGAACATTAGGTATAATCTTATACTATGATGACTAAAAATTGTAACTAAGCTCAATTTAGACTTATTAAGACTAAATCTATTGATATAAACGATTAGTTCAATGAAAATATCACTCTAGATAACACAAACGTTAGTGGGTGTACCCAGTGCACCCACTTTAAGTGGGTGCACCGGAGTGTTTTCCATATATATATATATATTATATTTTCAAATTTCCCATAATTAATAATGTATGATCTTATTTATTTATTTTTTAATTCTAATTTATAATTAATAAACTCATAGACTCACAAAAAATTATATTTTAAATATAAAAGTCTAATCTAAATTATAATTAATGAACACATAAACTTAGTCAATTTTTTATTAAAAAAAAAACTTACTATACTTTATAACGACAATTCATATCAACATAATCTTAAACCCTGAACCCTAAGTTATAATGTCAATTCATATCAATATAACCATAAGTTCATATACACTAAGTCTATAACGTGTTATTATCAAACTCTAATTCACTAAACTGTATAACGTGTTATCGTGAGACTCTAATTCACTAAAATTTATAACACGTCAAACGTTTGATAGATTAACATAGTTATGAACTATGTTAATGGACCCTAAATCAATATTTACATCCTAACAATCAACATTATTAAGTTATAACGTCAATTCATATCCACGTAATCCTAAATCCTAAACCCGAAACCCGAAACCCTAAACCCTAAACCTAGTAAGATGTAATGTCAATTCATATCAACAATTCAACATAATACTAAGTTCATATACACTATGTCTATAACATGTTATTGTCAAAACCCTATATCACTATACCATATAACGTATTTTTGTGATATTGTCAATTCATATCAACATAATCCTAAATCCTAAACCCTAAACCCTAAGCTTTAAACCCTACACCCTAAACCCTAAAATTAGTAAGATATAATGTCAATTCAGATCTACATAATACTAAGTTCATAACACTAAGTCTATAACGTGTTATTGTCAAACTCTAATTCATTATACTATATAACGTATTATTGTAAAACTCAATTCACTAAACTCTATCATTTGTTATGAACCCTACTTCATTGAACTTTATGATATATTAGCATGCCAAATATGCAATAGATAATTTAAATATATCAACAAACCAAAAGCCCAACTATATATTGATCACGTCTAATTGTCTTGCTCGACAAAAAGTTCTATTCTACACATAATCCAAATTTAGTGGTAAAATTGTGAATCGTTCGATTAACCTTTGTAGTAGTTAAAGGATATTATTACAAATATGTTAATTAGCCTTAATTCTATCAATGCGTTCATGAATCATGAACATATATACGTACAATCTTGTTCACAAACCTATATAAACGAATCACTTCACGAACTCTTATCGAACATGTTCACGAATGTTACTAACGAGCTTGTTCGCAAACTCTTATCGAACATGTTCGTGAATATAATTAACGAGCTTTTTCACGAGCCTATAAATGAACCAGTTCACGAACTGTTACACGAACATGTTCGAGAATATCATTAAACGAACTGTTCGTGAATAATAAACGAGCCTGTTCGCGAACAAGGCTCGTCGAGCTTCCGAACCGAACATGTTCGCGAACAAGCCGAGCCGAACACCACTTGGCTCGGATTCGGCTCGTTTATAAACGAACCTGTTCACGAACATGTTTGTTTCAAACCGAATCGAGTCACGAACGCATTTTTTCCGAGCCGAACACCGAGCGAATCCCGAGCGGCTCTGTTCGTTAACAGCCCTACCATCAAAGTAGTTATGGACAATATATATTCATATCGAAATTTTCTAACACTTCAGTAGTATATCTTTATTGAGAAACAACAATCATGTTTGAGATATGCACAATCTGCAAGTGATTGAAATGCAGTGTCGGATCTAGGGGGCCTCCCCCGGGCTCAGCCCAGCCCTCTTTCGAGTTTTGAATATATAATTTTATAATTTTAGAGCAACTAAAGTAATTATATAATTTTAGATTCTAAGTGTTCGACCTAGTGTTAATCTAAATTTAGCCTAGGTCATTTTTAAAATCTATTTTAACTTAAAAAATGTAAGTTTTGAATACAATAATTAAACTCCCAACTACAATCTAACCAATACACAAACTCAAAAACACATATTAATATTGATATCTTAATTGGATTAATTTTTCATAATACTCAGCCCATATATATTGTTCCATGAACTTTATTTTTCTATTTCATTTAGGCTTGAGCCAAGTCCATTATTATATTAACATTAGTTGTTTAATAATAATAAGGATGAGCAAACTACTCCAAGAGGTAAGATCTTTCTCCTCGAAACATGACATAGAGGTACCTGATCTGAGTGCAACACTTGGATGTGGTGCAAATCAAATGACTCTTGATCATCCTTACCATTTTGAATATTTCAATCAATGTATAGATTTTCAGCTAGGAACATTCAATTTGAGATTTAGTGAATCTTTAGTTGGATAACTTTAGTTGAGCGGAGCACTATATCCCAAAAATTCTTTTCAGGCTTTTAACGAGAATGATATTTACAAGCTTGTTGAAGAGTTTTATCCTCAAGATTTTGAAGGATATGAGATACATGCTTTGAGGAATGAGTTACGATTTTATCGTGTTCATGTGGTTCACAGTTAGGAATACGATGTAATCGGGAATAACTAACAAATATTTTGTATATATCCTTTGAATCATAATTAATAAGAATCTTTCCATTCACTCAAATACGAAGCAAGGAGTTGGGCACGAGTAGCTTCAAATTATGGCTCGATCTACATCAACAACAATATAATTTGAGTCTTTTTCATTCATTGAGAACATAAGCTTCAACGATAACATTCGACGTGGATGGGGTCAATAGATTAACATCAGTCTAATGATTATTAGAGGCGACCATATAATATTTATTTACGTTTGGGTCTCCTTGAGTAATATTGCCAATATCATATTCGAGCTTGGAGAGATGATTGTTGCTAATCTGAGAGTAAACACAATTGAGACGTTCCCAAAACCACCACACACTCTTAAATGAGTGACAAGATAAAGCAATTGATTGGTCCATTAATGTGATTAACTAAGAGAGAACAATAGCATTATTCGTGTACCAAGTCTCGATTGCAACAACAAAGGAATCATCGACATTAGTAACTTCCGAAAGCTTCTTCGTCCAATCTAAATAGGGCATTAAACCCTTTCCTTAAACATGAAATCAAAAACCAAATTTCCAAATGGCATAGTTATGATCATTAAATTGCATGGCCGAACTATCATTAGATCCAGAATCCACGAGAACAAGATAAAACCCTGAGGAGAAACTGAGCAGAAGTAAACAAGCTAACGAAAGAGAATCAAACAAAAAAGTACAAGAAAATTATATTCGTGTTTTCTACCATGTTAATCAACTAACAAACAGAATGAGAGACAAATTTACATGATTTCTAACCAAATTTTTTTGCTAGTCCATGAAAGAAATATGCGATTTCATTAGAATTTTTTATTTACAGAATACCTGTTTTGTCTTTCCAAGTCACGCAACAATACACATATATGTAAGTAAGACTGGTTTTTTCGGATAGTGAACCAAACCGAGATATACAAATATGAACCAAACTTTTATATATTGATAGAAACAAATCAAAAGTGGAGATGGTAAAAAAAATCTAATGAATATGTATATTTATCTTGCCATTCGACCAACGGTCAAAGAATTAATCTTGTTTGGTCTAATACACAAATCTAACCAAACATTTCCAGAATATGTCAAATCTAGTCAAACTTTTTAGAAAACCCATATCCGTAATTTTAATTTTCCGTCCATTTTTTGTCCCTCTGTTAACGATTTTTTTCGGAACCGCAACCCTTTATGACGTGGACAGATGTGGAAAATGTGCATTTGGTTGAAATCCATTTGGTACGCCACCTCAGCAAGATTTTTACTGAGATACCCACCCCACAAAATGGACCGTCCACTCCTATCACCTCCATCTCTCTGAAATCGCTCAATGGTCACCCAACTTTGAATAATTGAACAACAGTCCATCATCTTCCCCAATGAGCCCTCCGCCGCCGATGAGCCAAACCTAGACTCTGGCAAGCTCACACTTTTATGGAGCCGCCATTTCTGACCATCGCCATCATTCCTCTCTTTCTCCCTGGGTTCGAAACGCCTTCTTCTCTATTCTTCGATCAAACCCAGAGTCGGTGCAGCCTTCTTCTACTTATCGCACTCTCGTCCCACCGTCTGACGGCGTCACCAACTAAACAACCTCTTATATTGACTAATTCCCAGTCACCGCTCCTTCTGGGTTACGGTCAAATCGGTCAAATGGATAGATTTGACCCATTTAATAAACGTTTGGCCTATTCCGTGACACAAAAAAGGTTTAGCTAGATTTGACATATTCTGGAAACGTTTGGCTAGATTTATGTATTAGACCATCTTGTTTAGATTATATAATTATGGAAAACGCTCCACTGGCGTGGTGTAACCGGTTACGCTGCCATGTTATAGCATATTAGTAGTCCATTAAATTTATTCTAAAAACTACACTATTAATACATGATTTTATTTTATATTACACTAACATCCAAATTAAAGATTGATTTAACAAAACAACTCGTGACGTCAAATTAACTAATTCTTGATTTGTAGTGTTGATGGGGGATGAAGTTCCTCCTAGTGCTAATAGATTCTCGAATCGGCACACTCTTCAAATTCTTTCGTGGGGATCGTGATCGAGCCTTGTCAGGGAAAGGCTTGAAAGCTATCTTAAGCATTAGCCATTCGAAGGCCAGAGTTCCGGTAACCACTGCTACTTGTTTCTCTGGGTTCATTAACAAGATTAGACAGATGATTGTTGGATGTCAAATTGGTTGGATTCGAACTTCAATCTCTTTTCTTCTCGCTCGAGATCAACCTTGGAGCTCATTTATTCGGCTTCCATAAGAGGAACCCCATCCTCCATCAACACTACAAATTAAGAATCTGTTAATTTGACGCCACTGGTTATTTTGTTAAATCAATCTTTAATTGGGGTGTTACTGTAATATAAAACAAAATCGGGGAAGATACTTGGGCTTCTCGATGCTTCATTGAAGAGTGACTAAACATACTTATGACTTGTTCGTTTGGATTCTCGTCTAGCAGATTGGAAGGCCGTTAACCTTTCTCTTGCTGGCCGAGTTTCCCTTGTGTCTTTGGTCCTCAATTCTTTGCCTTGCTATGTGATGCAAACAGCTTCCTTGCCGCTCTCTCTTTGCAAAAAGATCGATAGGAAAATCCGCAACTTTATGTGGGTTTTAACCAATGGCGTTAGAAAGATGCATAATGTGAATTGGGAGACTGTTTGCAAGCTAAAAAATTTAGGAGGCCTTGGGTTGAGGAGTGCTACAGAACTGGATATGGCTTTCCTTATGAAAGTGGCGTGGAACATTATTACTAGACCGAATGAGTTATGGTTTCTAAATACGCGGTTCAGAACAATGTGGGGTTTACTCTGAAGAGAATTCTGGCTTTTCGTCACTTTGGAGGGCAGTGATGAAAGTGTGGGATCATACTCTAAAAGGCTTTCAATGGAATAGTAACCAACGTTGCTGACGTGCAAATAACCAACCTAAAAGGTAAGATTACTGATATGACTTTAATTAGTGCATTTTAAGCTTATGAATGACCTATGAAATGCCCGTGTTTATTCGTGAAATGACATGACTTATATGCTTTTATTGAAGTTTTGTGCAAAGTGTCATTTTGTTGTCCGGTTGCCACTTTGGAGCCAAATTCGTGGTCTATTGGAGTTGCCTCTGTGCATTTTCAGGTTATGGCATCAAAGTACGGATGACAAGGAGCGCATAGGAGCAAACGGGAGGTCATTTGGAGTCCGGACGAGGGAGATATGAGCATTACAAGATCGAGCTTTCTGCAGAGTGCAGGGGTGCACGCCGTACCCACGAACCCTCAAACCCTAGAACACATTTTTGGAGCAATTTGAAGCCATTGGAGCTAGGATTGAAGCCAACAAACCTTGGGAGAAGTGCTTACAAGTGGAGAAGTGAAGATCATCTCAAGGATTCATCCATGGTGCTCTTGGTGACCATTCTTCCTTCTTTTCTCTTTACTCCCTTGGCCATGTGTGGCTGAGTTTCTAGGGTTCATCTTGGATGGGTAGATTAGTTGTGCTATGATAGAGGGAAGATTGTATAGAACTTGCCATGATTGATCTTGGTTGTATGAGGATGATTCCTAGACTTGTTCTTAATGCCATTTTATGCCATGTTTGCTTAATTTGGTCCATTCAATGTGATTTGATGCATGAGAGTGCTTGGATTGCATAGATTGTAGGTCTAGGGATTGAAGTGAGTGTGTTCTAAGAGATTAGATCATCTTATTTCAACCATTTTCACCTGATTTCTCTCTTGGGCATTTTATCGAACACTTGGTGTGCATGTGGATTTTCATTCAATTGAGTTTGAAAAGGCTTTTTGGTGAATCTCTTAGTGTTAGAGCATTGATATGAGAGTGTTGTGCCTAGCCTTGTGGTCATAGAGTCTTAAGAGAGGGTCTTGTGTCTTGGCATTTCATCAAACACTAAGAATGTATCCTTTTTCACTTAGCTTGAGAGCGAGAGCCTAAGTTGAGTGGTATTAGGATAGGGATTTGGTGCTACGAGAGTGCATTGAGTCTATAGAAGTGAAATGCATGGTCATCCGAATGCAAACTCGATCTTGATTAGCTTGTTTGTTCAATTAGTCATCTTGAGCATGATGAAACTACCCACCAAGAGAGCCCCCTTTGTCTTTGATTTGAACCACCTTTCTCTCTTGCTTAATCTTTGCTAGTATTGCATTTCTTTGCCTTTGTTTCTGAATTTCTCAATCAAACCAAACCAATTTCAAATGTCTAGACCGTCTATGAGAAGTGTGAGTATTGGTCTATGAGAGGACCCCGTGGAATACGACCTTGGTAAAATCGCTTTTATCAAGTTTTTGGCGCCGTTGCTGGGGACTCTCTCATTCCTTTGAAAGCACTTAGTAGTGGACCGATCTATTCACTTCCTTCCGCTTTACTTTTTGCTTCCTTGTTGCTCTTTGTTTACTTTATTATCCCGCATCGTTGTATTACTCGGGTGTGTTTGTTGTGCTTGTTTGCAGGAGATTTTGGGTTAGTGCATGAGGCGTTCAGCTCGTCTTCAAGCACAAATCCAAGGACTAGAACAAGTGCTCGAGTCACCTACCACTTCCCCACCTCCTACAGTTGAAGAAGAAGAAGTTGATCGCATCTCACACCACACTATGTCTCATCACGAGGATGAAGATAACCATTCGGAACATTCACATCGCACCAATGAAGATGATCAATCGCAAAGGGGTGCGAGGCGCACACTAGCTGATTATGCTCGCCCAACCCTTGAAGGGGCAGCCTCGAGCATCGTGCGAAGACCGGTAAATGCAAGAAACTTCGAGTTGAAGCCTAATATGATTCAGATGGTACAAAACGGAGTGGTGTTCAACGGTATAGATGGAGAGTGCCCGTCTAGACACTTGAAGGACTTCCTAGAGATATGTGATACGGTGAAGAACGATCAAGTTCATCCGGATTGTGTGCGACTCCGACTTTTCCCCTTCTCCCTCAAAGGTAGAGCCAAGTCATGGTTGGAGAACCAACCGAGTAGAGCTTTCACCACATGGGAGGGCCTAGCCGAAGCTTTCCTCGAAGAGTTCTTTCCTCCTTATATGACGGATGCAATCCGAGATCGTATCAACCACTTCACACAACACAACGGAGAGCTCTTCCATGAGACTTGGAATAGGTTCCAAGCCATTCTTCGGTCTTGTCCTCATCACAACTTCGCCGAATGGAGCTTGGCGGACATCTTTGCTAGGTCCCTTGATTTTGAGAATACAAGGATGATCAACCAAGCCGCCGGAGGTGACTTAAGGATGCTCACTCCCGAAGATGCTCTAGAACTCTTCGCGAAGATGGCCAACAAGACAAGGAGTTGGTCTCGACAAAAACCTCCTAAGTCTAAGTATGGAAGTGACACACACTATGATTCTCGGTCCGTAAGTGTTGATGCACCAAAGGAGTCGTCTAGCTATGGGAAGAAGCCTAAGTTACCGGGGCACCGAGATGAAGATGATCCAATGATCGCTCTCCTTATGTCTAAGATCGACGCCATGGCTTCACAAGTAAGCAATCTTAGTATGCCTAAGACTCCCTCTAAGCCATCTAAAGTGGGTAATCCACCGGTTGCTTCGGTATTTTGTTGTGAATGTTGTGGAGGCCAAGGCCATGATGTCAATGTATGCCCTTCCGCTACTTCCGAGCCTAACCAAGATGAAAACATTGAGGAAGTAAGCTTTGCACAAGGTCAAGGATTCCATGGTAACTTCAACCCTCAAGGGAACTATCAAGGGGGTAACTACAACTGTCCTTGGAACCAAGGAGGTGGGTACAACAAGCCTAACCAAGGGTACCAAGGCCAAGGTAATCAAAGTGGTGGTTATAACAAGGGTTACAACCAAGGTAATCAAGGAGGATTCCAAGGTTACAAGGGGTACAATCAAGGTAACCAAGGAGGAAACCTATGTAATCAATGGGGAAATCAAAAGCAAGGCAACCAATGGAACCAAGGGGGAAACCAAAACCAAGGTAACCAAGGAGACAACCAAAATCAAGGTAACCAAGGTGGTGAGCAAGGTTCTAATCCACCGGGGATGTATAATCATAAGGGTAATGGGCCGCCCGATTTCACCAAGCCTTCTCAAAACAAAGAGGGTGGTTCTACAATCTCCCAAGAAGACACCAATGCGGCAATGATTCAACTTATCAAGAATCAACAAGCTTCAATTGCAAATTTGGAGAATCAAATGGGTCATATTGCTAAGGCACTTTCGGAGAGAACTTCGGGCTCTTTACCTTCCAATACCGAGATCAACCCCAAAGGTCCGGAGCATTGCAAGGTAGTGACCTTGAGAAGTGGAAGACCCTTGCAAGATACAACCTCTACCCCAATTGACTCTAAAAAGGTACAAGATCCTAATCTAATGGTTGATGATGATGATATTAATGATCCTCCTTCAGATGAAGTTGAGGTTGAAGTCGAACCTCCTACGGGTAATGTGAGCACTAAGGTTGCCAAGGAACCTAGTAAGGCTACATCGAGTACACCACCGGTCTCTCCTCCCGCACCGGTTATATCTCCATACAAGCCTAAGCCTCCATACCCATCTCGATTGAAGAAGGATGGCCTTGAGAAGGTTTTCAAGAAGTTTGTGGAGCGGATTAGTCAAATGCAATTCTCTCTTCCGTTTCCCGAAGCAATGACTATGATGCCCCAATATGCTAAGTTCATGAAGGAACTCTACACCAACAAGAGAAAGCTACCGGAGACATCTCTAGTCCACCTTAATGAGGAATGCTCCGCCGTTCTCTTCAAAAGTCCACCCAAAAAGCTCAAGGATCCGGGTACCTTTACTATCCCTTGTGCTATTGGTAATATTTCTCTTGCTAATGGTCTTGCGGATCTAGGTGCTAGTATCAATGTCATGCCTTATTGCATATTTGAGAAGCTAGGGTTGTCTAATCTTCGTTCTACTCGTATGTACATTCAACTTGCGGACAAGTCGACCAAGAGTCCTAGGGGGATTGTTGATGATGTGCTAGTTAAAGTAGGCCCTTTTGTCTTCCTAGTTGACTTTGCGGTCATAGATACCGATGATGTGGATGTCTCATTGATATTTGGTAGACCATTCCTGGCTACTTCTCGTGCTTTGATTGATGTGCATGACGAAAAATTGACATTGAGAGTAGGACAAGAGAGTGTCACATTTTGCATAGCCGATGGCATGAAGTTTGCTCACGCACAAGATGATTTAGAGTACTCTTGTGATACTATTGCTTCGGCTAGTGTGTGTAGTATTTCTAACTTCGTGTGTCAAGATTCTTTGGATGTTTGCCTTAGAACGGATGTGCAGGAACATTTAGGCACCCCGGAGTTAAAAGCTCAAGTGGCTTACCTTGATGAAGGGAGAGACAAGTTAGAGGGTGAAACGGTTTTTGTTGCTCTCCCGAAGGTGGAAAGGGTAAAGACCTCCTATGAAGAACCACCTACTCTTGAGCTCAAGCCTCTTCCCGCACATTTGGAGTATGCTTTTCTCATGCCAGATTCTAAGCTACCGGTCATCATCAATTCTGAGCTTCTACCCGAGCAAAAGGACCGTCTAGTGGAGCTCCTCAAGAAGTACATGAGAGCTATTGCGTGGAGCATCTCGGATATTCGAGGTATAAGTCCCACATTTTGCTCACATCGGATCCTTATGGAGGAAGATTTCAAGCCGGTTGTGCAACCACAAAGAAGGCTAAATCCTAACATGAAGGAGGTTGTGAAGAAAGAGGTTATTAAGCTTATGGATGCGGGGATTATCTTTCCTATCTCGGATAGCCCTTGGGTTAGCCCCGTGCAAGTTGTTCCCAAGAAAGGAGGGATCACGGTGGTAGCTAATGACAAGGATGAGCTTATCCCGACAAGGACGATCACCGGGTGGCGTGTTTGCATAGATTATCGTCGACTCAATGATGCCACTAGGAAGGATCACTTTCCTCTACCTTTCATGGATCAAATGCTCGAGCGTCTCTCCGGTCACGAGTACTATTGTTTCTTGGATGGTATGTCCAGGTACTTCCAAATCCCGATCACCTCGGAGGACATCGAGAAGACCACATTCACATGCCCCTTCGGTACTTTTGCTTATCGACGGATCCCTTTGGGTTGTGCAACGCTCCCGCTACCTTCCAACGGTGTATGCTTGCCATTTTCGATGATTTTGTGGAAGATATCATGGAAGTGTTCATGGACGACTTCTCGGTTTTTGGGGATTCATTCGACCTATGCTTGAGGAACCTTGAGAAGGTCTTGCGTCGGTGTGAAGAGACCAATCTTGCATTAAGTTGGGAGAAGTGTCATTTCATGGTCAATGAGGGGATTGTTCTTGGTCACAAGATCTCTAAATAGGGCATTGAGGTTGACAAGGCAAAATTGGAGACCATCTCTCAACTTCCTCCACCCTCATCCGTGAAAGCCGTGAGAAGCTTCTTGGGGCATGCCAGTTTCTATAGGCGCTTCATCAAAGACTTCTCGAAAATAACTACTCCTATGACTCGGCTTCTTGAGAAGGATGTGGAATTTCGTTTTGATGAAGAGTGCTTGCAAGCTTTTGAACTCCTCAAGGGTAAGCTCACGACTCATTGCTCCGGATTGGTCAAAGTCATTTGAGTTGATGTGTGATGCTAGCGATTACGCCATTGGAGCGGTTCTAGGCCAACGAATCGACAAGAGATTCCATCCAATATACTATGCAAGTAAGACTCTCAATGATGCTCAAAGGAACTACACAACTACGGAGAAGGAGCTCTTGGCCATAGTGTTTGCTTTTGATAAGTTTAGGTCCTACTTGGTACTTTCTCACACTATTGTCTTCACGGACCACCAAGCTTTGAGGTACCTTCTATCTAAGACCGATGCTAAACCAAGGTTGATCCGATGGGTCCTTCTATTGCAAGAGTTTGATATTGAGATTCGAGATAAGAAGGGGTCCGAGAATGTAGCCGCCGACCACTTGTCTCGCTTGGAAGAGGCGGAAATGGTACACAATGGTAATGAAGAGATCAATGACAACTTCCCCGATGAGCTATTATTCGCTGTAGCAACTTTAGAGTTCAAGGAACCTTGGTTCGCGGATTTGGCTAACTATCTTGCTAGTGGAGACTTGAAGGAGGGCCTCTCCACTCAAGACAAAAGGAAGTTCTTTGCGGATTTGAAGCATTACTATTGGGACGATCCTTTTGTATTTCGAGTTGGCTCGGATGGTATGATTAGAAGATGTGTCACTTATGGAGAGTCTAAGGACATCATGCGACATTGCCACTCCGGTCCTACGGGTGGACATCATGGAGCAAATCGCACGGCTCGCAAGGTACTTGAGTCCGGATTCTTTTGGCCCTCGATCTTCCGAGATTGTCAAGACTTTGTCAAGTCTTGCGATGCGTGTCAACGTTCAGGTAACATCTCTTCCCGTAATGAAATGCCTCAAAATGTCTCGTTAGTGGTAGAAATATTTGATATATGGGGTATTGATTTCATGGGACCGTTTCCTACTTCGCATGGTAACAAGTACATATTAGTTGCGGTAGATTACGTGTCTAAATGGGCGGAGGCACAAGCTTTGCCTACCAATGATGCCCGAGTCGTAGGGAAGTTTCTTGTTAAGTTGTTCACCCGTTTTGGTACCCCTCGTGCTATCATTAGTGATCGAGGTACTCATTTTCAAGGGCAATTCGATAGAGTATGCCACCGGTTCGGCGTCACTCATCGGATGTCCTCCTCGTATCACCCTCAAACTAGTGGCCAAGCCGAGGTGACCAATAGGGAACTTAAGAGAATCTTAGAGAAGACGGTCGACCAATCACGGAAAGATTGGTCGAAGAAGCTTGATGACGCTCTATGGGCCTACCGCACGGCCTACAAGACCCCTATAGGCACTACTCCCTATAGGATGGTCTATGGCAAAGCATGCCATTTGCCGGTAGAGCTCGAGCACCGAGCTTATTGGGCATTGAAATTTCTAAACCTTGATATGAGTCTCGCAGGAGAAGAGCGTAAGTTTCAGGTACATGAGCTCGAGGAGTATCGCCATCATGCATATGAGAATGCAAAGCTTTACAAGGAGAGGACGAAGCTCATTCATGATTCCCGTTTGAAGCCGGGCAAGGATTTCAAAGTTGGTGATCAAGTTCTCCTATACAACTCTCGGCTCAAGCTCTTTCCCGGGAAATTGAGGTCTCGTTGGTCCGGCCCCTTTACGGTAACTCATGTTTTTCTTTATGGCACCATCGAGGTAATCTCTCCATCCCAAACCGAACCTTTTAAGGTGAATGGCCATAGACTTAAGCATTATGTTGTTAGTGATACTATAGGTGCTGTTGAGGTCTTGTCTTTGGTCGTGCCTTGAGTGTTCCTTGCTTCGTCGAGCTTAAGACGTTAACCAAGCGCTTCTCGGGAGGCAACCCGAGGGTTTTTCATGTCTTTTCTTCTTGATTTGATTGCGTGATTGTGTGTTTTTGTGGTGTTCAAGGTCCTTGAGTTGTTGTGGTGTCCTTTGTGGTCTCGTAGGTGTTGAAATTCTGAAGTTCGGGGTCCGTTTTGGGTTGATTTGACGGTGTTTTGGTCATTTTTCGTCGAGGTGAAAATTTGTTTTTAAGCTGAGGAGGTGCACGCCGTGCACCACTGCACGCCGTGCACCGTGCACGGTTGGTGCACGTGCTGTCCAGGAGAATCCGAAAAAATTTTCAGCTCCAAGGTGCACGCCGTGCAGCCTTGCACGCCGTGCACCCTGCACGCCGTGCACCCATGCACGTCGTGCACCTGTTTTTTCCCTTTACATTTTTTTCGGTTTGGTTTGTGGTTGGCTCGGTTGATACTTGATTTCTCGGTTTGGGTTTTGGTTCACTGACTCGCCCGACCCACTCTCCCGACCGGCCCGACCGCTCACCCAGCCACCTAAACCACCTCTCAACTGACCCAACCGAAACAAACCACCCCCTTATCCCCTTTCCTCGACTCCCCCAGCCCAGCACACCCGTCTCTCTCTCAATCTCCCGCTGACTACCCCAGCCGCCGATTGCCCGACTCCCGCCGTCGCCATTAACCCAGCCGAAATCCAATCCAGCCCGCCGCCATTCTACTCATCCGATCCGCCGCCGAAGCTTCCTCAACCGCCCGACGCCACCACACCGACCAGCTCCAGCCGCCGCCACCCGTACACATCTGCCGCTCAGCCCGCCAACCGCCACTGCCCATTTTCCGTTCCACCGACCCAGCCCCTCTCTCACTCTCTCTTCCCCCAATCGCCGTCCGGACTCCAACCAACCAAGCCCCGCCAACTCCGCCGCACCAGAGCTCCCGCCGACGCCGCCACTAAGCCCACTGCCAGCTCCCCTCCGCTTCTCCCCTTCTCTCGATTTGAACCCATCAGGTGTTGTTTCGTTTCCCATTGTTAAGTGTGGCTGGTGTAGTTAGTCGATTGCCGAGCTGATTTTGGATTGGGGGGTCATTGGTTTTTGCCTTTGGTTGCATCGTCTCTTCGTGTTCATTTGGTTGATTTATGTGGGAGTGATGGTTGGCTTGAGTTTGGATTGGTGCTGTTTGTTTAGGATTGGTGGTTGAATTATCTTTACTTCCACATTGCGTTTTGGTGCCAAGGTTGGAATGTTTAGTTGTGGCAAGCCTGTTCATGATTGGTGTTTGGTTTGCTTCATCACTTGTTTGGGATGGAGTCATGGATGGTTTGTTTCCCTTTGCTTGGTTGATTGGCGTGTGATTGGCAGTGGGGTGATGAGCATATGGTGTTTCTACTTTCTTTTGGAGTGTGGTATGTTTGAGTGTTGGTGGGTTGGCAGGTTGGGGTATGTTTGGTGAATAATTGACTCGACTGAAGTGGTTTGCTATTGTGATCATGCGTTCTGGAGTTAAGTGTTGATGCTATTGTTGGCTATTTTTTTTTATGCCTTGTGTCCTGCTCCGTGTTTGTCATTGTTATATTTGGTTTGAGTTGCAGGTTTTGAATTCAGGGGCCGAATTCGATTCTTTGTGTGAGGAGGGGTGTGGTTAATCACCACTCGTTAATTTATTTTTGTACATTCCTCCTTACATTGTGTGGACTTAGGCTTATATGTTCTTGATTCGTGTTTTTGATCCATGATGCATGCCTTTTGCTTAACTGTGGATTTCAATGATTTGATTTTTGCTAGCATAGGTTGTTGCACTTGAACTTGATGATCTTGAATCGTGCTCAATGTTGTGCTCAATGTTTTGATCATGTGTTATGATTAGACGCCTTGATAGGGTTTGTCTTAGGAGTGTAGCCTTTTTGGTTGATGCTTTGTATGCACTTCTTTTGCAGGATGCCTCCTAAGGGTAAAGCAGCTTCTTCATCCTCCGCCCCTAAGCGATCCAAGGCACCAACTTCCAAGAAGAGGAAGGGACAGGCTGGGGAGTCTTCTGCTCCTCCACCACGGTCGCCTTCGCCGCCTCCAGCTCCTCGTGGCGTCGACCCTCCTGAGTCAATTGTTCAGAGGATCTTCGACTTCGACCCCAGGGATCGGGCTTACAGTCGTTATCAGGTTATGGCAAGATGGCCCGTGGCGAGGCAGGGTAGATTTGATTTTGAGGGGTTGCAGAGTCATGATGGTTGGTTGGATGCTTTGAAGACTTTGGCTGATGGAGCCGGTATTTGGCCGCTCTTGGAGGTTGACGAGAGGGCGTATGAGTGGCCTACAAAGGAGTTCTTGAGCACTCTCACCGTGGAGTGTCACGAGACCACTAGTGAGGTTTGTGTGCGCTTCAGGCTCGGCGGGATGGCGCGTGTGTGCTCCATTGACGAGTTTGGATACCGCCTTGGGTTCTATGAGTGGGTGAAGGTTCAAAGTGGCGAGCTCTCTGGGTTGGCTCTCATATCTTCTCTTGCGGGGGACGCCAAGAGTGCATTCTTCAAGGAAATTGCACCGAGGACTAGAGGTTATTCAGCTCGCTCATCCAAGGTCACAGAAGTGGATCGGCCTATGCTGAAGCTCCTCCATCACTTCTTCCGGCACTCCATCACCCACAGGAAGTCATCCTCCTCTCCAGGTGTAGTCTCAGTCAGAGATTTGTTTCTCTTTTATTGCTTGGAGAGGGGCATCAAGCTGCATCTAGGTGATTTAGTGCTAGGAGCCCTCCTTCAGATACAAGCTAATGACACTACTGGTGTTCTGCTGGGAGGAGGATTTGTGACCAGGTTGGTGCGTGGGTATGAGTGCCTTAATGCTTTTGGTCCTGCTCCAGCATTTGTCGAGCCTCGACCAGTTCTCTTGAGGATTGTCCTACCTACAGCTCAGATCACAGACCTTCTGGTTCCGACTTGTCGGGTCTTAGATGATGACAGTGATGAGGAGGATGTAGAGATCGACCCTACTCCACTTCATGAGCTTATCTCGGGGATGGGTCGCCTCACGACCGTAGTGGAGGATATTCGTGAGGGACAGAGGAGAGACAGTGCGGTGATACAGGATCTTAACAGGAGAGTTCAGAACCTAGAGGCGTACAACGCTAGGGACTTTGAGAGCCAGCAGTTCTATGGACAGCAGCTTGCTCAGGTGCATGAGGTTCAGCAGTTTCAGGGTATCCAGATTACTCAGATTCAGCATTCTCAGTACTGGCAGCAGCATCAGTCCTACTACTACCAGGAGAGCTTCCACTCTGAGTCCGGCCCCTCCAGCACTTGGGCAGTCTTTCCACCGCCTCCCCGTTTGACGGCTACCATCCATGGTCACAGTGGCCTGGGCACCCACGACCACCACCCCACTGAGAGCCACAGGATCACTCACCACTTCTCAGGACTTTGGATTTTTCCTTTCTTTTATTTCTGTTTATGACTGCATGTTTTGTTGTGTTTGACTTCTGATTTTCTCTTTTCATTTCTGGCTTTGCACTTGTTATGTTGTTGGATCTTGCATCTCATCCGTACTCTCATCTTGTCGACTATGGTTGTGTTTGAGTGGTGTGCCCTCCCTTGTTTTCTACAGGTACCCCTGATTCAGGTCCTCGTCCTGAAAAGGTTACTTGACCCGGGATTCCATCTCCGGCTTCTCTTCTTCACCGCACGGTATATTCGTTCCACCTTATCCTCTCTCTCTCTTGATCATTGCGGACAATGCTTGTTCTAGTCGTAGGGGGATTTTGAGGTTTGGTGTGATTCTTTTTCGGTAGAAGTAGAATGTTGTGCTGTGATTGTGTGCATGATCCTGATTGAATGTCAAATTCCTCTTTCGTAGACTCATTCGGTTCTTGACTTGTGGTGTTTAATTGACTTCAAGTTTTCACAATGACGTTTAAACTGTTCCACTTAGAACCTGTAACCTGCATGCATGCTTTGATGTCTTATAACCTGGTTAGAACAGAAATTTAAATCACGCTTGTAGTGTCACCTCGAAATGCATGAAAATGTTCGAATCTGACCAGCAACCACTTGTAAGCTTTTGATCCATTGCACGTATCTTGCAATTTCAATTCTTTGTGAGTGGCTTTCTCGTATCTTGAATGAGTTAGAATTTGCATGAGACCTATTCGAGACCACACGATAACACGAGTTCTAGGATGATTTAGGCACCTAGAGTTTGCTACCTAAGCCAGAAGCCTTCCCAACGATAAATCCTCTAGGTGTAAACCCTTGTGCCTAGCCCTTTCTTTCGGTTCGTTATACATTACAGCCATCTCCCATGTTTTTCTTCACCCCGTTGATCCCTTGTGGTAGTAGTATGAGATTGGCCTACCGGAAGTCGGTCTGTGGTAACTTACCTATAACTAGTAAACAGGTGGTCTTAGCTATTATGTCCGGATGTGTAAACCCCTCTAGCAACTTGAAAAAAAATGCAGCACTAAAAGAAAAAAAAAAGAAAAAAAAGTTCAGAGTTAATAAGTCCTATAGTTCAAAGTGTTCTTCTCCCTACAAATGGAAGAACGAAATCAAAGTAAATGCGAAAGAAAAAGCAAAAAAAAAAAAAAAAAAAGCAGAAAAGTCGAAAAGAAAGTTGAATAAAAGTGTTAGGTTGCTGGAGGGTGTCATAGGACGAGCGTACTCTATTCCACCCGTGTCTAGCTAGATGGTAGGAAGCCATAGTTCCTGATTCGAGGGAAGCTAATTGATTGCTACACCGCACCAAAGCCTTCATCATCATACATCCCTTCATCCATTCATCATAAACCCTTGTAGTGTAGGATCGTTTCAGTCCCGCGCAAAGTCCTTCTGACTAGAGTCTCGTGTTATCAAAGTGGTGGAGATGTGGTCGAAATGCAAACTTATGACATAGTTCGGTCGAGAAAGTGATTGAGAGCTAAAACACGTCCCTAAACACAGAGTGCGAGAGTTTCCCCTTGTACATAAAATTTTCTGTGTGAGGAGTCTAGTCGGTTGGATCAGATTTATGTATGAATGGTGATTACTCCTTGTCTGTGTGCAGAGAACCAGTGAGACCAGGTTCTTTGGCTGATTTGAATGCATGTTAGGTTCAGTGTTCTAGGTGTGCCAATTTAATATTCATTGTGGGAACTTGAATCTCAATTCGATCGATCTTGTCATTTGTGAACCTGAGTGTATCCTAGTTCATTTGCTTGAGGACAAGCAAAAGGTTAGTCGTAGGGGAATTTTGATATGACTTTAATTAGTACATTTTAAGCTTATGAATGACCTATGAAATGCCCGTGTTTATTCGTGAAATGACATGACTTATATGCTTTTATTGAAGTTTTGTGCAAAGTGTCATTTTGTTGTCCGGTTGCCACTTTGGAGCCAAATTCGTGGTCTATTGGAGTTGCCTCTGTGCATTTTCAGGTTATGGCATCAAAGTACGGATGACAAGGAGCGCATAGGAGCAAACGGGAGGTCATTTGGAGTCCGGACGAGGGAGATATGAGCATTACAAGATCGAGCTTTCTGCAGAGTGCAGGGGTGCACGCCGTGCAGATGTGCACGCCGTGCAGGGGTGCACGCCGTGCACTGTCCCCTGCACTATAAATATTCTTGTTTTTGGCCATTTTGGGGCATTCTTTCATCTCTCTTGAACCCCAAACACATACCCACGAACCCTCAAACCCTAGAACACATTTTTGGAGCAATTTGAAGCCATTGGAGCTAGGATTGAAGCCAACAAACCTTGGGAGAAGTGCTTACAAGTGGAGAAGTGAAGATCATCTCAAGGATTCATCCATGGTGCTCTTGGTGACCATTCTTCCTTCTTTTCTCTTTACTCCCTTGGCCATGTGTGGCTGAGTTTCTAGGGTTCATCTTGGATGGGTAGATTAGTTGTGCTATGATAGAGGGATGATTGTATAGAACTTGCCATGATTGATCTTGGTTGTATGAGGATGATTCCTAGACTTGTTCTTAATGCCATTTTATGCCATGTTTGCTTAATTTGGTCCATTCAATGTGATTTGATGCATGAGAGTGCTTGGATTGCATAGATTGTAGGTCTAGGGATTGAAGTGAGTGTGTTCTAAGAGATTAGATCATCTTATTTCAACCATTTTCACCTGATTTCTCTCTTGGGCATTTTATCGAACACTTGGTGTGCATGTGGATTTTCATTCAATTGAGTTTGAAAAGGCTTTTTGGTGAATCTCTTAGTGTTAGAGCATTGATATGAGAGTGTTGTGCCTAGCCTTGTGGTCATAGAGTCTTAAGAGAGGGTCTTGTGTCTTGGCATTTCATCAAACACTAAGAATGCATCCTTTTTCACTTAACTTGAGAGCGAGAGCCTAAGTTGAGTGGTATTAGGATAGGGATTTGGTGCTACGAGAGTGCATTGAGTCTATAGAAGTGAAATGCATGGTCATCCGAATGCAAACTCGATCTTGATTAGCTTGTTTGTTCAATTAGTCATCTTGAGCATGATGAAACTACCCACCAAGAGAGCCCCCTTTGTCTTTGATTTGAACCACCTTTCTCTCTTGCTTAATCTTTGTTAGTATTGCATTTCTTTGCCTTTGTTTCTGAATTTCTCAATCAAACCAAACCAATTTCAAATGTCTAGACCGTCTATGAGAAGTGTGAGTATTGGTCTATGAGAGGACCCCGTGGAATACGACCTTGGTAAAATCGCTTTTATCAATTACTTACACACTCAAGGTCGTATTCCTCAAGGCTCTTTCAAAGACTAATACTCACACAATTGGTAGACGGTCTAAACATTTAGAAAGAGTTTTGGTTTGATCAAGTAGTTCAAAAGCATAAGCAAAAACTAAAAAAGTAGGACAAAAACTAAATAAGGAAGATTGAAGTTCAAACAAGAGAAGAGGAGGTTAACTTAATGGGGGATTTCTTCATGTTCAAGAGTAATGAAAGTCAAGTTGAGTCAAGAGGATCAATGTGTATTCAATTGGCCATGCATAACACTTAGGTAGAACCAATAAGCTCTCACAAGATTGATTCGCTATTCCTAAACCACATGATCTACAGTTTTGCAATATAACCAAAGGAATAAAGTGCCTTAATCAAGTTCAATGGAATGCTCAAACACCTAATCTCCTAATTAACATCTCCTAACACAAGGCAATGATGCAAGATACTTTCATATCAATCATAGAACACTAGAATAACAATCACAAGGTCTTTCAACATCTAATTGAGCAAAAACTCTAATGCACACCAAGTGTTTGTGAAAATGCCAACAAAGAAAACCAAGTAGAAAATGGTTGTAAAAGAGTTATTCAATCTCTCAAATCATCAATCACAATCCTTAAACCTTAAATCAACATCATCCAATCACTTTCATACCTTGAATGAAGTAAAATGTACCATAGAAGGCCAATCATAGCTCAACATGGCGGAATCACTCATCACCAATGATCTTTATCCTCCATGTGGCCTTTTGTGGTTGTTTGTTGTGGTTTCCAGGCTTTAGCACTGGAACCACCGCTCTTGTCTCTCGTGCTCCTCTCCACCGTGCGGTATACTCTTTCTACCTTACTCTCTCTCTCTCTCTCGTCCATTGAGGACAATGCCCCTTCTAGTCGTAGGGTGAATTTAAGGTTTGGTATGATTGTTTGCCGGTAGAAGTAGAGTTTTGTGCTATGATAGTGGATGTTTTGTGCTAGGTAGCATATGTTTAGTTGCACCTCTCTTTGCCTCTACCTTAGCATGTTCTTATCATTTTGCATGCTCCACTATCACCTCATTTTCTTACTGAATACTTAACTCGCTTAAATTCTATTTGTTTGACTAGCCAATCGATTGTATGGTGAGAACTTGCGTGATAGTCGGGGTTTTTCAATGTAAAGCGTGGACTAGTTTTATTCCAAATGCCATTTAAACCTTTTTACAACAAGACTGAAACTAGTTTTTATTAAGTATGAGGTCTGGTGACTTGGCAAGTGTTCTTATTTTTTATAGGTGCCAGTTTTATGTAGTGTTCAGTGTCGGTCAAAATTTCCTAGAGTCTAGGACATAGGATAGGAAAGCGGAGTGCGAATGTGTGAGAAAGAAACCTTTGAGTCCACCTGAGTGATAGACGCGTGTATTAGTCGCTTGGTTTGAGATCCTCCACGAGCTGGCAATGCATTGCCCGCCCATTTCTTAGTCCCCAAATGGGAAGTCTCAACATGGAATTTTCCTTCTCCACCCCTCTTGGTATGGGTAGTGTTTAGGATAACGCGGCCCCCAATGGGGCTGGCTGCTCCATACCTGCAAGGGTCTCGGCCAATGATCCTATTGGTAAGACAAAAGGGTCTAGTAAAAACCCATCTTTGAAGTTGCTCTTATAATAGAAAGACCAAAAGCGAAGAAAAAGTGAGATGTGGAAAGAAAAAGAGAGGGTAGAAATCGAAATAGCCTAGAGTCTTTTTGCAAAAGCAGCAAAATCTCAAATGGTAAGGATGAGTGTACTACACCCTCGACACGGGTTGAGTAAAGTCGACCGTGCCCTCTCTTTCCCTCCATTTATGTTTAGGTGACTCCAGGAATAAGTGAAACGTCCAGTAACCGACGCTTTACCTCTGTCAAGTTGTTTTGCCTTATGTTTAATAAGAAGTGGTTTGGTTGTTGTTGTAACAAGGTTTTAAGGGTTGTTTGGTGAGATTTTGGGATACTTTATTTTGCTAAAACTCAAGCTATCAAAACGTGGTTCAACGAACTTAGAGATCCTTTGGCTTGTTTCAAATGAGTAGTGCGTTAGTATAAGTATTTGCTTGCTTGAGGACAAGCTTCGGGTTAGTTGATGAACGTTGTAATGCGTGCAATCAAATAACTGTCAAGCACAGAGCAGGACAGATCGTATTCCACGGGCTCTTCTACTTGCTTACTCAAATATGTTGGAAATTTTTATTCAGGAAAGATCAACTTGTGCATGGTGTGAGTTCCACGACTTCTAAACTAGACAGCAAGATAAACCAAAATGAAATTAAAAATGCAGAATGATTGGTTGATTGACTTAGACAGACGACATGCAAGCTTAGACTTCGAATCCCCCTTAGATCACCAGAGTATAAACAATCAACAGACCATCAATTTTCATTCTAATTCATTCAGTTCACAGACACCACTATAACTCCTTACCCTTAGGTTTAAGACTGGCGAACGTTCGCTCTATCTGATCTAACTACCAAGATTAATTAGTCACCCGAGTACGGTCGCTTTTGCGACGACAAAACTAACTGGTGCAATTACTAGTGATTAATGAGTTACTCTTGCAGTGGATTAACCCTCCTACGAAAGGCACACTCCAATGAATAGGTTAATTGCTTGATTTGGTGTTTTAAAGTGAGGCGAACATTCACTACTATCCTCAACTTAACAAGAATCTAATCTAGGTGGCCAAACCAGACAAGAAACATAGAGAACAAAGAACAAATCAAACATGAAGGAGAAACTGAATGAACTTCGAATCTAATCACCGCCGATCCGTGACCGCTTTAAAGCCCTGGGTCACTTAGGGTTCATCTAATCTGAGCTCTACGAGTTTAGCTATACTCATATTCAATACAGGAGAATCAAAGACGAACAAGGAATACATCTCAGGTAGGAAAGACAGAGAAGAACTGTAAAACCTAATTTCGACGAATCCTTGAAGCTTCGATCTGCTGGATCTTCCACTCCTAGCACTGATTCTCCGAGATGGAAGGATGGCGTCACGATCCTTTCCTGGCTCCTCGAACCCTTTTCACTCTTTCTCTCTCTGATTTTAGTCTTGGAATTTTTTCGTCCAAAGTGTAAGTGTGAAAAAGTGAAAGTTTTCAGCCGGCAATTTTCTTCTTTATACTGTCCGCGTTTTGGCTGGAAATCAGCTAACTTTTCGCCTAAAAGTTGGGAAGTTTTTGGCGAAAAATCCCTTTAAAAACTTGGCTTGCTCCGACTGTGTCTTCTGTTCGAAATTACTTAGAGTTTTCGGCGAGAACTTTGGAGTTTTCACCGAAAACTTCCTCCTGAGATCTCTGACGATTTCTTCTTGAGTTTTCGGCGAAAACTTCAAGTTCTTTTCGCCGAAAACTTCTGTGTAAAATGGGGGCAGGAGATGTGTTGACTTGATTGACTCCTTGGTTGATTCGGGTGAGGTTCCTTGAGGCTCCGACGCCTTAGACACGTCCCTAGTTACTCTATTTGACGGGATGAACATGTGCTATCATGAAAACACTAGAAAACCATCAAATAGACCCGAAACGGGCGAAAGTAACACAAATGGCACGAGATAGAGTAGTTGAGTGAATATTCGCTATTCTACCCTAAAAACCATGTCTTAAGCCAAGAAATGTCGCTTAAATGAGGCTGATAATCACGTCAAATCGAGTGTCATCAAAATACCCCACACTTAAGCTTTTGATTGTCCTCAAGCAAACTGAATAGAATACGCTCAAGTTCACAAATGATAAGATCGATTAAATTGGAGTTCAAGCTCACACAATGAACTATTAGACAGATAATACGTAGAACGAGAAACCTAACATGCATACTGATCAGCAAAACAACCTGGTCTCACTAAAAACTGCACACGACAAGAAGTAGTAACCAATCATGCACGAATTTGACCTGACCGACCAGACTCCTCACACAGATAATATTTAGTACAAGGGAAACTCTCATTCTCTGTGCTTGGGGACGTGTTTCTGCTCTCAATCATTTTCTGTTACTGAATTCTGTCATAAGTTTGCAATTCGACCATATCTCCACCACTGTGACAACACGAGGAACTAGTCAAGAAGGACTTCCCTGCTTAGGACTATAACGAATTCTACACTACAAGGGTTAATATGAGATGGATGAAGGGAATGAATGATGATGGCTTTGGTGCGGTGTAGCTTTCGACTAACTTCCCTCGAATCTAGCCTATGGCTTCCTACCGTCTAACCAGACACGGGTGGAATAGTGTACGCTCGTCCTATGATACCCTCAAGCAATCTAGCAATTTATTTTCTTTACATACATTTTTCTGCTTTTTCTCTTTACTTCGTTCTTCCATATGTAGGGAGAAGAACGTTATCGAACTAGCTAAAACTTTGAGGCTTTGAACTTTTCTTTTTCTTTTTTTTTTCGAAATTTTTCATATTTTCATTTTTTTTTTCTAAATTTTTCTTTTGTGCCGATTCTTTCTTTTTGTTGCTAGAGGGGTTTACTCGTCTGGACATAATAGCTAAGACCACCTGTTTAATGGCTATAGGCAAGTTACCACAAACAGACTTCCGGTAGGCTAATCTAGAACTACAACCACAGGGGATCAACGGGGAATCAAGGAATGGGGATTGACTGTAGTGTATATCGAACCGAAGGAAAGGTCAAGCTCAAGGGTTTAAACCTAATGGATTCAATATTGGGTAGGCAATCTGGCTTAGTAGCTGAATCTAGGTGCCCCTATCATTCTAGAACTCATGTCATCGTGTGGTCTCGAGTAGGTCTCATGCAAATTCTAACTCATTCAAGCAAACAGAAAACCACTCAAAATGAATTGAAATTGCAAGTTACGTGCAATGGATCAAAAGCTCACAGTTGGTTTGCTAGTCGGATTCGGTCATTTTCATGCAATCAAGGCGACAAATTGGCGACAAACTGCAAGTGTGATTTTTAAAATCTGTTCTGACTAGGCAATTCAGCATCAAAGTACACACGTTGGTTCTCAGGTTCTAGGTTAAGCAGTCTAAGCATCATTATGACAGATTGAAAAACAACTTAACGTCAAGCATCAAGAACTGAGCAATTCTAAAGCTAGAGGAATCGGACAAGGCACCACGAAACACAATGAAAGGGCAATCAAGATCATGCATGGTTATCTAACATCCTACCCCACACTTAGACTGTTCTGTGTCCTCACATGACTAAAAAGAGATTGAGAGGATTGGGGAACCTGGGAAAGGGGGTGGTGTAGCAGATTGGTACGGAGAGCGAGTCACGGAGCGGAGTGGAGTAGCTACCAAAAGACACCTACAAAACAAAATCAACCAAAAGATCAAAAGGAAACCGGGACAAGTGTCCCAGAACCACACATAAAAAGGTTGGATCGAAATCCGAAAAGAAGAAAGAAAAATAAAGGGAAAGGATAGAAACAACCTGATCACTTTTCCGCAGGTGGGGGTGGAGGTGGAGTCGGGGAAACGCCAAGTCGCTGCTCAATCTGCTGTCGCCATGCGAGCTCAGCTCTGTGCCTCGCTGTCTGGTCCTCCATGAACTGCTGTAGAATGGCCCATCGCACATTCTGTGTTTCCTCATGCGCCACTCGGTCCCGCTGCCATGGAAGTGAACCAGCAGAGTAGTCGAGCTGCCATTGCTTAATACGCGCCAGCCTCTCGTTAATCTCGACGGGCATCTGTGGTTGCGGTGGAGGTGGCAACTCTAGGAGAGGAGCGTGAGGCACAGGAGTCGCAACAGGCTGTGGGGGCACCCTCTTCGGGCGGCGGGGTAGCATATTGTATTCGTCGAGACTGCACGCGAGGTCGAGGCCTCGTGCGACGGCGAGCTCAGCACCGAAATGCTCAATCTGGACACGAGGAATATCAGGGCCCCATTTGTCACCGATCTGGAGGTTGTCGATCAGACAAAAAATGAAAGTTCCACCAGGAAGTTCAGAAGGAAGTTTCTTGGTGGTAGTGCGTTTGTGGAAGAATCTTGCAAGCCACCATCCGGGGTAGAGGTGTGCCTCCTCCTCTACAGCACAGAACAACATGAGTTCCTCCAAGGAAACATGGTGATGTGAACCGCTGCAACCGTGGGCAGATGACCCTAACCACCGCAAGTTGGAATGTGCAACGAGGTAGAAACCTTCGGGAACCGGGGGCGGAAAAGTACTTTGACCCGTCGGCTATATAACAGCCGGGAACCAGAAGTGTCCAGTCGAAGACGCCACGCCAAGAGATGAATGCTCTTGATGATAAGTCGATCCTTCAGTATCGCAACATGCAGATACAATAAGGGTTTCAGAACAAAGTTCTTTCAAAGGGGGTTTATTTCATAAAAAGTCTGAGTACAAAGGGAGGCCGGCGGCCTCTATATATAGGTGAGAGAACAAGCTCTCCTCCCTAAACACTACTTCTAAATAATAATAAAATAAAGAAATAAAAAGAGTCCTAATTAGAAAACCTAAAGAGGACTTTAACTAATCCTAACCTAGACTAAAAGAAGGGAAAATTCGGACTCCAACCCTACAAGGGAAGAGAATCCTACCTAAACAAGAACTCCTAAAAAGGAGGCTGGAAAATCCTAAAAACAGCTAAACGGGTTCTGGAAATATTAGCCAAATAAATACTAAACAAATTCGTAAAATTCTGATCTTTTGCAGATCACTAGTAGACTCCATGGGCTACAACTTTTATGTTGGACATAAGCCCAAATTATGTCTCCAAGTAGCCCATATTCGTCACTCTTTGTCGGGCTACGAATCTGTCCAGAAATCCAGCTTTGCTTAGTATTGGTCCAGCTTTGGCCCGTGGCTGCTCGGTCATGGGCTGACCTCTTGGCTCTTCTCCAAGATTGGATTCTCCTTGATCCTCTCCTATTGGATCAGGCTCAGGTGGTGGCCTGATCATAGCTCCTTGTTTGGCCTTCCTCGGATCAGCATCCGAGGCTTCCTCTTTGGTGCTCCCACCAAGCTTCACTAGGGCTTGGCCTAGCTCTATCTCCTTCAGTACTGCTCCAAATTGAGCACCGTTTGTTGGAGCTGATTCATGGGCCTTTAAAGTATCCAAGGCCTTTATAAGAACCCTAATTCGGCCTTGGTTGGGCTGCTCGGGCCAGTTGGGCCATGGTGGCGGTCGCGGGCCGGGTGCTCCGGGCTGGTCTGGGGGCCGGGCTTCTTCAGGGCTCTCGGAGGTCAGGCTAGGGGCAGGCTGAAGCTTCTCTTCAGTGCTAGGGCTTGTGTCCTTGGCCAGCAACATGGCCTGGAGTAGCATCCCATTTGTTGGAGTCTTTCTACCTTGGCCAGGTGGAGCGGGTGGGTGTAGAAGTACCGGATGGTACTAGGGCAGCTTGGATGGGTCATATCACATGGTGACGGCTCGCCTTGCGTGGGGTTGACGATAGGCTTGATCTCGGTTTGGCCAGAGATGTACTTCCATATTTCTGGGTAAGGTGTATGAGTGATGGAGTAGACGTCTGTGAACACCAGCGCCCTGGACGATGGTATGAGGGTCTAGTAGGAGGGCAAACTCATGGATGGTCTTCTCATATCGAACACCATCGAGGCGGAATGAAACAAATTTCTGGCTGATGCTGGGTCTTGTTGTGAGGCGCTCAAATGAACTCCAGAACTCTTGAAGGGCGACCAGAGGGTAGGGGGTACCAAGAGCGGTCAGGGATCACAAGCCGGCTTGGTTAAGGACATGGTCGACGGTGGAGCGCCAAGCTGGATTGTGGTCCTTGAGACTGTCTAAGGAGAGAACTGCCACCTATGCTGGAGGGATGTCCTTGATCTTCATGTATACTTCCAGTTAGTGCGGCTCAAGGGCAGTGATAAATGGATGCAAAGCCCCAGTGGCGGCGGTAGGAGTACTGAGGATAGGGATCACCGGGGTCGGTGTAGCCTGTGGAACCAAAGTCGCAGCAACTGGTACCGCGACAGATGGCGTGGGCGGCCGGGAGGTCTGAGCCTTGGATCGCTGCTTTCTATCTGCACTAGTGGTCTTGAAACGCTTTGGATTCACGTAATACACAAATCAAAGCAGACCAGAATTAGATGACAAGAATCCTACCCCACACTTAGTTTAAAACCACAGTTCTGAGAAGAACGAAGTGAACAAGTGGGGGTAAGCAAATAAGCCGAGTTATCACGATTTCAAAGCATAGCATAAAAGTAACGGCCAGCATGCAGGGGAAAATCGGCATTCAATCACCAAGTATGAGAAACCACGCAATTCGACAAACGCAGAGCACAAGACAATTCATCGGCACAATATCATAAAAAATCATTCATGAGGGCAATATAGATCAAAAAGGATGCCAAAAGTTGAGCCAGATTACACCGAAACAGCAAACACGCAATTTGAGGAAAACTGAAAAGTCAACCATGCCGAAAACCGAAAGTCAATACGCCAAAAGATTCAAAATCAAGGGCTGAACAACTAACCGTGAAGACATGACTCGAGAAAACGATTGGAAATCCAAAAAATCGACAAAAAAAACTTGAAAACTAGTTTCGGGTGGAACCGGAGCTATAGAGCTCTGATTCGAGAGCTCTAGGCTGAAAACAACCAAGGCAGAGGAGGGGGGTCGTCGGCGGCGACTTGGTCGGCGTCGATCAGCGAAGGAAAAAGAGGGGGGGTCGGCGGTCTCGGGTTTTGAAAAGAGAGAGAGGGTCAGCGAGCAGTTGTTTCGGGGGGAGGGTTCGCGAAAAAACAAGGCCGAAGGGGGTTTAAACGCTGGCGAAAAGGCTTAAATTTTCGGCAAAAAAATGATGGATTTTTGGTGAAATTTCCTTTACAAAACAAAACGACGGCTGTTTTAAATGGTTAGTTTTCACCGCGAAGTTGGGTTTTCGGTGAGAACTTTTCAAAATGAGAAACAGGAGGATCCGACTGTTTTAAAACCAGACTTTTCGGCGAAAACTTGTAGAGTTTTCGGCGAAAAATCATTTGAAAATGGGCGCTGACATTTTTTTTAAGGGGGAGTTTAAAATAAATGCTCGAAATGAAAACAAACTCACTCCAGCCGTGGGTTGCCTCCCACGTAGCGCTCTTGTTTAACGTCCTTGAGCTGGACGATACCTGGACGGTGTTATGGGTCTGACGCAAAGTAGTGTACGTCGATGAGAGAAACAGCTAATCCCTACAGATATCTTTTGAGCCTGTGACCGGTGACCATAAATGGTTCTTGACCGTCCTTTAATCAGGACGCTGCCCAAGGATGTCTGCCGAACTACGGTATAGGGGCCGGACCATCAGGATTTTAGTTTACCCGGGAAGAGCTTCAACCGAGAGTTATATAGGAGAACTTCATCTTCGGGGTAGAACTGCTTGACTGTTTTCAATTGGGAGTCATGAATTCTCTTGGTGCGTTCCTTATAAAGCTTCGTGCTCTCGTACGCATGAAGACGGTGTTCTTCAAGCTCATCAATCTGGTTGTGGCGCATATTACCTGCTACTGTATAATTCATATTCAACTCTTTAGTAGCCCAAAACGCCTTGTGCTCAAGCTCAACTGGCAAATGGCATGCCTTGCCATAGACCAGCTGATACGGTGAGGTACCGATGGGAGTCTTATAGGCAGTTCGATAAGCCCATAAGGCATTGATAGCTGCAGTATTAGCGGTATCAAATAACTAATCTACCAAGGTAGACTAGATCGTATTCTACTCGAGGTCTCTTCTTCTTGACTACTCAAAGAAGCTGGCAATTTATTCAGGTTTAAGCACTTAGTGCGTGGTGTAAGTTCCACGACTTCTAATCTAATGAACAAAGGAAAATAAAAGATAGAAAAGTAAAGGGTTGACTAACGAGAAGATAGACGAACTTAGATTTTGAATCCCCCTTAGATCACCAGAGCAACGGAAATCACAAGATCAGCGGTTTTCAATTCTAATTCAATCAGTTTCTATACACCACCATAACTCCTTACCCTTAGGTTTAAGACCGGCGAACGTTCGCTCTATCCGTTCTAACTACCAAGATTAACTAGCCGCCCGGGTACGGTCGCCTCTCGCAACAACTTAATTAACTGGTGCAATTACTAATGATTAGTGAGTTACTCTTGTAGTGGATTAACCCTAACCGGTTCCTACGAAAGGCACGCTCCAATTATAAGGTTAATTGTTCAATTCGATGTTCTAAAGTAAGGCGAGCGTTCGCTTCTATCCTTAGCTTAACAAGAATCTAATCTAGGTGATCAATCCAGACAAGAAACATAAACAATGAAGAACAAATCAAACATGAAAGAGAAACAGATTGAACTTCGAATCTAATCACCGCCGATCCGTGACCGCTTTAAAGCCCTGGGTCACTTAGGGTTCATATAATATAAGCTCTACAAGTTCAGTTACTCATATCGGAAACAAGAGAATCAAAGGCAACAATGAAGATCATCATACAGAGGAAGAACAGATAAGAACTGAAAAACCTAATTCTGACGACTCCCGCGAAGCTTCAGTCTCCTGGATCTTCAACTTTAAGCTCCGAGTTCTCCGAGGTGGAAGGATGGCGTCACGATCTCTCCACGGATCTTCGAACTCTCTAAACTCTATCTATCGACCCTAGAGTCGGCTGACTCTCAAAAGTCTGATTCGTGAAAATATGAATATTGATTGATCCTCCCTTCCCTTTGGTTGCCGACTGCTTCTCTTTAAATAGGTACGCTTAGGGTTTCCAATACAGCGCCGGATTTGGAAGATATTTTGGGCGAAAATATAAAGTAATTTTCGCCGAAAACTTTAGTTAAAATCCCTTGTTTGATTTCTTCAATGATTTTTGGCGAAAACTTAAGGAAGTTTTCGCCGAAAACTTCAGTGTAAATCAGCCTGTGAGTTCTGAAGGTATTTTCGCCGAAAACCTCATAGTATTTTCGGCGAAAACATTGTGCTGGGCAGTTGGATCTTCGGTTCTGACTCTGGTTCAATTTCTGGTTCGATTCCGGTTCACTCCTTGAGGTCTTGAACACGTCTGTGGTTACGTATTTGACGATAAAAACCTGCGCTCTTACAAAAACAATAGAAAACCATCAAATAGACCCAAAAGGGCCAAAGTAATCAAATCGGTAGGAAATAGGGTAGTTGAGTGAATATTCGCTATTTTACCCCTAAAACCACGTTTCAAGTAAGGAAATGTCGCTTAAATGAGGCTGATAATCACGTCAAATCGAGTGTCATCAATACCCCACACTTAAGCTTTTGCTTGTCCTCAAGCAAACTGAACTAGAACACACTCAAATTCACAAATGACACGAGATTAAACCGAGATTCAATTCTAACAATTTGGTTTAGACTGTTCCACGTAGAAAAGGTGACCTACACATGCACGAACATCAACCAAATAAGTTTTCGATCTCACTATTTTCTGCACACTTCAAGTAGTAGTCTTAACAAAGCACGTTTCTTGGGAAAACAATTAATCATAATTAACCGACTACGATAACACCAATTCTAATCAAAAAGACTTTAAGCTCTAGCAATAATGTGGATATGGAGGTAGGAAAAATGGTGTGGCTATCGACTCGACTTCATCCGTTTCTAGATCTGTACGTTACATGTTCTAGCTAGGACTGATTTAAACCACAATTTATTTTGAGTTTCGACTTTTTTCCTTTTATTTATTTACTGCATACTAGTGCTCGATACCAAACACTTCACTTAGGTGTTGGACCTGCCTAGCTCACAGTATTTGTGCTTATGCTAGTGCTCAACCCGAACACTTCACTTAGGTGTCGGGCTTGCCTAGCTTTATTTTCAGCACTTTAAAGAACTTTACATTGATTTGCACAACTTATTACTTGATTTAATCATCTAGCCTCTTAATCCTAGCTAGTTATAACTTTTTACACAAGATTTCGAATTGGATTTCCGTCTAATCTCTAGCCACAATCACAGGTGAACAAATATGCAGTGAAAAACATGGAAGAAGCTAGCATCTATCATCTTAGAACGGTGTTATCGAGCTTTGTTATTAACAAACCAATCAATTCAATTAATTCAAGTTTGAACTACTGAAGTGATTTATGATCTGTTCTGACCTACACTCATTTAATATCAGTTTCGACACGTTGGTTACAGGTTCTAAGTGGAACAGTCTAGACGTCATTGTTTAAAATTGAAGTCAATTTAACATCAAAAGTCAAGAATTGAGCAATTCTATGCTAGAGAATTTTCAAATTTGAACCACAGAATCATAGATAGCAAGCAAGATCATGCATAATCCTAGACTCCTATACCCCACACTTAAGCTTTTGCTTGTCCTCAAGCAAACTGAACTAGAACACACTCAAATTCACAAATGACACGAGATTAAACCGAGATTCAATTCTAACAATTTGGTTTAGACTGTTCCACGTAGAAAAGGTGACCTACACATGCACGAACATCAACCAAATAAGTTTTCGATCTCACTATTTTCTGCACACTTCAAGTAGTAGTCTTAACAAAGCACGTTTCTTGGGAAAACAATTAATCATAATTAACCGACTATGATAACTCCAATTCTAATAAAAAAGACTTTAAGCTCTAGCCATGATGTGGATATGGAGGTAGGAAAAATGGTGTGGCTATCGACTCGACTTCATCCGTTTCTAGATCTGTACGTTACATGTTCTAGCTAGGACTGATTTAAACCACAATTTATTTCGAGTTTTGACTTTTTTCCTTTTATTTATTTACTGCATACTAGTGCTCGATACCAAACACTTCACTTAGGTGTTGGACCTGCCTAGCTCACAGTATTTGTGCTTATGCTAGTGCTCAACCCGAACACTTCACTTAGGTGTCAGGCTTGCCTAGCTTTATTTTCAGCACTTTAAAGAACTTTACATTGATTTGCACAACTTATTACTTGATTTAATCATCTAGCCACTTAATCCTAGCTAGTTATAACTTTTTACACAAGATTTCGAATTGGATTTCCGTCTAATCTCTAGCCACAATCACAGGTGAACAAATATGGAGTGAAAAACATGGAAGAAGCTAGCATCTATCATCTTAGAACAGTGTTATCGAGCTTTGTTATTAACAAACCAATCAATTCAATTAATTCAAGTTTCAACTACTGAAGTGATTTATGATCTGTTCTGACCTACACTCATTTAATATCAGTTTCGACACGTTGGTTACAGGTTCTAAGTGGAACAGTCTAGACGTCATTGTTTAAAATTGAAGTCAATTTAACATCAAAAGTCAAGAATTGAGCAATTCTATGCTAGAGAATTTTCAAATTTGAACCACAGAATCATAGATAGCAAGCAAGATCATGCATAATCCTAGACTCCTACCCCACACTTAAACGGTTCTGTGTTCTCACAGGACTAAACTAGAGTAGAGAGATACGAAGAACCTGGAAGGTGATGGTCGGTGTAGCGGATGAGCACGAAGAGTTCGGAGCGGAGCGGAGTAGCTACTCGAGTTCCTACAAAAATAAAAACAACAAAAAGATCAAAAGGATACCGGGACAAGTGTCCCGGATCCACACAGAATAAAAGTGGATCGAGATCCGAAAAGAAGAAAGAAAAGAAATGGAAAGGATAGAAACAACCTGATCACTGTTCTGAGGGTGGGGGGTTTGATTTTCGCTAAAACAAATACCTAAGGGGGCCTTAAATACCGGTGAAAAAAGGCACATTTTCGGCGAAAAAGCTGAAGAATTTTTGGCAAAAATCTCAGTTGGAATGAAGAAATGTTTTCGACGAAAACGTAGGATTTTCGGTCGAGAAGTAGAAACAGGAGAACAGGTCAGTTTTAAACAAATATTTTCGGCGAAAATGTGGGTGAATTTTCGCCGAAAATAATCTTGAAAATGGTCGGCAGTTTTTTTTTTTTAAATAGGGGTTTTAAAACAGAACGACTCAAAATGAAAACAACTGACTCCAGCCGTGGGTTGCCTCCCACGAAGCGCTCTTGTTTAACGTCCGTGAGCCAGACGATACCTGTTAGGGACCCCAACTTAGGAGTTCCTTGAAGTCAATCGTCTTCTTCAAGGACAGCGGTTGAGTGCCACGTAGCACTCCAGAAGGGTGATGTAACCGGTAGTGCTCCGATAGATCGCGGTTCTGGTTGGATGACCAGTTCTTCTCGAATTCTCCTACCGGAGGAGGAAAGAAGTAGTACGGCGCGGCATGGTCAATGAGCTCGATCTTCTCTACAGGTTGATTCGGTGAAAGTGTAGGTGAGGGTATCTCCTCAATCTCTATGTGCTCCTCTTCGGCTTCAGCTTCAGGATGGATTCGCTTTATGTCTTCATCAACCACCACCGCCAAGGATTCTTCTAGCTCATAATAGTCATGGATAGGATCATCATCTTCTTCTTCGAACAGCTCTTGAGCGTCTTCTGTCATTAACTGCTTTGGTTGCTCGAGCTTGATGTCCGTCGTGAGATGAGCTTGTAGCATTGAAGAGATATTATCCAAGGCAGATTGGGTTCTCGACGAGCATTGTTGATGTTCATGAAGCATCTCTTGGTTATCTCTAGCGCCACTTTGATGTTCTTGTTGGTGTATCTCTTGGTAACCTTGTAGCATTGAAGAGATCTTATCAAAGAGGGAGTCAAATCTCGCCGTCTGTAGTTGTTGTTGATGTAGCAATTCTTGATAATCTTCGGGATATGGTGCTTCATTGATGTACCGCTCTTGGTACCGGACACCCCACCTGTAATCCTGCATAGTCAAAACTCAAAAGCACTACCCAGGTAAATCATGGAAATATGGAGGAAAAATAAATGGTAGGCGGAAAGGTAGAAGAATAATTTGCCAACTCTCCTTTCAAACAATTAGAAGAGTCCCCGGCACGGCGCCAGTTTGATAGTTGCAGTATTAGCGGTATCAAATAACTAATCTACCAAGGTAGACTAGATCGTATTCTACTCGAGGTCTCTTCTTCTTGACTACTCAAAGAAGCTGGCAATTTATTCAGGTTTAAGCACTTAGTGCGTGGTGTGAGTTCCACGACTTCTAATCTAATGAACAAAGGAAAATAAAAGACAGAAAAGTAAAGGGTTGACTAACGAGAAGATAGACGAACTTAGATTTCGAATCCCTCTTAGATCACCAGAGCAACGGAAATCACAAGATCAACGGTTTTCAATTCTAATTCAATCGGTTTCTATACACCAACATAACTCCTTACCCTTAGGTTTAAGACCGGCGAACGTTCGCTCTATCCGTTCTAACTACCAAGATTAACTAGCCGCCCGGGTACGGTAGCCTCTCGCAACGACTTAATTAACTGGTGCAATTACTAATGATTAGTGAGTTACTCTTGCAGTGGATTAACCCTAACCGGTTCCTACGAAAGGCACGCTCCAATTATAAGGTTAATTGTTCAATTCGATGTTCTAAAGTAAGGCGAGCGTTCGCTTCTATCCTTAGCTTAACAAGAATCTAATCTAGGTGATCAATCCAGACAAGAAACATAAACAATGAAGAACAAATCAAACATGAAAGAGAAATAGATTGAACTTCGAATCTAATCACCGCCGATCCGTGACCGCTTTAAAGCCCTGGGTCACTTAGGGTTCATCTAATCTAAGCTCTACAAGTTCAGTTACTCATATCGGAAACAAGAGAATCAAAGGCAACAATGAAGATCATCATACAGAGGAAGAACAGATAAGAACTGAAAAACCTAATTCTGACGACTCCCGCGAAGCTTCAGTCTCCTGGATCTTCAACTTTAAGCTCCGAGTTCTCCGAGGTGGAAGGATGGCGTCACGATCTCTCCACGGATCTTCGAACTCTCTAAACTCTATCTATTGACCCTAGAGTCGGCTGACTCTCAAAAGTCTGATTCGTGAAAATATGAATAATGATTGATCCTCCCTTCCCTTTGGCTGCCGGCTGCTTCTCTTTAAATAGGTACGCTTAGTGTTTCCAATACAGCGCCGGATTTGGAAGATATTTTCGGCGATAATATAAAGTAATTTTCGCCGAAAACTTTAGTTAAAATCCCCTGTTTGATTTCTTCAATGATTTTCGGCGAAAACTTAAGGAAGTTTTCACCGAAAACTTCAGTGTAAATCAGCCTGTGAGTTCTGAAGGTATTTTTGCCGAAAACCTCATAGTATTTTCGGCAAAAACATTGTGATGGGCAGTTGGATCTTCGGTTCTGACTCTAGTTCGATTTCTGGTTCGATTTTGGTTCACTCCTTGAGGTCTTGAACACGTCCGTGGTTACGTATTTGACGATAAAAATCTGCGCTCTTACAAAAACACTAGAAAACCATCAAATAGACCCAAAAAGGGCCAAAGTAATCAAATCGGTAGGAAATAGGGTAGTTGAGTGAATATTCGCTATTTTACCCCTAAAACCACATTTCAAGTAAGGAAATGTCGCTTAAATGAGGCTGATAATCACGTCAAATCGAGTGTCATCAGGCATCATTGAGCTTAGACGACCAGTCCTTGCGGGACCGGCCAACTATCCTATCAATAATCCGCTTGAGCTCACGGTTCGTCACTTTTGCTTGACTATTAGCTTGAGGATGGTAAGCTGTGGACATTCGGTGGGTGACGCCAAAGCGTTTGCACACCCGGTCGAAATGTCCATGGAAGTGGGTACCCCTATCGCTTATGATGAAGCGTGGTAAACCAAAACGCGTGAAAAGACGTGTAAGGAACCGACCCACCCCTCTAGAAACATTGGTGGGTAAAGCTTCGGCTTCAACCCACTTAGAAACATAATCAACGGCCACAAGGATGTACTTGTTTCCATTGGAGGGTGTGAACGGTCCCATAAAATCAATTCCCCAGACATCAAAGATTTCAATAGTTAAAGAAACAATTTGGGGCATCTCATTACGGTTAGAGATGTTACCTGATCGTTGGCATGCATCACAATGTCGAGCAAAAGCGTCGCAATCACTAAAGATTGAAGGCCAGTAAAATCCAGTTTCAAGTACCTTTCTCGCAGTGCGGTTGCTGCCGAAGTGTCCTCCAAACTGGCCTTCATGGCACTTACGCATGATGTCAGCCGCTTCGATGTAAGAGACACATCTTCAGATCATCCCGTCAGTACTAATTCGGTATAAGAAAGGCTCATCCCAGAAGTATGACTTGGCCTCTTTAAAGAGCTTCTTGCGTGCATTATAGTCCAGCCCAGGAGGTATTATGCCGCGAGAGAGATAATCAGCTAAGGTGGCATACCAGGGCTCTTCTGAATCGGTTACGTTACTTAGCTCTTGAGCGTGAGTGATTGCCCAAGGCTCGATGGCTATGCTATTGATATGTTCATAGATTTCAACACGCAACAACTCGTCAGGGAAAGAATCATTGATAGGGGTAGTAGTAGACTTACCTGTCTGTGATTCCTCGAGTCGGGAAAGGTGATCGGCCGCTAGGTTCTCAGCTCCTTTCTCGTCTTTAATCTCTATGTTGAACTCTTGGAGAAGGAGGATCCACGGGATGAGCCTTGGCTTCATATCCTGCTTGGCTAACAGATGGCGCATAGCAGCATGATCAGTATAGACGATGGTGTGTAAAAGAACCAGGTACTGTCTGAACTTATCAAAGGAGAAGACGATAGCTAGGAGCTCTTTCTCTGTAGTAGTATAGTTCCTTTGAGCATCGTTAAGCGTCTTGCTAGCAAAATAGATGGGATGAAACCTCTTTTCTTTTCTCTGTCCAAGAACTGCGCCAACGGCAAAGTCGCTAGCATCGCACATAATCTCAAATGGAAGATTCCAATCTGGTGCTGTAAGGATTGGTGCGGTGGTGAGTCTAGTCTTCAGGATCTCAAAAGCCTCAAGACACGCCTTGTCAAAAACGAAAGGAACATCTTTCTCTAGAAGCTTGGTCATTGGAAGAGTGATCTTGGAGAAGTCTTTGATGAATCTCCGGTAGAATCCAGCATGACCGAGGAAGCTTCAAACTGTCTTGACCGAGGTCGGCGGCGACAAACTGGCGATGGTTTCAAGCTTGGCACGATCGACCTCTATTCCGAACTTGGATATCCTATGGCCAAGAATGATTCCTTCGGTAACCATAAAGTGACATTTCTCCCAACTAAGAGCTAAATTGGTTTCCTCACAACGAGCTAGCACCTTGTCCAGGTTGGCTAGGCACTTGGAAAATGAGTCTCCATAAACAGAGAAGTCGTCAATGAATACTTCCACCACATTCTCTACTAGATCTCTGAATATAGCAAGCATGCATTTCTGAAAAGTAGCGGGAGCATTGCATAAACCAAAGGGGATACAACGATAAGCAAACGTACCAAACGGGCAAGTGAAGGTTGTCTTCTCTTGATCGTCGAGTTCGATGGGAATCTAAAAATAACTGGACATCCCATCTAAGAAACAGTAGTAGTCATGACCAGCCAACTGTTCTAGCATCTGATCAATGAACGACAGTGGGAAGTGATCCTTCTTTGTGGCATCATTAAGTCATCGATAATCGATACAGACTCTCCACCCGGTAACCGTGCGAGTGGGAATGAGCTCACCCTTCGGATTAGGGATGACTGTGATTCCTCCTTTCTTCGGAACAACCTGAGTTGGACTGACCCAAGGACTGTCGGCAATAGGGTAAATGATCCCGACGTCCAAAAGCTTCAGAACTTCCTTCTTCACAACTTCTTGCATCAAACGATTTAATCGGCATTGTGGTTGTCTGACTGGTTTGAACTCTTCATCCACAACTACCCGATGTTTGCAGAATGTTTCAGAGATGCCTCTGATGTAGGCCAACTGCCAGGCAATGGCTCGGACATGCTTCTTGAGTAGCCTGATCAGTTACTCTTTCTGCTCGGGAGATAAACTCGAATTGATGATGACTGGCAACTGACATTCCTTCCCCAGGAATGCATATTCTAGATGGTCAGGCAGCTCCTTTAAGGCAAGTTCTGGCGGGTTCTCATATGAGGTAGTGATCCGACTTGATGCTGGTTTGATGTGTGGAGGCGCAAAAGTGGCTGTGGATGTCGCTTTCCGATCGTCTAACTCGTCCCGCCACAGGCGCTGCTCTGGATCTTCTAGTGCATTGTCAATTCCTGAAATCAAGCACAACTCTAGTGGATCACTAGATAAGGCGTTAGTGATGAAGTTGGCCGAGGCCAACTCCATAGAATCAAAAGTATAACAATTATCATCTTGAGCAACAGAATATCTCATGCTATCCTTAATGCGGAATGTAACACTGTCCTGTCCTCCACTTAAAGTCAACAAGCCTTGTTTGCAGTTGATATTCGCACCAGTAGTTGTTAAGAAAGGTCGGCCTAAGATAAGCGTTCCGTCTAACTCTCGGGTATCTGAACAACGAAATATGCAATTATGGTAAAAGGACCACAGCAAACAGCTACATCTTCTATTATACCCCTAGGCAGTTTGACAGACCTATCGGCTAGCACGAGATGCAAAGTAATCGATTTTAATTTCCCTAGGTTTAGCTTTTCATAAAGATAAGCAGGCATAACATTAATAGAAGCAGCAGAATCAGCTAGACTACGGTCAATTTTAATACCATTAATGATGCATGGTAATGTAAAAGGACCGGGATCAGAACACTTAACTGGCGGTGGTGGCGGCTGTCGCATGGGAGACGGCGCACCGAAGAGAGAATCACATTCGTTGGTAAGCGTGACAGATTATGCCTCTCCGTTCTTCACCTTCTTCACGAGATCCTTAAAGAATTTCCCAAGTGGTGGTATGATCTCTACAGCTTCAGTTACTGGTATCTTGATCTCTGCATTCTTGAGAACATTGTAGCACTTCTTATACTGGGTATCATGATCCTTGGCTTTGCTCATCGCAGCTTTCGGGAAGGGAATCCGAGGTATATATGGTGCTAAGACAGGCTCATGAGCTGTTGGTGAACCTAAGATCGTTGTGCGGGTTCAACCAAATAACTAACAAAGCTAACAAGCTAGGGTAGATCGTATTCTACAGGCCTTCTAATGATTGACTACTCAAATAAACTAGCAAATTACTCAGGTTTAAACACTTCGTGCGTGGTGTGAGTTCCACGACTTCTAATTCTAAGAAATGCAGAGAAATTTAAAAATTTTAAACTAAAGACAGATTGGAAATTGGTTGATTAAAACAGAGATGACAGACGAACTTAGACTTTGAATCCCCCTTCGTTCCCCAGAGCATTGGCAATCAACAGATCAGCGGATTTCGATTCTCATTCAATCAATTCTAAGACACCACCATAACTCCTTACCCTTAGGTTTAAGACCGGCGAACGTTCGCTCTATCCGTTCTAGCTACCAAGATTAATTAGTCGCCCGGGTACGGTCGCCTCTCGCAATGACTTAACTTAACTAGTGGAATTACTAACGATTTATGAGTTACTCTTGCAGTGGATTAACCCTAACCGGTTCCTACGAAAGGCACGCTCCAATTATAAGGTTAATTGTTCAATTTGATGTTCTAAAGTAAGGCGAGCTTTCGCTTCTATCCTTAGCTTAACAAGAATATAATCTAGATGATGAATCCAGACAAGAAACATGAACAATGAAGAACAAATCAAACATGAAAGAGAAACTGATTGAACTTTGAATCTAATCACCGCCGATCCGTGACCGCTTTAAAGCCCTGGGTCACTTAGGGTACATCTAGTCTAAGCTCTAAGAGTTTAGCTACGCATATTCATCACAAAAGAATCAAAGACAAAGAAAGAGTTCATCATCCAGAGGAAGAACAGAAAAGAATCTGAAAAACCTAATTAAGATGACCCCGGCAGAACTTCGATCTTCGGTAGAATGCAATCCTAGCTCCGAGTCTTCGAGATGGAAGGGATGGCGTCACGATCTCTTTCCGGCTCTTCGAACTCTAAACTCTCTACTCCAGAACTTGAGAGAATTCTCGAAATTCTTATTATGATGTATTATGAGATATCTTGTTATTGGGCCGCCGGTTAAGTATTTATACTTAACCCTAATTCAGTCGGATTTTGCCTGATATTTTCGCCAAAAATATTGAGGAATTTTCGGCGAAAATTCCTTTGTAAATGGATGGTCCGCCGGTTGATTTCTCCTGTAAATTTCGGTCCAATAGTTTTCGGTCAAAAACTTGGGGTTTTCGCCGAAAACTTCCTTCAGTCGGCATCAGTGATTTTGTGCATGTATTTTCGCCGAAAATGCTAGGGTATTTTCGGCGAAAATTCCTTTGTAGACCGGGGCAGGAATTGTTTCGACTTGATTGGCTCCTTGGATCGATTCCGGTGCAATTCCTTGAGGTTCCAACGCCTTAGACACGTCCTTGGCTACTTTATTTGACGGCAAAAACCTGTGCTAACATAGAAACTTGCGTCTTTTCTTCTTTCAAGCAAACTAGCAGTTATTATTTTTCTTTACACAATTTTTTTTTCTGACTTTTCTTTTAACTTCGTTCTTCCATTTGTAGGGAGAAGAACGTTTTATTGAACTAAAAACTTTAAACCTTTTTGGCTTTTCTGATTTTTCTTCTTTTCATTTTTTTTGAAACTTGCTTCTTTTCTTCTTTTTCTATTATTTTTTTCCTTTTGTGCCGATTCTTTCTTTTAGTTGTAGAGGGGTTTACACGTCTGGACATAATTGCTAAGACCACCTGTTTAATGGCTATAGACAGGTTACCACAAACCAACTTCCGGTAGGTCAATCTAGAACTACAACCACAAGGGATCAACGGGGAATGAAAGAATGGGAAATGGCTGTAATGTATTATCGAACCGAAAGAACAGGCCAAGCTCAAGGGTCTACACCGAATGGATTTTTTCGTTAGGTAGGCTATTTGGCTTATAGTAGCTGAATCTAGGTGCCCCTATCATTCTAGAACTCGTGTCATCGTGTGGTCTCGAGTAGGTCTCATGCAAATTCTAACTCATTCAAGCAAATAGAAAACCACTCAAAAAGGATTAAAATTGCAAGTTACGTGCAATGGATCAAAAACTCACAGTTGGTTTGCTAGTCGGATTCGGTCATTTTCATGCAATCAAGGCTACAAACTACAAGTGTGATTTTAAAATTCTGTTCTGACCATGCAATTTAGCATCAGAGTATACAAGTTGGTTCTCAAGTTCTAGGTTAAGCAGTCTAAGCATCATTATGAAAGTTTGAACAACAACTTAACATCAAAAATCAAAAACTGAGTTATTCTAATGCTAGAGAGACTGGAATGGATTCACGAGGCACACAGAAAACACAATCAAGGGCAATCAAGTTCATGCAATGTTCCTCTAGCATCCTACCCCACACTTAAATCGGACTGTGTCCTCACAGGACTAATTCTAGAGTTCAGAGTGAAGTAGAAGAACCTGGATCGAGATGGTTGGGGTAGGGGATGAGCACGGGTACTCGGAGCGGAGTGAATCTACCAAAGCGAAGCAAAGGGAATCTCCCTACTGCCTACAAAACAAAAAACAAATGAAACATAAAAAGGAAACCGGGACAAGTGCCCCGGATCCACACAGAAAAAAGTTGGATCGAAATCCGAAAAGAATAAATAAAAAGAAGGGACAAGAAAGTGGATACAACCCAGTCACTGCTCGTCAGGCGCGCCGGGAGGTGGAAAGTGGAGGAAATCGCCGAGCTGACGTTGCCACTCCATCTGTGCCTCATACCGCCTATCAGCGCAGTGCATATGCTGCTGCATAATAGTCCATCTCACCTCTTGAGTGGCGTTGTCGGTGATGCGCCACTCCTGCAGTCGCTCATACAGCTCTCCAACATCCGCGGGGTGCGGGTGAGGCTGTGGGTGAGGTGCTGGTATGGATCGGGGACGGCCGGCGGTGAGTGGTGTGCATACCCTGCCTGATGATGTGGCGAGGGTATATGGTCGTGAAACTCTGGCTGCGGCTGAGGCTGGGACTCCTCAGATTCATCTTCTTCCTCCGACTCGTCCTCGTCTTCGAGAGGAGGATCCGCTGCTACCAGGGGGTTGATGCCCAGATCGAGGTTACTCAACCGCCAAATCACCTCCAACGGTGCGTACTCTGTGGCGTGGGATGTTCGGGCCATATTCTTGGCTTAGGCCGAAGGAGATGATGAGTCGGTCCACAAAGTTGCCTCCCAGGAGTGAGCAGGGGCGACCTGATCTCTGAGTCTTCTTGCGGAGTAGGCGAGCAAGCACCCATCCGAGATGAAGGGGATATCTCTCCCGGATGGAGCGAAGAAGAAGAAGCTCATCCTTGCTGATATGGTGGCGGTCCTTCTCTGGAGCATATAAAAGCGATCTACGCCAAACCATATGAATGTATCTAAAGAAAGGGTGAGAGAGCGACTTAACTGAGTTATGGTCCCCGAGGCGATCGCCGGGCACTCTAGTCATGTGGCTCCATAGCGAATGGCACTCCTCTCCGTCGTCCTCGTCGTCCGCCCAGCCAAGGTGATGTCCGTGGTAGTGCTCGTAGGGAATGCCTAGATGAGCTGCAAACTCATCATAGGTGAGGGACCTGTACACCCCGCCCAGGTAGAAGGAAACAACCTTCCTGTGTTGCCTCCTCTTGTGCTCATCCAGCTCGAATATCACCCAAAACTCCTAGAGAGCGATGTCTGGGAAGTCGGCGGCGAGCGTGGTCAGCTCCAGCAGGCCGACATGGGTCAGTGCATCGAGCACGTTCCGGTACCAGTCATCATCGTGCTCTGAGAGCGACTCCATGGAAAGAGGGCGAACATCAGCTCCAGGGGTGTTCTCAAACCGCTGGTAGCGTGAAAAGTAGTGCTGAGGTAGGCGAGCAACGGTGCGGTGATACCCAGCACGGTTAGGGAAAGCTGGTGGAGGGCCCTGAACGGCGGGTGTGACGGGAGCGGGGGCTCCAGAGCTCGAGGCGCCATCAAGTCGTGCCTTGGTCCTGCACTCATAAGTGGTGTTCCTAAACAAGAAAACAAACCAGATTAGTCAAACTAAAACCCTACCCCACACTTAGTCGAAAAACTCAATTTCACAAAGAAATGAGGAAAACCGAGTGGGGGTAAGCAAAGCAGATTAACCGGTAATCACGAACAATAAAATACATGCTTAGGAACAGCCAGAATGGAATTAGAACAATCAGAGTTCAGAAGTCAAACCGACATTCAAAAAGTCAACATAATAGAACATTGAACCCTAATCATGGCAAGACTATCACAAAGCGGGAAATGACGGTATAATATGGTCTCAGATGGCAAACACAATAATCTGAACGAGAATGAGCATACAAGGCAACCAAATGATCAAAAACAGTTAATGGTCAAACCGACATTTCTCGAAAGTCAACATCACAAGGAATAGGACTTAGGCATAGCAGCACACGATCAAACGATATGAAAATTAAGCACAACACTCCCTAAGCATGCTAGAACAGTTCAACAAGTTCAACTAACCTAGTTCACACGAAATCAGTCGGCACGCAAAACGAGGCAAACCGAAAAGTCAACCAAAAGTCAACCTCGACGAAATTCAGCATCCAATATGTCAAAAGATTCGAAATGAAAAGTTCTACAACTTACCTTGAAGCCATGGATGCTAAAAACGAACGGATTGGGAAAAATTGGAGAAAAATCGCAAGTTTTAGGGTTTGGGTGAACTAGAGCTGTAGAGCTCCGATTTGGCTGTTCTAGGGCTTAAAATGATCGGAAATAGGAGGGGAAGGGAGCGGCGGCGGTCGGCGATGGTGGGCTTTGGTCGGCGGTGACGAAAAAATGGGTGGCGGCGGTCGGGTTTCGAAATAAAACAGGGGATGGTTTTTTTTTTGGTTTCGAAAATAAGAAGAGAGGAGAGAGAGAAGAGGATCAGGATTTTTAAAATGAAAAGTTGGTTGATTTTCAAAGAAATTTTCGGCGAAAATAAGTGCAAGTTTTCGCCGAAAATTCTAGTTAAAAAGTACTGCCGGTTTTCAAAAGAAATTTTTGCCGAAAATATTAATACATTTTCGCCGAAAATGTGAAACAGGAACGTTTGGAAAACTCTGTGGGATTTCAAAGAGAATTTTCGCCGAACATATGGGTTATTTTTGCCAAAAATATTGAACTCTACGATTGAAAATATTTTCACAATCCCGACAAACTTCAGAAAATCACAGTTAAATCCAAAAAAATCAGAAAGACCTCAAACGACTTGCAACTGACACTATGACACACAGAATACACACGAAAAATATGAAATCAAACAAACTGACATTTTTGGCTCCCCTGAACCGACTCTAAAATACTAAGGTTGACACAAATAAAAAACGGACTCCAGCCGTGGGTTGCCTCCCACGAAGCGCTCTTTTATTAACGTCCTTGAGTTGGACGATACCTGGACGGTATTAGGAGACATCCCAACTCAGATTCTCCTTAATGCTAGCATCGGAGTTCATAAAGTAGAGCTTCGGGGCTTCTCCGGTGAGCATGAATTTCTTCCCGTTCGCGTGTAAGAGCTTGGTACGTCCGTCGGGAAGGTGGTCAGTGATTGTGAAGGGTCCAAATAGTTCTATCACAGGATCATCTTCCACAAGGAAGACAGTGGATGGAATGAGAACGATCGGCTCCTTCTTTTCTTCAACCTCCAATCGTCAGTATTTCCTTAGGAGATGCTTTCGGCTTCTCCTTCCATACTTATTCCGGCGCTGGTAGCTTGGAACGAATTGGTGGTGCAGCTGGCTCGGTAGAAGGTGGCGGCACAACTGGTCTCCAGACCATGTGAGTCTTCGTCTTCTTGTTCTTTCCCTGAGGTCTGCTAGGTTTTGTGCTCGGTGGCTTAGAAGAGGCTTTCAGTTCCTTCTTCTTTGGCGGCTTTTGAGGAACAGATTTCGGTTCCTGCTTGATAACCTGTCCAGCACCTGCAGTAACAATTGAGCTAGGAACACTAGAAGAAACATCAGTAATGAAGTTGATCGAGGCCAACTCCATAGTTTCTACAGTTAAATAGTGTAATTCTCCCTTAGGAATGTATTTCATATTGTCCTTGAGACGGAATGTTGCAGTATCCTTTCCAACCCTTAATGTTAATGAACCATTTGGAACATTAATGTTAATGCCGGCTGTCGCCATGAACGGTCGACCTAAGATAAGGGTAGAATATGTCTCTTGAGTATCCATCACTACATAATCAGCGAAAAACCGGAAAGGGCCACAACAAGTGATTACATCCTTGATTATTCCTCTAGGTTCTTTTAAAGTTTTGTCAGCGAACACTAAATGCATGCTAGCAGGTTGTAGTTCACCTAAGTTCAGTTTCTTATATAAACACATAGGCATAACATTGATAGATGCACCTAGATCAACCAAACTACGCTCAATTTCGATGCCATTAATGATTATAGGTAACGTAAAAGGGCCAGGATCAGAGCACTTAGCTGGGATAGGTATGGGCGGTGATCGAGAATCAATAGCTGAGCATTCTCCCTAGAGGGAGTGGAAAATGCTTCCTTCTTTTCCTCCATGCTGTTTTGCTCGATGCTCCTGGTTGTGATGACTTTCGCATGCTCGTTCTTCATGGTGGAGTTGTTTTGATACGGTGCCTGTTTTAAGAGAGGAAGGTTGGCCAACATGTTAGCAACTTTATTTACCATGCTCTCTATTCTCTGTCCTTGTGCGATCTGTCCTTGGTTAAAAGCATCTTGGGCCTTAAACCTTTCTTCGTGATCATCAAGCCTTGCCGCAATCAGATCAAACTTCTTGGCTATCTTCCTCTCCCAAATGTTCTCAGACGTAAAATTCTGAGGTTGCTGTGCTCTGGCGAATCTGGGAGGATCTTGATAACTATTGTCCCAGCATTGATTCTAACTCCGGTTGAATCCGAAGTTGGAAAGAGGACGCTTAAGGAAACTTCCCTGTTGTTGAGGTGGTGTTCTGAACTGACAGTAGTCGGGGTAGCCTCTTTGATCATTGGTGAAGCCTTGATCAATGAAATTAACTTCCTCTCTAGACCAGTTATTAGTTGTACCAAAGATCTCCTCCATGTGTTTATGTACTCGATCTTGATCTGCTCTTCACTTGGTTGGCTCTTGGCTGCTCCAAACTGTCTCTCCCAATTTCTGGACTTAGATGCGCAGTCTGTGAAGTGAAGAAGAGCAGCTTTTGGTTTGAGTGCTGTGCAGTTGCCATTAGCTAAAGTGTTGACCCATTCAGCCATTTCTTCATTCATACCTTGGGCAAAGATTTCGGCTAGCTGTCCCTGGTTGAATCCATGATGAGGGCATTCAGAGAGAAGCTCTTGGAATTCGTTCCAAGCATCGTATAAGCTTACTCCTTCCTTCTGAGAGAATCTAGCGATGCTATCCTTGTAGAATGTCGTTCTTGAAGGGGAATAGTAGTCCTCTATGAAGTCCTGAGCTAGATTATCCCAGTCGGTGTAGTGGCCAGGTGGTTTCGAGCTGAGCCATATCTTGGCGTTGCCTTTAAGAGAGAATGGGAATACTCGTAAGTAAAGATTGTTCTTACCGAGATTCCCGCTCTTAAACGTCTCACACATGTCAAGGAAGTTCACCAAATGTGTGCAGGGGTTTTCTTGCGGCTTCCCTTCGAATTGAAGATCCCTAGAGACCATGTTCAGGAAGGAAATTGCGATCTCATAGTCATGGTCGTCATCGTTGTGCGGCACGACGACGCTAGCTCGAAAGTTAGCCGCACTTGGTCTATAGTAATCCGCCATGGTGCGTTGAGCAGCCTCTGTGGGAGGAGAAGGTGGTGGTGAATCTGAAGTAGTGGATGGAGCGGATGAAGATGAGGAGTTCTCCTTCAACTCCTCAATCTTATTAGGGATGGGTGAAGTGGGTGGAATGATTATGACTTGCTTCTGAGCTCGCGGTTTCTTCGATGGAGTAGAATTACCCGGCTTAAACTGAGAATGAGCGATTGAGCGGTTCATAAACCTGTAGAACAACCTACAAGCGACAAAAGCAAACATACCGACGTAAAATTGAAGTGGGTGGAAAATGAAAGATGGAAAGTAGAAGAATAAATTGCCAGTTCTTCTTTCAAACAATCAAAAGAAGTCCCCGACAACGGCGCCAATTTGGTGAACCTAAGATCGTTGTGCGGGTTCAACCAAATAACTAACAAAGCTAACAAGCTAGGGTAGATCGTATTCCACGGGCCTTCTAATGATTGACTACTCAAATAAACTAGCAAATTACTCAGGTTTAAACACTTCGTGCGTGGTGTGAGTTCCATGACTTCTAATTCTAAGAAATGCAGAGAAATTTAAAAAATTTAAACTAAAGACAGATTGGAAATTGGTTGATTAAAACAGAGATGACAGACGAACTTAGACTTTGAATCCCCTTCGTTCCCCAGAGCATTGGCAATCAACAGATCAGCGGATTTCGATTCTCATTCAATCAATTCTAAGACACCACCATAACTCGTTACCCTTAGGTTTAAGACCGGCGAACGTTCGCTCTATCCGTTCTAGCTACCAAGATTAATTAGTCGCCCGGGTACGGTCGCCTCTCGCAACGACTTAACTTAACTGGTGGAATTACTAACGATTTATGAGTTACTCTTGCAGTGGATTAACCCTAACCGGTTCCTACGAAAGGCACGCTCCAATTATAAGGTTAATTGTTCAATTTGATGTTCTAAAGTAAGGAGAGCTTTCGCTTCTATCCTTCGCTTAACAAGAATCTAATCTAGGTGATCAATCCAGACAAGAAACATGAACAATGAAGAACAAATCAAACATGAAAGAGAAACTGATTGAACTTCGAATCTAATCACCGCCGATCCGTGACCGCTTTAAAGCCCTGGGTCACTTAGGGTTCATCTAGTCTAAGCTCTAAGAGTTTAGCTACGCATATTCATCACAAAATAATCAAAGACAAAGAAAGAGTTCATCATCCAGAGGAAGAACAGAAAAGAATCTGAAAAACCTAATTAAGATGACCCCGGCAGAACTTCGATCTTCCGGTAGACTGCAATCCTAGCTCCGAGTCTTCGAGATGGAAGGGATGGCGTCACGATCTCTTTTCGGCTCTTCGAACTCTAAACTCTCTACTCCAGAACTTGAGAGAATTCTCAAAATTCTTTTTATGATGTATTATGAGATATCTTGTTATTGGGCCGCCGGTTAAGTATTTATACTTAACCCTAATTCAGTCGGATTTTGCCTGATATTTTCGCCGAAAATATTGAGGAATTTTCGGCGAAAATTCCTTTGTAAATGGATGGTCCGCCGGTTGATTTCTCCTGTAATTTCGGTCCAATAGTTTTCGGTCAAAAACTTGGGGTTTTCGCCGAAAACTTCCTTCAGTCGGCATCAGTGATTTTGTGTATGTATTTTCGCCGAAAATGCTAGGGTATTTTCGGCGAAAATTCCTTTGTAGAACAGGGCAGGAATTGTTTCGACTTGATTGGCTCCTTGGATCGATTCCGGTGCAATTCCTTGAGGTTCCAACGCCTTAGACACGTCCTTGACTACTTTATTTGACGGCAAAAACCTGTGCTAACATAAAAACACTAGAAAACCATCAAATAGACCCGAAACGGGCCAAGGTTACATAAATGGCACGAGATAGGGCAATCGAATGAATATTCGTTATTCTACCCTAAAAACCATGTCTTAAGCAAGGAAATATCGCTTAATTGAGGCTGATAATCACGTCAAATCGAGTGTCATCAGCTGTCCTGGGAGGAGGAGTCGGTGTTGCCTCTTCCTCTTCCGTGATATCTTTAATCTCTGGCATATTCATGGCAGTACTATCTGGTATCATGTCAGGTTCTGGAGCCTTTGGATCAGTTGTTTGCTTGCCGCTCTTGGTGGTGATGGCTTGAGCTTGTTCATTCTTCACACTGAGGTCTCCTTGAAATGCTGCTTGATTAAGGAAAGGATAGCTAGTGAGGAATCTAGTCACATTGCTTATTGCATCTTCTATCCTTTGGCTTTGAGCCCTTTGTCCTTTATTGAGTGCAGCTTGAGCTTTGAATTGATTGTCATGTTCGTCGAGTCTGCTCATGATCCGATCGAAATTCTTCTCATAGTCCTCATTTCTATTGTAATGCGGCTTTGCTCGAGGCTGTTGCTGTCCTCCAATGAATCCATGAGGTCTTCGGTATGAATCTGAGAATCAGTTGTTCTAATTCTGCGGTTGGTAGTTCCTATAATTGGTGTAGCCTTTCTGATTGTTGCCGAAACCTTGACTAATGAAGTTCACCTCTTCTGTAGACCAGTCATCTGTTTTACCAAAGTTAAGGCAGCTTTCACCGTTATGAGCACAGGTTCCGCACTATCCACAGTCAGCCAAAAAGACGGTAGCTGACAGGCGATCGAGGGAGATACCAATTGTGTTTAGATGCTTTTGAACTTCTGCTTTGACCTGATCTGCAACGCTCATCTGACTCTTGGTGCTCTCTCTCTATCTCTCCCAGTTTCTTGACTTTAAAGCACAGCTAGAGAAATGAAGAAGAGCGTCCTGAGGTGTAAGAGCAGTGCAATCTCCCCCAGCTAGGGAGTTGACCCATTTTGCAGATTCTTCGCGCATACCACGGGCAAAGAATTCAGCCAACTGTCTTTGTTCATACCCATGGTGAGGGCAGTTGAAGAGAAGTTCTTGGAATTCATTCCAAGTGTCGTACAAGCTTGCATCTTCTCTCTGAGTAAACCTGGAGATGCTGTCCTTGTAGGCAGTTGTCCTTGATGGAGGGAAGTATTCCTCAACAAAATCTTGAGCTAAAGTTTCCCAATCAGTGTAATGACCCGGTGGCTTGCTTCCAAGCCATCTCTTAGCTGCACCTCTGAGAGAAAATGGAAAGGCTCGAAGGCATAGAGCGTTCTTGTTGAGGTTCCCAGACTTGAAAGTTTCACAGACATCCAGGAAGTCAGATAGATGTGTGCAAGGATTATCATCTGGCTTCCCTTCAAATTGCACGTCCCTAGAGATTAGTCCCAGGAAGGGGATCTTGATCTCATAGTCAGGATCGTCGTCATTATAAGGCATTGTGATGGGAGACCGAACGTTAGTTGCGCTCGGCTTACTGTAATCCGCAAGACTCTTTGGAGCAGCCATTGCGGTAGGGGAGGATGAAATGGGAGTGATTCGATTCTGCACCTACTATGATCTGTAGGGGACAAAAACAAACACAACCGATGTAAAATCGAAGTGTGATGGGAAATGAAAGATGGAAAGATAGAAGAATAAAAATACCAGCTCTTCTTTCAACGAAATAGAAGAGCGTTCCCCGGCAACAGCGCCAATTTGATGAACGTTGTAATGCGTGCAATCAAATAACTATCAAGCACAGAGCAGGACAGATCGTATTCCACGGGCCTCTTCTACTTGCTTACTCAAATATGTTGGAAATTTTTATTCAGGAAATATCAACTTGTGCGTGGTGTGAGTTCCACGACTTCTAAACTAAACAGCAAGATAAACCGAAATGAAATTAAAAATGCAGAATGATTGGTTGATTGACTTAGACAGACGACAGGCAAGCTTAGAGTTCGAATCCCCCTTAGATCACCAGAGTATAAGCAATCAACAGACCAGCAATTTTCAATTCTAATTCATTCAGTTCACTGATTACACGCTTTTGGCATGCTTCAAATAACTAATCTACCAAGGTAGACTAGATCATATTCTACTCGAGGTCTCTTCTTCTTGTCTACTCAAATATGTTGGCAAATTACTCAGGTTTAAACACAAGCTGTGCGTGGTGTGAGTTCCACGACTTCTAATCTAATAAAGCAGGAAAATAAAAGACAGAAAGATTAAAAGGGTTGACAAGGAGAAGATAGACGAGCTTAGATTTCGAATCCCCCTTAGATCACCTAGGCAACGACAATCACAAGACCAGCTGTTTTCAATTCTAGTTCAATCGGTTTCTATACACCACCATAACTCCTGACCCTTAGGTTTAAGACCGGCGAACGTTCTCTCTATCCGTTCTAACTACCAAGATTAATTAGTCGCCCGGGTACGGTCGCCTCTCGCAACGGCTTAACTAACTGGTGCAATTACTAATGATTTATGAGTTACTCTTGAAGCGGATTAACCCTAACTGGTTCCTACGAAAGGCACACTCCAATGAATAGGTTAACTGGTTGAATTGATGTTTTAAAGAGAGGCGAGCGTTCGCTTCTATCCTCAGCTTAACAAGAATCTAAACTAGGTGATCAAGGAAGACAGGTTTAAGCGCCAAAGCAGGGAACTGTCTAGCAACTATGTCTAGCGACAACATCTGGCGACTAACCCTAACTTGCAAAAACCCTAATCTAGGCGATCAACCAGAGAAGATACATAAACAGTGAAGAACAAAACAACCATGCAAAGAGAAACTGATTGAACTTCGAATCTAATTACCGTCGATCCGTGACCGCTTTAAAGCCCTGGGTCACTTAGGGTTCATCTAATCTAAGCTCTACAAGTTCAGCTACTCATAACGATAACAGAAGAATCAAAGGCAACAAAGAAAATCATCATACAGAGGAAGAACAGATAGGAACTGAAAAACCTAATTCTGACGACTCCAGCGAAGCTTCGATCTCCTGGATCTTCAACTTTAAGCTCCGAGCTCTCCGAGGTGGAAGGATGGCGTCACGATCTCTCCAAGGATCTTCGAACTCTCTAAACTCTATCTATCGACCCGAGAGTCGGCTGACTCTCAAAAGTCTGATTTGTGAAAATATGAATAATGAATGATTCCCTCTTTAGGCCGCCGGTTTAAGTATTTATACTTAAAACCCTAAGTCGCCGGATTTGTGAAGGATTTTTCGGCGAAAACTTCATGAGTTTTCGCCAAAAACTTCTTTGTAAATTGCTGCTTCCGTCGGCTGATTCTCCTGTGATTTTCGGACTTAGAGTTTTCGGCGAGAACTTTGAGTTTTCGCCAAAAACTTCTCTTTGTAAGCTCTGCCGATTTCTTCTGGAATTTTTGCCGAAAACCTAAGGAGTTTTTCCAGAAAACTGTAATGTAAAACGGCTGACTTCGCCTATGAGTTTCTGAAGGTATTTTCGCCGAAAACTGTGTAGTATTTTTGGTGAAAACATTGTGCTGGGCAGTTGGATCTTCGGTTCTGACTCCAGTTTGATTTCTGGTTCGATCCTTGAGGTCTTGAACACGTCCGTGGCTACGTAAATGATGGCAAAAACCTGTGCTAACACAAAAACACTATAAAACAATCAAATAGACCCAAAAGGGCCAAAGTAACCAAATCGGTAGGAAATAGGGTAATTGAGTGAATATTCGCTATTTCAAGCAAGGAATTGTCGCTTATATGAGGCTGATAGTCACGTCAAATCGAGTGTCATCAAAATACCCCATACTTAAGCTTTTGCTTGTCCTCAAGCAAACTGAACTAGAACACACTCAAATTCACAAATGACACGAGATTAAACTGAGATTCAATTCTAACGATTTGGTTTAGACTGTTCCACGTAGAAAAAGTGACCTACACATGCAAGAACATCAACCAAACAAGTTTTCGATCTCACTAATTTATGCACACTTCAAGTAGTGGTTTCAACAACGTTTGTTTCTTCCAAAAATAATTAATCTTAATTAACCGACTATGATAACACCAATTCTAAACAAAAAGACTTCAAGCTCTAGCCATGATGTGGACGTGGAGGGAGGAAAAGTGACGTGGCTATCGACTCGACTTCATCCGTTTCTAGATCTGTACGTTACGTGTTCTAGCTAGGACCGATTTAAACAATAATTTATTTCAAGTTTCAAACTTCTTCCATTGATTTACTGCATACTAGCGCTCGATACCAAACACTTCACTTAGGTGTTGGACCTGCCTAGCTCACAGTATTTGTGCCTATGCTAGTGCTCAACCTGAACACTTCACTTAGGTGTCGGGCTTGCCTAGCTTTATTTTCAGCACTTTAAAGAACTTAGCATTGATTTACAACTTTATTACTTGATTTAACAATTTAGCCATTTGATCCTAGCTAGTTATAACTTTTTACACAAGATTTCGAATTGAATTTCGGCCTAATCTCAAGCCACAATCACAGGTGAACAAATATGGAGTGAAAAAAACATGGGAGAAGCTAGCATTTATCATCTTAAAAACGGTGTTATCGAGCTTTGTTATTAACAAGTCAATCAATTCAATTAATTCAAGTTTCAACTACCGAAGTGATTTGTGATCTGTTCTGACCTAGACTCGTTTAATATCAGTTCCGACACGATGGTTACAGGGTCTAAGTGGAACAGTTTAGACGTCATTGTTCAAAATTGAAGTCAATTTAACATCAAAAGTCAAGAATTGAGCAATTCTATGCTAGAGAAATTTGAAATATGAACCATAGAATCACAGAAAATCAAGCAAGATCATGCATAATCCTAGAATCCTATACCCCACACTTAAACGGTTCTGTGTCCTCACAGGACTAAACTATAGTAGAGAGATACGAAGAACCTATGACGAGATGGTCGGTGTAGGGGATGAACACGGAGAGTTCGGAGTAGAGCGGAGTAGCTACTCAAGTTCCTACAAAAACAAAAACAACAAAAAGATCAAAAGGATACCGGGACAAGTGTCCCGGATCCACACAGAATAAAAGTCGAACAAAGAAGGTTTAGGGGAATTTTGAAAATATTTTGACTCTTTTTTGTTTCTCTTTTTTAAAGTTTTCGAAAAATTTCTGACCCAACTGAAGTTTTCGCCGAAAACTGGTGAAGTTTTCGGCGAAAACTACTTTGAAAACAAAGACAGATGACTTAACTAAACATTTCGCCGAAAAATTTTCAGCGAAAAACAACTTTGAAAACCCACTGGAAAACAGACTCGAACAAACTAAAGTTTTCGCCGAAAAATCTGAGGAGTTTTCGGCGAAAATTTGACCTGACACAGAAAATTAAAACAGACAAAAATAAAGAAAACTGACATTTTGGCTCCCCGAAACTGACTCAAACGACGAAAAAGACTGACTCAATAATTCAAAACGGACTCCAGCTGTGGGTTGCCTCCCATGAAGCGCTCTCTTTTAACGTCCTTGAGCCGGATGGTACCTGTTAGGGACCCCAACTTAGGAGTTCCTTGAAGTCAATCGTCTTCTTCAAGGATAGCAGTTGAGTGCCATGTAGCACTCCAGACGGGTGATGCAGCCGGTAGTGCTCCAATATATCGCGGTTCTGGTTGGATGACCAGTTCTTCTCGAATTCTCCTATCGGAGGAGGAAAGAGGTAGTACGGCGCGGCATGGTCAATGAGCTCCATCTTCTCTACCTGATGATCATCTAGAGGTCTCTCGGGATCGAGTATGTAACATCTAAATCCATGACCTTGTTGCTTTCCACGTGCTCGTCTCTGGCTTGATCTACTGGTTGACTCGGCGGAAGTGTAGGTGAGGGTATCTCCTCAATCTCTATGTGCTCCTCTTCGGCTTCAACTTCAAGATGGATTGGCTCTATGTCTTCATCAACCACCACCACCAAGGATTCTTCTAGCTCATAATAGTCACGGATATGATAATCATCTTCTTCGAACAGCTCTTGAGCGTCTTTTGTCATTAACTGCTTTGGTTGCTCGAGCTTGATGTCCGTCGCGAGATGAGCTTGTAGCATTGAAGAGATATTATCCAAGGCAGATTGGGTTCTCGACGAGCATTGTTGATGGTCATGAAGCATCTCTTGGTTATCTCTAGCGCCTCTTTGATGCTCTTGTTGGTGTATCTCTTGGTGACCTTGTAGCATTGAAAAGATAATATCAAAGAGGGAGTCAATTCTCGCCGTTTGTTGTTGTTGTTGATGTAACATCTCTTGGTAATCTTCCATATATGGTGCTTCATTGATGTACCGCTCTTGGTACCGGTCATCCCACCTGTTATCCTGCATAATCAAAACTAAGAAGCACTACGCAGGTAAATCATGGAAATATGGAGGAAAAATAGATGGTAAGACGGAAAGGTAGAAGAATAAAATGCCAACTTTTCTTTCAAACAATTAGAAGAGTCCCTGGCAACGGCGCCAATTTGATGACACTCTTTTGGCGTGCTTCAAATAACTAATCTACCAAGGTAGACTAGATCGTATTCTACTACAGGTCTCTTCTTCTTGTATACTCAAATATGTTGGCAAATTACTCAGGTTTAAACACAAGTTGTGCGTGGTGTGAGTTCCACGACTTCTAATCTAATAAAGCAGGAAAATAAAAGACAGAAAGATTAAAAGGGTTGAGTAAGGAGAAGATAGACGAGCTTAGATTTTGAATCCCCCTTAGATCACCAAGGCAACGACAATCACAAGACCAGCGATTTTCAATTCTAATTCAATCGGTTTCTATGCACCACCATAACTCCTGACCCTTAGGTTTAAGACCGGCGAATGTTCGCTCTATCCGTTCTAGCTACCAAGATTAATTAGCCGCCCGGGTACGGTCGCCTAGTGTGAGTTCCACGACTTCTAATCTAATAAAGCAGGAAGACAGAAAGATTAAAAGGGTTGACTAAGGAGAAGATAGACGAGCTTAGATTTCAAATCCCCCTTAGCTCACCATGGCAACGGCAATCACAAGACCAGCGGTTTTCAATTCTAGTTCAATCGGTTTCTATACACCACCATAACTCCTGACCCTTAGGTTTAAGACCGGCAAACGTTCGATCTATCCGTTCTAACTACCAAGATTAATTAGTCGCCCAGGTACGGTCGCCTCTCACAACGGCTTAACTAACTGGTGCAATTACTAACGATTTATGAATTACTCTTGAAGCGGATTAACCCTAACTGGTTCCTACGAAAGGCACACTCCAATGAATAGGTTAACTAGTTGAATTGATGTTTTAAAGAGAGGCGAGCGTTCGCTTCTATCCTCAGCTTAACAAGAATCTAAACTAGGTGGCCAAACCAGACAAGAAACACAGAGAACAATGAACAAATCAAACATGAAGGAGAAACTGAATGAACTTCGAATCTAATCACCGCTGATCCATGACCGCTTTAAAGCCCTGGGTCACTTAGGGTTCATCTAATCTAAGCTCTACGAGTTTAGCTATACTCATATTCAATACAGGAGAATCAAAGACAAACAAGGAATACATCTCAGGTAGGAAAGACAGAGAAGAACTGTAAAATCTAATTTTGACGAATCCTTGAAGCTTCGATAGGCTGGATCTTCCACTCCTAGCACTGGTTCTCCAAGATGGAAGGATGGCGTCACGATCCTTTCCTGGCTCCTCGAACCCTTTTCACTCTTTCTCTCTCTGATTTCAGTCTTGGAATTTTTTCGTCCAAAGTGTAAGTGTGAAAAAGTGAAAGTTTTCAGCCGGCGATTTTCTTCTTTATACTGTCCGCGTTTTCGCTGGAAATCAGCTAACTTTTTGCCGAAAAGTTGGGAAGTTTTCGGCGAAAACTCCCTTTAAAAACTTGGCTTGCTCCGACTGTGTCTTCTGTTCGAAATTACTTGGAGTTTTCGGCGAGAACTTTGGGGTTTTTGACGAAAACTTCCTCTTAAGTTCTCTGACGGTTTCTTCTTGAGTTTTTGGCGAAAACTTCAAGTTCTTTTCGCCGAAAACTTCTGTGTAAAATGGGGCAGGAGATATGTTGACTTGATTGACTCCTTGGTTGATTCAGGTGAGGTTCCTTGAGGCTCCGACTCCTTAGACACGTCCCTGGTTAATCTATTTGACGGCAGGAACCTGTGCTATCATGAAAACACTAGAAAACCATCAAATAGACCCGAAACGGGCTAAAGTAACACAAATGGCACGAGATAGAGTAGTTGAGTGAATATTCGCTATTCTACCCTAAAAACCATGTCTTAAGCCAAGAAATGTCGCTTAAATAAGGCTGATAATCACGTCAAATCGAGTGTCATCATTAGTCTTGGGGGAGTTTGATGTGATATTATTGTATGTGTTTTAGCCTACGATGTACCTATCTTTTGTATCATGGTTTCTATGCTTCTAAGTCATTTTGTGCATTTTACACTATTGCTGCCCGTGGGTCACTTGTGGCCCCATTTGATGTGCCTTCTAGTTGTTTTTGTGCATGTTTCAGGACATCATATCAAAGTAGAGGTGGAAATGAAGCCACAAGATCAAACGAGAGCTGAATTGGAGCTTAGACGAGGGAGAAATGAGCGAGGCAAAATCACGGCTTGTGCAGAGTTCAGGGTACACGACGTGTAGTCATACACGATGTGTACCTATACATGACATGTATGCCCAATAGATTTCTATATATTGACGATTTTTAGAGTTCAAAAGGGGATCTATCACTTAGTTTTCATCACCTACGACCCAAAAATACCCCACTTCGTCCCTAATACCTCTAGAACCCTAGGAGCTCAATTGAAGACCCAAATTGGAGCTTCTAATCTTGGATTGACAACTTGAAGTGTGAGAGTGAAGATTCCTTCATGGGTGTTATGGTGATCTCTTCCTTTCCATCTCAGATCCTCTCTATGGTTGTGCTAGGTTAATCTTTAGGGTTTAACTTAGTGGGGGTGATGATTCATGCTAGGATAGATGGGTGATTGTATGGGTTGAGTCCATGGACAATGTTGTAAGAGATTCATTCTGAAACCTTGTGCTTTTATGCCATGTTGAATTATGATTGGCTTTCTATGATACATTTTACTTCATTCAAGGTATGAAAGTGATTGGATGATGTTGATTTAAGGTTCAAGGATTGTGATTGATGATTTGAGAGATTGAATCACTATTTTACAACCATTTCCACTTGGATTTCTTTGTTGGGATTTTCACAAACACTTGGTGTGTGATGACACTAGATTTATCGTGTTTATCAGCCCTGATAAAGCAACATTTCATTGCTTATAACACGGTGTTAGGAGTAATTCAATGTGTTTTCACTCATTAGCACTATTTCCTACCGAATTGGTTACTTTGGCCCGTTTCGGGTCTATTTGATGTGTTTTCTAGTGTCTCTTCGAGTACACGAGGATTTGCAATCAATTAGGTAGCTATCAGACGTGTTCGGGATGCGATGGATCCTTGAGAAGTGACCCGGAATCAATTAATCCAGAATCAACCGATCAAAGAATGACTAAAAGTTGCCCAACAAATGACATTCTCGGCGAGAATGTTCATTACTCTCACCGAGAATATATTCTGGAAATCAGGTCAAATCCTCTTCGAGAGGCAGTAGCAGTTTGTGAAGATGTTCTCGGCGGAAACATTCAAAGTTCTCGTCGAGAACTTATGAAGGAAATATAAAAAAGCCTCGTCGAGAATCAAAATTATATTACACACAAGTTCTCGGCGAGAACTTGACTCTTTTCCGGTTGTGAAATGGAAAATAAGCTATTTAAGCAGCCACAACCCCAAACTCAGATGGAATTCACAATATACCATATACCTCATAATACAGAATTTCAGAGAGATAGATAGAGTTTAGAGAGCATCTCAGAGTTCTCGGAGAGATCCTGACACTGTCTTTTCACCCCGGAGTGCTCGAAGCTAGGAGTGAAGATTTCTCGAGTTCGAAGCTTCGTCGGAGTCGTCAAAATTAGATTTTACAGTTCTTCTCTATTCTTCCTTTGTATGATGAACTCCTTTGTTGCCTTCAATTCTCTTGCTTTCAACATGAGTAGCTTAAATTGTTTAAGCTTAGATTAGATGAACCCTAAGTGACTCAGGGCTTTAAATCGGTCACGGATCGGCGGTAATTAGATTTTAATTCAGACAGTTTCTCTTGCATAATTGATTTGTTCTTCGTGTTGTGTTTCTTTTCAAGCTTGATCACCTATATTAGATTCTTGTTAAAATAAGGATAGTTGGCGAACGTCCGCCTTGTTTTAGAACATCAAATCAATCAGTTAACCTATTCAATGGAGTGTGCCTTTCGTATGAACCATTTAGGGTTAATCCGCTTCTAGAGTAACTCATTCAACTCAATCAATTGCACCAGTTAGTTTTCCGTTACAGAAGTGAACGCACAGACGGTTAATTAATCATGGTAGTTAGATCCGATAGAGCGACGTTCGCGGACTTATACCTAAGGGTAAGAAGTTATGGTGGTGGCTGAAAACTGAATGAACCAGAATTGAAAGTCGTCAGTTTTGTGATCGCCAATGTCCTGGTAATCTTAGGGGGATTCAAGTCTAAGCTTTGTCTGTCAAATCATTAGTCAACCTTAATTAATCAGTTGTTCTTTTAATTCAATTTCAATTTCCTTGCTTAATAGATTAGAAGTCGTGGAACTCACACCACACACAACTTGTTTAAACCTGAGTAATTTGCCAGCTTCTTTGAGTAAACAATTTCAAGAAACCTCGAGAAATTCGATCTATCTTACTTTTAGCTTGGTAGTATTTGATACCCTGTTCTGCACGTTATCAGTGTGCATTAGAGTTTTTGCTCAATTAGAGGTTGAAAGACCTTGTGATTGTCATTCTAGTGTTCTATTATTGATATGAAAGTATCATGCATCATTGCCTTGTGTTAGGAGATGTTAATTAGGTGTTTGAGCACTCCATTGAACTTGATTAAGGCACTCTTTACCCGATTATGGTGACTAGGGACTTTCATGGTCCATTTGCACCTAGTTTCGAGTGATATTTGTAACACCCATCTCAAATCAACCAGGTAAACCCATGGTTGAAGCGGTTATGAGCATCACTAAAATAGTACAATAAAAGAAATAGGCAAAACCGATAATTGAAAGAAATAGAAATCCTCAATAAATGGAACATCCGAAAGGAGGCCTCCAATAGTGAAATCCAAATATAAAATTGATAAATGACAAATCCAATATCAATCTCTAATGAGTACAAAATCCCGAAAAGGAATGGTCAACTGAAATGAAAGAAAAGGAGATAGTCAACTCCAAGTAGGTCGCCAGTCTTCGCCTCATAGCTTCCAAGACAACCTTCCTGAACTCAACCAAAGCACTAGAACTCCAACACCACACACACTAGCCACGAGAAAATGGAAGGGGAAGAGGGTGTAACACCCAACCCGAATCAACCCGGTGAAACCCATGGTTGAACCGGTTATAAGCATTACTAACAAAAATCAACATAAATAACAAAGTAAAAATCAAGATTCAAGGAAATGTAAACGAAGGAGACCTCCATGAAATGTATAAACCATGTTAAATCCAATCTCAACATAAAGTCGTAAATCCGACAGAACCTCAAAAGTACATAAAAATCCCCCAAATATCCAAGGTCAACTGAAAAGGAAATAACTAGTCAACTCCGAGTAAACGTCAGTCTTCACCTCATAGCTTCAAGCTGAGACTTCTCGCAATCGACCCACACCTTAGAACTCCAACTACACCGCTCACTAGCCACGAGATCCTGAAAGGGGAAAGGGATCAATTTCCTATTGAAATTGAGTGAACCCACTAGGCTTACCTATGCGCTATCCTAAACCAAAGGAGCGGTTCCAAACTCCGCACAAGACATCGATAATAGAACCAGACCCGACCCCTTCTAGATTTTAACATCCTAAAGTAGTCTAGGTGATCACATAGGTTCAGTTCGTCATTCTCATTCACAATAAATATCATCAGTATAATCACAATCAAAACAGCATACGACCACAACACATGATTCACAACCAGTTCACAATCACCAACAATACTCACAACAACACACATATACACATTCAACCACATATTATTATACTAGGTGAGTTACTAGGCGCCAAGGAGTTATCCAAACCACCACCACTGTCCATCACATCCACACATCCCGTAGGATCTTTCCCTCATGGGGAGATAACACGGCGCATCCCCTAAGGGATCCTTCCTCCACGGAGCTATCACGACGCATCCCATAGGGATTCTTAATGGAGATTTCAACCACAATGACTACACGTCATGGGATTCACCCCAGTGAATCAGACTCGAACACAACAATATTTCGGGTGGGGTAGTGTGGGCTCCTTCCGATTCTACATTCACATTCAATTCACAACTCATAGAATCTCATCACACACATTTCGTTCACATCATCACATGATTTCAACCATCCTCGTAGTTCCACATTCTGATCAGAATTCACAACACATCAGCACAATCACACAATAGGGCAACTGGCTAGCTCAGTTGCCACCCCCACCTGCAAGTACAGGGGTAGCCATCTCATGAGTCTAGGGATCACCCACCTATTCCTCTTGTTCAGAACGACCCCACATTGGCAGGGCCATCCTCTTGCATCCACAAAATAACAATTCAATATATCATACAACTCACATCCATTTCCCCAATTCATCCTATCTCTTGATTCTAAGCCAGTTCATTAATCATCTCAGTTCATCCCAAACCCCCAATCACAACAACAACTAATCAAGCAACCAGAAACACAACACTCATCAATTTACCCCTTTTACTCTCCCCATTTCCATGCAATGCCTAGTTTCCAACTAAGTTCAAGTTACAACTCCTCACGCTACCCATTACTAACTAACATTGCTAAGCCCTCACCTGGAATAGAAGACAAGGCTCTACACGTCTTCTAGTTCCCCAGAATATTGATTCCCCAACTCCAAACTTGTAGCATATCCCTTCTCGCTGACTGTGACCTATACCGAGAAACCAGAAATTGAGATTAGAGATCTCTTCTCCTCATTACTAGGAATGCGTAGCAAGAAACGGATCGTCAATCCAACCTCTACAGCTCCCGGAATCACACCTTGAAGCTTGGCCCCAAAAATTTTTGTCAATGGAATTTCGTGGAGAGAGAAATGAGTTAGAAGTTATGAAATCCCGTCAAAACGCGTCTTTTATACCCAGGTCAAAACACATGGCGTGTTTCATAACACACAACGTGTGTTATGAACTACACAGCGTGTTTCTATGACACACGACCGTGTGTTATCATCTGGAATTAGTGCACGATTGTGTATCTCAGAAACACAGAGTGTACCTTAAAGACACACGACGTGTATTACAACACACGACGTGTGTTCTTCACTGCACAACACACCCACTCATAACCTCAACCCGACTTAAACACAAACGTCTCAGACCCCAATGGGACCTTAAAGGCACTGATTTCAGCCCTCTAATCACCCGAACTTGAGTTCCAAACCACCCGGTTGGGCGAGGATTTTACAAGTCTCCACAACTTCAAGGATTTCGTCCAGAAATCACCCTATCTTACTCTAGCAATGCAATACTGAAAAATGCAGCTCTCAAGCATCACATTACTACTCAAAATCCACAACAACAGAACCTAGCAACCTCAAACCTCTAAGACCATCAACTGTCACATTCCAACCTTCAACCGCACAACTCATCCACAACACACCCTAAGCACATCTAGGACAAGGCACGAATTGACCACACATAAGAAGAACACTAAAGGGAGGAAATACCTGAAGCATAAGCTTCCACCAATTCCGGTTACCGCATCGTCATGCTCTCCTCGGTCTCCCAAGTGGCCGACTCACTCTCGTGATTCCTCCACACCACCTTGAGCTGTGGAATCTGCTTGTTCCTCAGAACTTGAACTTGCCTATCCACAATAGCCACCAGCTTCTCCTCATAGGTCATGTCTTGCTCGATCTCCACCTCCTCCGATTGGATCACATGTGAGGGATCCGCATAATACCGCTTGAGCATGCTAACGTTGAATACATTATGCGCTAGGAAATGCTAAAACATAGGGAACCGGGCCGGATTTAGCCAACACCTCATAAGGACCGATGTATCGAGGTGCCAACTTCCCCTTCCGACCAAAGCGCATCAACCCCTTCCACGGTGACACCTTCAAGAACACCTTATCCCCAACCTTGAAACTCAGCTCCCTAGCACGACCATCGGCATAAGACTTCTGCCTATCTTGAGCTGCCCTCAGCTTATCCTTGATCACTTTCACACGATCAGCCATCTCTTGAATGATTTGAGGACCCGTCAACACCCTAGCACCTTCTTCATCCCAACACAACGGCGTCCTACACTTCCTCCCATACAAAGCCTCAAACGGTGCAGACTTCAAACTACTATGGCATGAGTTGTTCTAAGCTAACTCGACCAATGACAACAATTCTGTCCAAGGAGTCTGAAACTCCATTGCACAACTCCTCCAAGGTAAGAATCGTTCTCTCCGATTGACCACCCGTCTGAGGATGATAAGCTGTCGACAAATTTAGCTTCATTCCCAATGCCGCATGTAATCCTTCCGAAAATGAGATGTGAAACTCGGATCTCGGTCGGATACAATGGATTGAGGAACTCCATGCAACCTTACCACCTCCTCAACATACAGCTTAGCTAACTCCTCTACACTTGGCTTAAACCGAATGGGTATGAAGTGGGCGACTTTCGTCAAGTGATCAACTATAACCCAAACCGCATCCTTCCCCTCTCTAGTCAGCGGAAAGCCTGACACAAAGTCCATGGTGATGTCCACAAATTTCCACTCCGGAATGGGTAGAGATTGCAGTAATCCACCCGGAGCTCTGTGCTTAGCCTTCGTCCTTCTTCATTCTCGTCCACCAAAAACTCATCTTCAAGTCATTATACATCTTAGTCATCTCGGGATGCATAGCGTACACCAAAGAGTGAGCTTCCTCAAGAATTTCCTTTCTTAACTCTTCCACTTCCGGCACACACGACCTTTGCACTTCAACAACCCCTTATCCACCTCGAACCCATTATCCAAACCCCTTTCAACTTCTTCTTGAATGGCCACTTACTTAGCATCCTTGAGCTGCTCCTCTCCAATTCTGTCTTTTAACAAGGGACGGATGCTGAGTTTAGCAAGCAAACTACCAACATCATCCATCTGCATCTCCACCCTCAAGGCTCTAAGGTTAACCAACTCCTTCCGAGCATCGACTACAACATTGGCTTTACCAAGATGGTAGTCAATGGTGCAATCATAGTCCTTGAAGAGCTCTACCCAACGCATGTGCCTACTGTTCAGTTCTTTTGATCCATGAGATGCTTAAGACTCTTATGATCAGTCATAATCTTGAACGTCTCGCTGTACAAGTAGTTCCTCCACAACTTCAAAGCGAACACCACCGCGGCTAACTCCAAGTCACGAGTCGGGTAGTTCACCTCATGCACTCTAAGTTGGCGTGAAGCATAAGCAACCACCTTCCCATTTTGCATAAGTACACACCCAAAACCTTGCAAGGAAGCATCACTAAACACCACATATTTACCCCTTTCCACCAGCAAGGTCAACACCGTAGCTAAAGTCAACCTCTTCTTTAGCTCTTCAAAGCTCTTATGACACGGCTCACTCCACTCATATTTTGACTCCTTCCTCACCAACTTGTGAAGAGGGGATGCTATGGTGGAAAACCTCTCAACGAACCTTCGGTAGTAACCAGCTAACCCAAGGAAACTCCTCAACTGTGACACATCTTTAGGTGGAGACCAATTAACCACTGCTTCAATCTTCTTCGGATCAACCTCAACTCCCCTATTGGAAACCACGTGACCGAGAAACAACACCTCCTCCAACCAAAAGGCACACTTCAAGAACTTTGCAAGAAGTTGTTGCTCCCTCAACTTCTGAAAGACGATCCTCAAGTGCTCCTCATGCTCCTTCTCATTCTTAGAGTAGATGAGAATGTCGTTAATGAACACTATCACAAACTTGTCCAAGTATTCATGAAAGACTTTGTTCATGAGGGCCATGAACGCGACCGACGCATTAGTGAGACCAAAAGGCATCACGAGAAACTCATAGTGTCCATAACGAGTCCTAAAAGCTGTCATCAGCACTGAACCTTCCTCCACCTTCAACAGATGGTAACCCGTCCTCAAGTCTATCTTTGAGAACACCTCAGCCCCTTGCAGTTGAAGAGATCATCTTTCCTTGGGAGTGGATAGTGATTCTTGATCGTTGCCTTGTTCAACCGCCAATAGTCAACGCACATTCTCATCGACCCATCCTTCTTCTTCACAAACAACACCGGTGCTCCCCACGGGGATACACTTGGGCGGATGAACCCCTTAGCCAAGAGCTCCTGCAGCTGCTCCTTCAACACCTTCAACTCAATCGGTGTCATTCGATAGGGAGGAATGGAGATTGGAGTGATTCCAGGAACCAACTCTATATTGAACTCCACTTCGCGCTCAATCAGTGCACCGGGTAACTCCACAAACACATCAGCAAACTCTCAAGCTGCTGGCACTTTCTCCAACTCCTCATTCTGGTCAATCGAAACCTGCACTAATAGCGCCTCACAACCCTCATGAATCAACGAGAAATCTTGCATCGCCGAAACCAACCCCATAGGTGCCGAATCCCTTGTTCGCACACCTTTGAACGCCACCTGACCAACACCTTCCACCTGAAGCAACACTTCCTTCTTCCGATAATCAAGCAACGCCCCATGCCTAGCCAACCAATCCATGCCAAGAATGACATCAAACTCGTTGAAGGGAACCACCACTAGATCAGCTAACAACTCTACACCTCTCACTAACACTCTACAACCCCTCCACACACTATCTACCCGAACACAGAAGTCCCCAAAGGACTTCTTACACCCCCAACTAGTCCCCAAACTACTAGCTACAACACCCAAACTACTCAACCATTTCTCAAACACAAAGGAATGGGTTGAGCCTAAATCAAACAAAGTGTAACTAGAAAGATCTAAGATGGAGATCATACCGATCATCACGTCGTTCGCGTTATCTATCGCACCCTTGGTGATGTGAACAACGAGAGTCGGCTGTCCTTGACCCGATCACCTTCTTGGGTGATGAACCTTGGCGTGAGCTGCTCCGAGACCCTAACCATTGTGATCTTGAATATCAGCACTAGAGATAACCTATGTAACCTGGATGGAAGTCCTTGGACCTGTTGTCTTTATATAGTCAAGAACCCGAAGTGTCCGGTCGAGGGGCGCCACTACAGAAGATGGATGCTTCTGTCGATAATGCCAACCTTAAGCTATGCAACAACGAGCAAAGACTTAAAGGGAAAAGAATAAAGTTTTGTTTATTGATTTAATTCAAGGGAAAGTTGATTACAAAGAGAGGTCGGAGCCTCTTATTTATACTAAGGATCTGTGACATGCCCACGGTTTTCCTACTTAGAAAACAATTCGTAAGAACTAGAATAAATCCTATTTAGAACTCTAAAAGGACTTATTTAATCCTAAACAATCATCGCTAAAATAGAAGTACAAGTCCAATACTGAAAAGGAAAAGAAAACACAAAAGAAACTTGGGAAAACCCTAATCCGGCAAAAACCGGTGAATCCGGTCGGACAGGTGATACATGCGCGGTCCGGATTAGGAAAGACGATGCCGCCTTTGTTCTTGGCAGTTATTTTAGCAGCGGCTCCGGGGCTGATGCTGGGATGGCTTGGACTCCTGATGTCAGGGCCAGTTCTAGGTCTGATGTTGAGTCTGCTCAGGCTCCGGGGCTAGGGTTGATCCGATCCTCACCATGCTCACCCGCCAGGATCTTCATTTCCTGGGTCTCCGCAGCTCCAATTGGGGTGGCACTTGCTGGAGCTTGCTCCTGGGGCCAGATAGTCTCCAAGGCCTGAGGAAAACCTCCAAAGGCCTGAGCCATTGCTGGCCCGGTGCCAAGTGCCATCTGGTGCCCTCCGGTACCGGTGCTGGAGCCCGTTTCTGGTATATCTTCGACCTTTCTTCATTTCTCTTCGAGCCTTGTAGTTCCCACTTGGACCAATTCTCTAGGAAGGTCCTCTCGAAGTGCTGATGACACGCTTTTGGCGTGCTTCAAATAACTAATCTACCAAGGTAGACTAGATCATATTCTACTCGAGGTCTCTTCTTCTTGTCTGCTCAAATATGTTGGCAAATTACTCAAGTTTAAACACTTAGTGCGTGGTGTGAGTTCCACGACTTCTAATCTAACAAACAAGGAAATTAAAAGCAGGAAAATAAAAGACAGAAAGATTAAAAGGTTGACTAACGAGAAGATAGACGAGCTTAGATTTCGAATCCCCCTTAGATCACCAAGGCAACGACAATCACAAGACCAACGGTTTTCAATTCTAATTCAATCAGTTTCTATACACCACCATAACTCCTGACCCTTAGGTTTAAGATTGGCGAACGTTCGCTCTATCTGATCTAGCTACCAAGATTAATTAGTCGCCCGGGTACGGTCGCCTCTCGCGACGACTAAACTAACTGGTGGAATTACTAACGATTTATGAGTTACTCTTGCAATGGATTAACCCTAGTTGGTTCCTACGAAAGGCACACTCCAATGAATAGGTTAATTGGTTGAATTGATGTTTTAAAGAGAGGCGAGCGTTCGCTTCTATCCTCAACTTAACAAGAATCTAAACTAGGTGATCAAGGAAGACAAGTTTATGCGCCAAAGTAGGGAACTGTCAAGCGACAACATCTGGTGACTAACCCTAACTTGCAAAAACCTAATCTAGGCGATCAACCAGAAGAGAGACATAAACAGTGAAGAATAAAACAACCATGCAAAAAGAAACTTATTGAACTTTGAATCTAATTACCGCCAATCCGTGACTGCTTTAAAGCCCTGGGTCACTTAGGGTTCATCTAATCTAAGCTCTACGAGTTCAGCTACTCATAACGATAACAGAAGAATCAAAGGCAACAAAGGAAATCATCATACAGAGTAAGAACAGATAATAACTGAAAAACCTAATTCTGACGACTCCGGCGAAGCTTCGATCTCCCCGATCTTCAACTTTAAGCTCCAAGCTCTCCGAGGTGGAAGGATGGCGTCACGATCTCTCCACGGATCTTCGAACTCTCTAAACTCTATCTATCGACCCTAGAGTCTGTTGACTCTCAAAAGTCTAATTTGTGAATAGTTGTTGGAATATGAATAATGATCTCCCCATTTGGCTGCCGACTGCTCTGTTTAAATAGGTAAGATTAGGGTTTCCAAGACAGCGCCGGAAAAGGAAGGAGTTTTTGGCGAAAACTTAAGAAGTTTTCGGCGAAAACTTCAGTTAAAATCTCCTGTGTATTTTGTTCAATAGTTTTCAGCAAAAACTTGAACTTTTCGCCGAGAATTTCAGCTGGATCTTCGATGGATTTCTTCTAGGATTTTCAGCGAAAACTATGGAAGTTTTCACCAAAAACTTTAGTGTAAATCAGCTGACTTCGCCTGTGAGTTTCTTAAGATATTTTTGCCAAAAACTGTGTAGGTTTTTCGGCGAAAACATTGTGCTGGGCAGTTGGATCTTCGGTTCTGACTCCGGTTTGATTTCTGGTTCGATTCTGGTTCACTCCTTGAGGTCTTGAACACGTTCGTGGTTACGTATTTGATGGCAAAAACCTGCGCTCTTACAAAAACACTAGAAAACCATCAAATAGACCCAAAAAGGGCCAAAGTAACCAAATCGGTAGAAAATAGGGCAGTTGAGTGAATATTCACTATTCTACCCCTAAAACCACGTTTCAAGCAAGGAAATGTCGCTTAAATGAGGCAGAAAATCACATCAAATCGAGTGTCATCAAGTGCTGACTCCCAATCTCTGATAGGCTTAAGCTCCTGAGGGCTTAGTCTTAGTGCTAGGCCCGGCGTGGCGCTCGGGGTAGGGTTGGTCTTCTTCACTTCAGCCACAATCTCGGTCTTCCTTCTCTAGGTTATTCCAAGAAGGCCTCTAGAGGGTCCCAGAACGGTCTTGTGTCTCCTGGACCCTTAGGGAATGCGTCAGGGCTCCAAGGTGAGCTCGGCTCCTGATTTAGGCCCGGTGTAGCTTCGGGTGCCTGTGCCCTGGCTAGGGCCGGTTGAGGCTGGACACTCATCCGGGCTTGCCTAGCTCTTGGAGGGGGACTGTACTTGAACTTGACCACATGCTTAGGTTTTATCAACCTTTGCATGGCCCTATTAGGGGTGCGTCGAAGCTCCAGATGCTTCTTATATGGCCCTAAGGTCCTCCCTCGTGTTGGTGACCCCTGTGGGGTATAGGAGTAGGCATTCTCAGCCCAGCTGGCTACCTGGATCACTTCACTTGGTAAGAGCATACAACCTCCCTTGGTTTCCTCCAGCTCCCACAGGCATGGCATTCGCACCCGTTCCCCTACCAGCACTCGCAGCTCCACGCCCATAACTACCTCCAAAACTCTTAGGTGGAGCCCTTGGTCCTTGCACCGATCCCATAGACTGGGAGAGTGCTACACTCCTAGTCGGACATAAGTTACTCCTATGACCCGACTGGCCATAAGTGTAACAAGTCACCGGGGCAGGCCTAAACAGTGATACACCCCGAAGTGAGGCTTCCCACAAGTGCCACACATAGGAAGCCCCGATGGCGCTCCTCCCCTCTGCACCGATCCTGCTCCTCGATACTCAGCACTCTTGTGACCCAGGCGGCCACAGGTAAAACACACAAGTGCACGATGCGACGGGGTAGACTGCACACTTTGCCATCCCAAGAACGTAGGCTGAACTCTCTTGGCCGAATGACTGTGTGCAGCTGTCTGAGTAGGAGGGGTCGTTGCCTTCCTCTTTGTCACTTCCTTCTTCCTGTTCTCCAACCTTTCCCTCTCGAGCGCCGCCACCTTAACCGACACCAAACTCCTCATGTTAATTAGTGGTGGTGACTCCCTCCTGAATCCCACTCTCAGCCCATTCTTGAACTTACTAATAAGCTTCCTCTCCTGATTTGTATGCTCATCATACCACTTAAAGAGAGAGGTAAACTCTATGTAGTATGCCAGGGAATTCTTCTCTCCTTGCTCCAATCCCAAGAATTCCTTGGCCTTCTCCTCGCGCCAAAAATCTGGACAAAACTTATCACGAAACTCTCCCACAAACTCATCTAACTCCAAAGAATTATCCAATTTTCATTTCCCCAATTTTTCATAGGCTGGGACTTCATCTCAATTCAAATTCTCTCTAGTAGAGCATTCTTCTCTCTCTAGTAGAGCATCTCTTTCTCCCCTTGTGGAGCGTGGTTTTTTGTGGTCTTTAAGTGTGTTTCTTCGCTCGAGTGTCGCCAATGTGTCCTTGTCTTGTGTCTGTTGGAGTTCCTTTCGCTGCTGTGATTTTCTGTCTCCCATCCCTTTCTTTCCTTTCCCATGTTTGGTCGAAAACCTCATGGTATTATCTGGGTGTCCGATTTCTTTCTGCCCTTATTTGAGTCTTTCTTCAACGTCACAGTCTCGTCTCTCTAGCCCCTCTTTACCTCCGTCTCCCTTTCCATAATCCTCCAATCCTTCTTTTCTTCTCTATCTCCCCTGCCTCCATTATCTTTCACTTGATTTTTGTCTCCTCTTGTGGTGGTTGGTTGTTCTAAAGTAGGTCAGCTGATTAGGTTCGTTGATTTGTAACTATGGAGAGCCAAAGTAAGCTGGAAGAAATTATCCACAGCACATCCCTCCTGAGTTGTCAAGATCCAGTACTTGAGCTTTGTAGGGAAAGAGCAATGATGAACGTCATCGCCCGAAAATCGCTAGTTGGAAGGTTCATTGGTCTGAACCAGTGTTCAGTGACGGTGATTAAGAATAATGCATTGCGGGTTTGGAAATTGAAAGGAGATCTAAAGGTTAAAACACAACAAGGTCTGAACATGTTTCTATTCTCCTTTCTTGAAGAAGAGGATAAGAAGCAAATCCTTAACGAGAGTCCGTGGTCGGTGATGCAATCCCACCTTATTCTGAAGAGCTGGGATGGTATGGACTCGCCGGAGGAAATAGAAATAACGGCAACAAATGCTTGGGTTAGAATCATAAACCTCACGTCGGGTCTGAGGAGTTCTGCAAATCTGGAAATGATAGCGGGAATGTTCAAAGGGTTAATGGATGTGGACGTTGAGAGTCAGAGATCGATGGAATGGAGCAGCATCCTTCACCTAAGGTTGGAGATATTCATCGACAAGGCTTTGCCAACTGGGTTTCGGGTTCCAGCACCCAATGGAACAGTACATAAAATCAATTTTGTTTACGAAAATATACCCGATTTCTGTTATTGTTGCGGATTCATGGGACATACGATATCCTATTGCAAAATTCGTCTTCAGAATCTAGGTTTTTTTTAGAGTAATCCAACTAATTTTGGAAGTCAAATGAGAATTAAAGTCCCACGGAGATCGGAGACGGGTCACAAGAGAAACTTCGATAACGAGTCGATGACGAAAAGTAATTGGAGGAGAGCTAACCAGTCAACCGGAGGAGGTGGTTCCGTTTCCCAAGAACCTGCGTGCTCTGTAAACTTACTGCCCAAAGGTGTGTTGTCCTTTTCACCGTCTATGAGCTGCCACTCACAAACCCCAATGTCTCATAACCCCATTTCAAAGATGAGTCAACCTTTTCTTAACCAAACTGAAACTTTCATCATCCCATCCTTTAACAAAAACGTTACCGAGAATACCCACCACTCTTTAGCACAAGCCCACATCTTTCCCCCTCCTATTACCCACCAGCCCAATACCAATGTGTTACCCACACCATACACTTTAAATCCCACCCATAATGTTATCCAACCATCTTTTACGCCTGCCCACCTAAATCAACCAAACAATAGTAGAATTATCCAATGTCTGGCTGCATTCCACACAAACCTTGAAGAAAAAGTTTACTCTATCCCAATTCACTACCTCACTCAATATCTTCTAAACTTATAAATTCAACAAGTCACCGACACAATCCATAGTCTTGACCCTTTACACCCAAACTTTATGCCAAGCTCGACGAACCCTCTTGGCTCCAAACTCCCCATCCTCAAACTCGACAAATGTTACGGCAGCGGTAAAAAGAAGGAAGAGCAAAAGGAGTCAAATTACTGTAGAAGAAAGAGGGAATTAATTATTGATTCTCTGGTTGGTGATAATGGGAAGTTTGAGTGGGGTAGTTCTACCTCTGGTAATTACAGGAAATTTAAATCAAGGAGGTCAGAGAGCATGAAGGAAATAGAGGCGGCTGAAGCGATACCTATGGAGTCCGAAGCTGGAACGGCGGTGGTGGCAAGCCAATTGCCACCATTGGATCAATGATGCTAAGTTGGAATTGTAGGGGCTTGGGGCAGTCCCCTACAGTTCAATACTTACTGGAGATCGTCCGTAAGAACTGCCCTGTCGTAGTCTTCTTAATGGAAACCAAAAAATCAATAAAGACTATGGATGCAATCTGAAGAAGGTTAAAGTTCACTAATTTGCATTATGTGGAGCCGGAAGGTGAATCGAGAGGCCTTGCACTGTGGTGGCTTGAAGATATTGATATCACTGTGGTGGAAGCTACAAAATTTTATATTGATGTTCAGTGGGAGGAAACATCGACGAGGTTTGTGACTTTTGTTTACGGAGCCCCGAGAAGGGAGGATCGGCAAGGAGTGTGGGATCAGATTCTTGAATTCAGCTCAACGAGGATCAGTCCTTGGTGTCTACTCGGGGACTTCAATTCGGTTAGAAGAAGAGAGGAAAAGGAGGGTCAAAATCCCCCGAGTGTAGCTTCGGTCAGGATCTTCAATGAGTTCATTGAGCGTGGCCAGTTGTTAGAAATTACAAGTGAAGTTTTAAACTTCACCTGGACAAACAACAATAGGCAAGGAGGATTAATTCGACAAAAACTTGAGAGAGTGCTCTACAACAAAGGGTGGGCTGATTTGTTTTCGAAAGCGACGGTATTGAATCTTCCCATTGTAGCTTCTGATCATAGTCCAATCCTTTTCTTCGATCAACCAGATACTAAGAGAAGAAGGAAGCGATTTATGTTCGAAGTAGGTTGGATGGTGGAAGAGTCCTATACAGGTCAAGTAGAGGAAGGATGGCGTGAAGGACGAAATACTAATGAGAAGTTAAAATCCTGTTCAAGGGTGTTAATGAAGTGGGAAAATGAAAACATTGGTAATAATGTTGTGAAGATTGAAGAGTTACTTGGCGAGCTTAGAAGGAGCAGCAACCTGTCCAAGACTTCAGCAATGCTTGACAGACATGCTGAGATTCAGGACGAATTGGCAAGAAGATGGTGTATTCAGGAAACCTATTGGGCGATAAGGGCAAATGATAACTGGCTTCGACTTGGCGATAGAAACACAAACTACTTCCATAAAACCACAATCCAAAAGAGAAGGAGAAACAACATTAATTGTCTTAAAAATGAGAGAGGAATTTGGCTCAATTAAATGGAAGACGTTTCTGCTCATGTGACAAACTTTTATCACTCCTTGTGCTCTAGAACAAAAGAGGTAGCCGATTTCTCTTTTTCGCAGGACTTCCTGGTGGTGGTTAATGAAAGGATGAATGAATGCTTAACGAGAAATATCTCTGATTGCAAAATAAAGTCCACGGTTTTTCAGTTGGGTCCATCCAAATCGCTAGGAGGCTTTTCTCAGGAACACTGAGGGATCATTGAGGGAGAAATGTGTACAGAGCTCAGATCATTTTTTGAAGAAAAAAGGTGCCGAAACAGTGGAATGATACCTTCCTTACCTTGATTCCGAAAGTGAATCATCCGGAAGAAATTAGCCAATTTCGACCTATAAGCCTTACTAATTTTCGAATGAAAGTGGTGTCGAAGATTATGTCAAACCGTCTCAAACCTTCCATCCCGTCACTAGTGTCAGAGCTAAAGGGTGCGTTCACTGGCAATCGACAAATCCAAGACAATGTCATCGTGGTACACGAGGTAATTCACAAACTCCAAACTAGAAAATAGGGAAAGAAGTTTGACTTCATGCTTAAAGTTGATATGTTAAAGGTGTATGATCCTGTCTCGTGGGACTTCTTGCTTGCAACTCTACGAACTATGGGTTTTGATGGAAGATGGATTGAGTGGGTTGAGGAGCTCATTATGACGGTTAGATTCTCTATTTTAATTAACGGACAGCCTTAGAGTTGGTTCTCTCCCTCACGAGGTATAAGGCAGGGTGACCCTCTATCCCCGTTCTTATTTATTTTGGTCTCAAATGTCTTCTCCTTCTTGATACAACAAGCCTGCGATTCAGAGATTACCCGAGGGATGCAATTGAATCAAAACTGTCAGGTACTACATCATGTTCTTTTCGCGGGCGACTTAGTGGTGTTTGGGAGAGCATCGGTGCGGGAAGTTATCAATCTGAATTTAGTCTTGGAAAGATATTGTGCAGCTTTCGGGCAAGCGGTTAACAAGGATAAATTGGCAGCTTTTTTCTCTACTAATACTCCTAATAATCTGAAAGTGGAACTACTGTCTATTCTAAAGGTGCCGGAGGACGCGAGATTGGGTAAATACTTAGGCATCCCTACTGATTGGGGTTCATCCAAGGTTGAGACTTTTTTGTTTATGCTTGAACGTCTTGAGTTGAGAGCACAGTCTTGGAGGAGTGCAGTGTTGTCGTATATAGGTAGAGAAACCATAATAAAAGTCGTCCTACAAGCATTACCCTCTAACTTGTTTTCATGTTTTGTGCTGTCGAAAAGTTTGATCAAGAAGATGAATTCGATAGTGGCTAGGTTTTGGTGGAATGGTGATATAAAGTCCAGGCCTATACATTGGGTTAAATTTGAAGTCCTACGGAGTGAAAGAGAGAACAGAGGACCAGGATTCAGCAACTTTGAAGACATTAATCTGGCTTTTACGGCCAAGCTTGCATGGAGAATTGTTATACAACCAAATGTGTTGTGGGTGAAATTGCTCAAGGGCTTGTATTTTCCAGCGACTGACTTTCTTGAAGCTAAGAAACACTATCGCCCGTCTTGGTAGTGGAGTAGCGTAATGCAAGGAAGAGAAGAACTTCTCAAAGGCATTAGGAAAAACAATGGAAATGGGCATTTGACGTTCCTCGATGAAGCTTGCCTTCCTGAAATAGTTGGTTTCCGATGCAGCATCAATCAAGCTAATAACTATAAGATATCAGATTGCATCCTTATGCTCCAAAGATTTTGGAATGTTCAAAAGCTTAAGAGGAGTTTTTGCGAAGAAGTTGTCAAACAGATTGTTCGTATCCCTATCGGACCCGAGATTTTGAAGACAGGTGGATATGGCATTTTGAGACTAAAGGAAGCTTCTCTATAAAATCGTGTCGACGCTTACGCATGGCCAATCAGACATCTCTGCTAACTGAGAATAGTGTGGCTTGCCCTGAGTTTTGGAAATGGCTTTGCGGATTATCGTTGCCGAGAAATTTGAAATTTTTCATATGGAGAGTCTGTAATGGAGCCTTAGCTTCGAGGCAAAATTTGATTCGCAGACATTGTGATATACAAGGAGTCTGCCCTTGCTGTAATGATGGAATCGAGTCATCAGAACACATTTTTTCACATGCCAAGCTCTTTATGGATTATGGGAAAGGATTGTGTTAGGCATCCAGCTTCCAGATGAAAGAAAAACCTGTGTGCAATGGTTGATTAACATTAAGGAGTCCAGCCAGTTAGGTTTGATTATTAATATTTGTTATGTTCTTTAGATCATATGGAACCATCGAAACAGGAAAGTGTTAAACAACGAGGAGCCTAAGCTCGAAGAGATGGAGGGTCATCTCATAAATGAATTAAGGAATTGGTAGAGAAGCATGAGTTACACTCCGGTTCTGACTTCAAGCTCAAATCAGTCTAGTCTTCAATCTACCCTCCCCCCGATGAATTTTTAGAAGAAAAATGCGATGGTGCTTTCAATAGGGCCATTCATTGTGGGGGGCTACGGAGTATCGTGTATGATAGCGAAGGGAGAGTCGTGGATGGAAGAGAAAGAAGTTTCTTTTACAGATCGAGCACCAATTTGTGCAGAGGCTATGGTGATGTTGACAGCAGTTAAAATGGCGGTTGGGTTTGAGACCAATACAATCATTTTGTCCGACTGTTTAGTCCTCACAAAGGTGTTGGAAGACCAGCCGGATTAGTGGCCTTGGGAGGTGGCAGTGATCTTTGCATCGATTTCTCAGATCCTGAGGAATCACATGGAGATATCGATCATCCATGTTAGTAGAAATGAGGTTGCGGAAGCCAATCGATTGGCTAGAAGAGCAAGGAATGAAGCTTTGGCGGATTTCCATTTGATGTTTTAATTTATGCTCTGTGCATCTCATTTTGTTAGTACCTTGTTGGGGTTAACTATTTTGTGGTCTTGTTCTTTCATTAATGATTAATCAACATCCTTAACCAAAAAAAACTCATCTAACTCCATCTCTAGCGGAACCACTCGACTCTGGGCATCGACTTCCACCAATCCAACGCATGACCCTTAAACAGAAAGGTCATTGCCTGCACCCTGAACCCCTCATCAAGTCCCATCTGCAAGAACTTGTACTCACACTCCTTAACCTCAAGATTGGCCACCTCTCCATTGAACTCCCTAAAATTCCAGCCCTTCAACAGACTTGGATGAAACCTAGGAGCTCCTCCTGCATATCCCGAATTCCTGGTGGATCTACATCCCATAGCTTGTCTGGATTCACTACAGGAGAACATTTAAACAATTCAGTTGACCATTCAAGAAAATACCAACAACTCAAATCACGACTTATTTCAAAACTTCCCACCCATTTTAAAATAGTTTGGAAACCCCTGGAAAGTCGATCCTATACCGATGTCTCATCCCCTCTCCTTATGAGGTTAATTACTCCCCAAAGAGAGGAGAAGATCGACCAGTACAACAGCAACTAACCAGGCTCTGATACCATTTGTAACACCCAACCCGAATCAACCCGGTGAAACCCATGGTTGAACTGTTACTAACAAAAATCAACATAAAAAACAAAGTAAAAACCAAGATTCAAGGAAATGTAAATGAAGGAGGCCTCCTTGAAATGTATAAATGGTATGAAATCCAATCTCAACATAAAGGCGTAAATCCGACACAACCTCAAAAGTACATAAAAATCCCCCAAATATCCAAAGTCAACTGAAAAGGAAATAACTAGTCAACTCCGAGTAAATGCCAGTCTTCACCTCATAGCTTCAAGCTGTGACTTCTCGCTATCGACCCACACCTCAGAACTCCAACTACATCGCTCACTAGCCACAAGATCCTCCACGGAGCTATCACGACGCATCCCATAAGGATCCTTCCTTAATGGAGATTTCAACCACCTTGACTCCACGTCATGGGATTTACCCCAGTGAATCGGACTCGAACACAATAGTATTTTGGGTCACTACAAAATAACAATTTAACAACGACAGAATTGTCATTTAACAGCGGTCACGGCCGCTGTTAAAATAATTTAACTGCGGCCTCGCGCCATTGTTAAATTGTTCAATGTAACATATGTTTAAAAGTGGCAAAAAGTGGTCGCGGTTAAACCATATATTTTAACAACGGCAATAGGCCGCTGTTAAACTAGTTCGACGATTAAATTGATAGCTAGAGCTCTGGCGATAGAGCCAGAACTCCGGCGAAAGTCCAGATTCCAGAACACGACAACGGCTCATTCTTCCTCCTCCTTCCGTCCATTCTGCTCTCCTCTTTCTGTCGCTTCTTCTTCCACCTCCTCCGGCCGAAACCTGTGACGACGATAGTTGTGGGGGAAGACGAAGGAGAAGATGAAACTTAGAAGAAGATCGGTGGGGATCTCTTCCTTCTCCATCGATGTTGCCTATTGAACGAACACTGCATGAGAAGAAGAAAAGAAGATCGAAGAAGAATAATAACAAGAAGAAGAAGTGTATCGGCGAAGAAGAAGAGGATAGATGACGAAGAAGAAGAAGAAGAGGAGGATTGGTGATGAAGAAGAAGAAGATCAACTGATGTGAACAGCTGCAACCGTGGGCAGACGCCCTTAAACACCACAAGTTGATCGTCACAGCAATGAGAAGAAACCGTCGGAATCGTGATGGAAGAGGACTTTGACCCACTAGCTATAAAGGAGCTAGGAACCAGAAGTATCAAGTCGAGGGCGCCACTTCAAGAGGAGGATACTCTTGATGATAAGCCGAACCTTAAGCAATGCAACAACGAGCAAAGGCTTGAAAGGAAGAGAACATATGTTCTAACAGAAGTTTATTGATTTCAAAAGTTGTGTCTACAAGGGTGGCCGGCGGCCTCCTTATATAGGTGAGGGAACAAGCTCTCCTCCTTAAAGACTACTTCTTAAATAAGAATAAAATAAAGACTCCTAATCCTAATTAGAATCCTAACACTCCTAAACAATCCGACTAAAAAGGAATAAAACATAAAATAATAACTGAAGTCTTTAATGTTGAATAAAAGACCTAAATAGGTCAAAACCCTAATCTGGCCTCGGCCGGCTTTCCTAGAAGCTTCCCGTATGTGTGTGGCCGATCCTCCTGGACCTTCGAGGGCTTTGGCCCAGTTCAGCTATGGTGGGCCGGCGGCTGTCCTGATCGGTTCAGCGGCCTGGTCGATCGGTCTGGTAGTCGACCCGATCGGTCTGGCGGTCTGTCCGATCGGCTCGGTGGTCTGGTCGATCGGCTCGGCTGTCTTTGGCTTGATACTCCGGTCTGGTCCTAGTCTGGGGCTCTTCCTTTGGACTTCTATGATGGTGTAGCCTTCTTTGACAAACCGGTCATCATCCTCTTCGTGCCCTTCTTTACTCCAGGACTCCATATAAGTGTTGAGTTTCTCTAGGAAGGCTTTGGTTTGGCTTCGAGTGAAAGAGGGCTCAGGTCGTGTCCAGGGTTTGTTGGGCTCATCATCCCCCTCTTCTTGTGGAGGATTCGTCCTCGAATCCTGTCCTGCATATTCTTCATCATAATAAGGGGTTAGGTCAGCCACATTGAAGGTTGCACTCACCCCGTAAGAGTTTGGTAGGTCGAGGATGTAGGCATTATTGTTGATTCTTTGGAGGACTGTGTAGGGCCCATCTCCCCTGGGCAGTAGCTTGGACTTCCTCTGCTCTGGAAACCTGTCTTTTCGGAAGTGTATCCACACCTGGTCTCCGGCTTCAAATATCTTCTCTTTTCTTCCTCGGTTGGCATTGCAGAGGTACTGAGCAGTTCTTCTTTCAATATTGGCCTTGGCCTTCTCATGGAGTTGCTTGACATAGGCTGCCTTTTCTTGACAACCTGCATCTAAAAAGTCATGGATAGGGAGTGGAGACAAATCCAACGGGGTTAGTGGATTGAAACCATAAACAAGTTCAAACGGGGAGTATTGGGTAGCTGAGTGCACAGCTCGGTTATAGGCAAATTCCACATGTGGTAGGCATTCCTCCCAAGTCCGGATGTTGCTCTTTATGACTGCCCTTAACATTTGTGCTAAGGATCGATTTACAACTTCAGTCTGTCCGTCAGTTTGGGGGTGGCAGGTGGTGGAGAACATTAGTCGGGTTTCAAGCTTGGACCATAAGGTCTTCCAAAAGTAGCTTAGGAACTTTGAATCCCTATCAGAGACGATGGTTTTTGGTACTCCATGCATCCTAACTATTTCCCTAAAGAAAATGTCAGCAATTTGAGAGGCATCATTAGTTTTATGGCAGGCAATGAAGTGAGCCATCTTGGAGAATCTGTCAACGACCACAAATATGGAGTCTTTTCCCTTTTTGGTTCTTGGCAGCCCTAGGACAAAGTCCATAGACATGTCTACCCAAGGGTGCTCAGGTATGGGTAAAGGAGTATATAATCCATGAGGCTGGAGCTTAGACTTAGCCTTTTGGCATTTGGAGCATTGAGATATGATCTTCTCAGCATCATGTCTCATCTTGGGCCAGTAGAAGTGCTCTTTGAGGATGGCCACGGTTTTGGCCACTCCAAAATGTCCCATGAGTCCTCCACCATGGGCCTCTAAGGTTAGGACAGTCCAAATCCTCCTTGTTGGCAGGCTTCGGGAGAGGGCATCGGCCACGATGTTCTCCTTACCTTGCTTATATTGAATGATGTAGGGGAAAGATTCTATGAATTCTACCCACCTAGCATGCCGCTTGTTGAGCTTGTGCTCAGCCTTGTGGTACTTCAGTGATTCATGATCCGTGTGGATGATGAACTCTTTGGGCCATAGGTAGTGTTGCCAAGTCTTCAAAGCTCTTACCAGGGCATACAATTCTTTGTCATAGGTCGGGTAGTTGAGAGTGGCACCACTGAGCTTTTCACTGAAGTAGGCGATGGGCCTCTTCTCCTGCATTAGGACAGCTCCTATCCCTACTCCGGATGCATCACACTCGATCTCAAACGGTTTGGTGAAGTCGGGCAACATGAGCAAAGGGGCCTCGGTAAGCCTCCTTTTGAGGGCTTCAAATGACTCTTGTTGTGGGGCTCCCCACTGGAAGGGGACATCCTTCTTTAGCACGGCGGTGAGAGGGGCAGCAACGGTACTGAAGTCCCTTACAAATCTTCGATAGAAGCTAGCCAACCCGTGGAAGCTCCTAACACCAGTGATGTTTTGAGGTGTGGGCCAGGATTTTATGGCTTCTATCTTGTCTTCATCAACCCTTATACCTGCTGAGCTAACAACAAAGCCAAGAAAAACAAGGTGATCTGTGCAAAAGGTGCACTTGCTCATGTTGGCATAGAGGTGCTCCTTTCTTAGGGTTTCTAAGACAGTTTTTAGGTGCCCTAAGTGATCTCCTAAGTTTTTGGAGTAAATAAGAATATCATCAAAGTAGACCACGACAAATTTCCCTATGTAAGCTCTAAGGACTTGGTTCATTAATCTCATGAAGGTACTAGGTGCACTGGTTAAGCCGAATGGCATGACCATCCACTCATACAATCCTAGTTTAGTTTTGAAGGCAGTTTTCCACTCATCACCTTCCTTCATTCGAATTTGATGGTAGCCAGATTTAAGATCAATTTTAGAGAAGATGGTGGCACCATGTAGTTCATCCAACATGTCATCTAACCTAGGAATAGGATGGCGATACTTAACTGTTATGTTGTTGATAGCTCGGCAGTCAACACACATCCTCCATGTGCCTTCCTTTTTGGGGACTAGGATGACTGGAACAGCACAAGGACTCATGCTTTCTCAGACATATCCCTTGTCCATCAATTCCTCCACTTGTGCTTGGATCTCCTTGGTTTCTTCTGGATTGGTACGATAGGCTGGCTTGTTTGGCAAGGCAGCTCCGGGCACCAAGTCGATCTGATGCTCAATGCCTCTTAGTGGTGGTATTCCACTAGGAATTTCTTCAGGAAAGACATCTTTAAATTCCTGTAAAAGCGAAGTAACAACACTAGGCAAAGAAGTATTAGGGTTAGAGATCAAGCACTTCTTGTAGCGGATGATCACAAGGGGCTTCCTAGAAACTAGAGATTGTTTGATCTCACTCGGGGTGGCTAACAGGTTTTCTCCCCTATCAACCTCACTCTTTTGAGCTCTAGGACCTTTAAGGTCTTGTATTTCTGTTTTTACACTCATAGGGTCTCTCGTTTGTTCTCTCTTTTCTCTGTTCTTGAGCTCTCTCTCTTTCTTTTCTTTGATGGCTCTTCGATCTATTTGGTCTTGGAGAATCTCAGTAGGTGACATTGGCCTCAGGGTGTACTTAGTATCCCCATGAATGAGGCTGTATCTGTTGGTTCTTCCGTCATGTGTGGAGTACCTATCGAATTGCCAAGGTCTTCCTAACAAGATGTGGGCAGCTTCCATAGGAACCACATCACATAGAATATTATCTGCGTACCTTCCAATGTAGAAGGGAACATGAGCTTGTCGGGTGACTCTCAATCCCCCATAGTTACTAAGCGAATGAAGTTTGTAGGGTTTCAGGTGTTTTAGGGTTGGTAGACCAAGTCCCTCAACCAGCTCATGACTTACAGCATTCGTACAGCTTCCTCCATCAATCACCATACTACAAATCTTATTCTGGATCACGCATCTGGTATGAAAGAGGTTGTCTCGTTGCTCCCATTCTTCCTCCACAATTTCTGCACTGAGAATTTGTCAGAAACGGCAGAGAGCCGACGGGCCGACTTTGGTGGTCGGGGTGCACTGGGTTGTTCACGGGTAGGGGACGAGGCCTAAGCTGTCCGGGGTTCGGGGCTTCAGTGACAGTTCGGGTCATGGACCGAGTGAGGACTCTGGTCCGGGCAGGTACTCGAGGGGCACCATGATCAGGTGGCGTCGGGTCGGGGGTGGACAGTGCGGCGCCGGGGTCACGAGGCTTGTTGGGTGCGCCGGGGTTGGGCGACGTCGGGCCGGAGACGGGCAGGACGGCGTCGGGCCGTAGTCGGGCAGGACGGCGCCGGGGTCAGGGGGTCCGTAGGGTGGTATCGCGACTGGGTGCTCAAGCGTCGGAGTTGGGGCGCTGGGGCTAGACGTGCCAGTTGGCGTCGGAGCCGAGCACTGGGGAGTCGGGGCCTGATCGGCCAACATCGGGGTTGGGCGCCGGGGCGCCGGGGTTGGTCGGTTCTGATCGGGCGTCGGAGCTGGTCGGGACCGATCGGGCGGCGCTAGGGCTTGACGCCGGGGCTGGGCGCCGAGTTGTGCCGGCTTCTTCCTCCAATCGAGCTAAGGTGGCTTGCACCTGTTGCAGGACTCGGGAAACATCTCCCAACGTAGCTTCTAACTTGGCAAGCCTCCAATCTGCCATGGTTAGTCGGAACAAGTATTTTGGCCACACAAATCTCTCAAAATTCTCCTCACTTACTCTTAATTTTTCCCCTCCTGTTTAAAATATAATGGATGCACTCAAATAAAGGTAGAACATAAACAATTCAGTTCCAACAAATTGCAAGTTTCTTCAAAGCTTTGAGGATAGACTTACTAGTGTGTGGGTGCCAAGACTTGAACTTCTAGGGTATCCTTTGTAGCTAGGGCTTAGTGAGCTCTCCGTCTTGTCCTCGGGATTCCTTCTCGGTAGTAGGTGATCTTGGTGTTGGGGTCGGGCAATGAAAGTGATGACACTCGATTTGACGTGATTATCAGCCTCATTTAAGCGACATTTCTTTGCTTAAGACATGGTTTTTAGGGTAGAATAACGAATATTCAATCAATTGCCCTATCTCGTGCCATTTGTGTTACCTTGGCCCTTTTCGGGTCTATTTGATGGTTTTCTAGTGTTTTTGCGTAAGCACAGGTTTTTGCCGTCAAATAAAGTAGCCATGGACGTGTTTAAGGCGTAGGAACATCGAGGAACTGAACCGGAATCGATCAAAGGAGCCAATCAAAGTCAAACCGAAAATCTGCCATTCACACTTATAGTTTCGGCGAAACCAGGCCTTCAATTTCGGCGAAACCAGCAGTTCAAATCAACTGATGCCAAGAGAAGGATGGTTTCGGCGAAACCATTCAACTGCTCGGACCGAAAATAATGAACAGCCAGCGGATCCCCTGAACTCAAAGCCAGTTTCGCCGAAACTACCCCTATGGTTTCGGCGAAAACATCAGTTCAGCCCGGCCCAACTAGGGTTAAGTATTTATACTTAATCCGGCGGCCCGAGGAAAGGGAGAATCATAATTATTCATAACACACCTTTTCGAGATCAGAATTCTCTGAAGTTCTGGAGCAAGGAGTTGGAGTTCGAAGAGCCGGATAGAGATCGTGACGCCATCCCTTCCACCTCGGAGAACCGGAGCTAGGAGTGCAACTTACCGAAGATCGGAGTCTGTCAGAGTCGTCTGAATTAGGTTTTTCAAATCCTTTTCTGTTCTTCCTTTGAATGATGAACTCTTTCCTTGTCTTTGTTTCTTTTGTAATGATCATGAGTAGCTAAACCCTTTAGAGCTTAGACTAGATGAACCCTAAGTGACCCAGGGCTTTAAAGCGGTCACGGATCGGCGGTGATTAGATTCGAAATTCAATCAGTTTCTCTTTGCATGTTTGATTCGTTCTTCATTGTTCATGCTTCTTGTCTGGATTGATCCCCTAGATTAGATTCTTGTTAAGCTAAGGATAGAAGCGAACGCTCGCCTTACTTTAGAACATCGAATTAAACAATTAACCTTATAATTGGAGTGTGCCTTTCGTAGGAACCGGTTAGGGTTAATTCACTGCAAGAGTAACTCATTAATCATTAGTAATTGCACCAGTTAATTAAGTCGTTGCGAGAGGCGACCGTACCCGGGCGGCTAGTTAATCTTGGTAGTTAGAACGGATAGAGCGAACGTTCGCCGGTCTTAAACCTAAGGGTAAGGAGTTATGGTGGTGTCTTAGTAATTGATTGAATGAGAATCGAAATCCGCTGATCTGTTGATTGCCAATGTTCTGGGGAACGAAGGGGGATTCAAAGTCTAAGTTCGTCTGTCATTCTTGTTTTCAAACCCTAAATTCCCAATCTGCTTTAGCTTAATTTGTTTTAATTTTTCTGCATTCCTTAGAATTAGAAGTCGTGGAACTCACACCACGCACAACGTGTTTTTCCTTGAGTAATTTGCTAGTTTGAAGTAGCCAATCAATTGAAGGACCGTGGAATACGATCTATCCTAGCTCTTGAGCTTGATAGTATTTGGTCGAACCTGCTCAGCACAACGACGGTTCACCAGAAAGCCTATCTTCTATTCCCTCTTCTTAGGGTTGTTCTTACTATCTTGGCAAGGGTGGCCTCATTTTAGTTGGGTCTTTATATTTTCTTTTGACCTCTTTACTTTTCTTTTTCCTTGATCTCAACTTAGGGTTTTGTCGATGGTATGATGGCCACCAATTTTCTTTGCCTTACACTTGAAAAGAACTGAATCCAGGAATTGCAACAATATGGATTTTTTTGAAGCTATTTCTATGAAAGCAATAAAGGATATGGATCCAGGGGTTAACCTGAAAACAGGGATAGAGTTCGTCCTTGTGTTTGAACTGCGCTCTGATACCAACTGATGTGAACCACTGCAACCGTGGGCAGACGACCCTTAAACACCACAAGCTGATCGTCACAGCAACGAGAAGAAACTGTCGGAACCGGGATGGAAGAGGACTTTGACCCAGTAGCTATAAAGGAGCTAGGAACCAGAAGTATCAAGTCGAGGGCGCCACTTCAAGAGGAGGATACTCTTGATGATAAGCCGAACCTTAAGCAATGCAACAACGAGCATAGGCTTGAAGGGAAGAGAACATATGTTCTAACAGAAGTTTATTGATTTCAAAAGTTGCGTCTACAAGGGTGGCCGGCGGCCTCCTTATATAGGTGAGGGAACAAGCTCTCCTCCCTAAATACTACTTCTTAAATAAGAATAAAATAAAGACTCCTAATCCTAATTAGAATCCTAACACTCCTAAACAATCCGACTAAACAGGAATAAAACATAAAATAATAACTGAAGTCTTTAATGTTGAATAAAAGACCTAAATAGGTCAAAACCCTAATCTGGCCTCGGCCGGCTTGCCTAGAAGCTTCCCATATGTGTGTGGCCGGTCCTCCTGGGCCTTCGAGGGCTTCTTGGCCCAGTTCAGCTGTGGTGGGCCGGCGGCTGTCCTGATCGGTCTGGCGGCCTGGTCGATCGGCCTGGTGGTCGACCCGATCGGTTCGGTGGTCTGTTCGATCGGCTTGGTGGTCTGGTCGATTGGCCCGGCTGTCTTTGGCTTGATACTCCGGTGATATGATCCAACAATGCTGCCCTAATGCCAACCGGTACTCCTACACCCCACCAGGGTCACCAGGCCGAGATAAGACCCTAGGACCTCACAAAAGGCATAAAGAGCCTAGGGCAGGCCATCTTCAAGCCCTAAAGCCAAGGTACGCTCTGAAATATCGACTAAGTCCTTCCCTTGCAGGTAGAAAGGCTCCACGAGATGGAATGTTGTTCCAGGCCATGCTGCTGGCCGAGGGTATAAGCCCTAGCACCAAAGAGAAGCTTCAACCTGCTCCTAGTCTGACCTCTAGGAGCCCTGAAGAAGAAGCCGGTTCTTTGAGTGACCCTCTGGAAGCATTTCTGGAGTACAGAAGGAAGAGAGTCCAAGAACCCTTGGCCCGAAGAGGAGAACTTTCAAAGATTGACCTTGAACCGAGCTATGAGAAGAATTGTAGTCCGTGGCCCCGAAGCATGACACTTGGACTGACCCCAGAGAGCTACGTCCAAAGCTACCTGGAGGCCTACCTAAAGCTTAGGAAGGAAGGCCCGAGCAGAAAAGGAAAGGAACCGAAGAAAGGCCCGACCCGAGCCTTAGACCGGCAGCCGGACCGATCCAAGGCATCCCATGAAGTCGGCCAAGAAGCCCGGTCACTGAACCAGCCCGAAGCACGAAGCCCGCGACTGCCACTCAAGTCAAGCAGTTGCTCAGCCGGTCAAGCCAACCGGGCCGCCACACGCGTCCAACCGGCTCGAGCAGCCGTACACGGCCAAATTAGGGTTTTTGACCTAATTTAGGTCTTTTATTCTGCTTTAAAGACTACAACTATTATTTTATGTTTTATTCCTTTTTAGTAGGCTTATTTAGGGGTTTTAGGATTCTTTTTAGGAATAGGACTCTTTATTTTATTATTATTTAGGAAGTAGTGTTTAGGGAGGAGAGCTTGTTCCCTCACCTATATAAGGAGGCCGCCGGCCACCCATGATCTTAAGACTTTTATGAAATAAACCCCCTTTTGATAGAACTTTGTTCTTGAAACCCCTTATTGTATCTGCATGTTGCGATACTGAAGGATCGACTTATCATCAAGAGCATCCATCTCTTGGCGTGGCGTCTTCGACTGGACACATCTGGTTCCCAGCTGTTATATAGTTGATGGGTCAAAGTACTCATCCGCCCCGGTTCCCGACGGTTCTACCTCGTTGCACGGTGTCCAACTTGCGGTGTTCAAGGGTCGTCTGCCCACGGTTGCAGCAGTTCACATCAGAGCACGGTTAAGCTCACAGACCACAATCTATCCCAGTCTCCAGGTTCACCTGGATTCATATCCTTTACTGCTTTCTTTAGAAAATTGATTCGAAAATTCCCTTCTATTTTAATTTCAGTTTCGAGTTGTAAGTTAAGAAAAAGAAAAGAAAGCAAGGCTACCTTGTCACGTTACTTCCTTTCATTGTAAGTTTGTTTCTAAGAAGAGGGGATAGAAAATTGCTTCCGATTCCTCGTACTAACGATGGCAGATGAGAGATTAGCCAACATGGAAGGCCACATTCAGCATCTGGACGCTACTTTGGCCGCCGTCCAAGAAACCCTAGCCAGGTTGAAGCCAGGAGAGGACGAGATGAGCGCTAAGAAGACAGCCCCGAAGATCTGAATAGAAGAGCCCGACGGCTAGCTCAGGATATTGACGATGACTTGAGCAATCTCAAGCTCACCATGCCTAAGTTTGCTGGCAAATACAATGCCGACGAGTACTTGGATTGGGAAAGAAGTATGGAGGACTTACTCGAGTGCCATCACTATTCCGAACGAAAAAAGGTAATCCTTGCTACCCTTGAATTCACTGACTATGCTGCTCTATGGTGGAGCCAGTACAAGAGCCGAGTTCAAAGAGATGAGGAAGACCCCATCGAGTCGTGGCGAGACCTCAAGAGAATCATGAGGAAGAAGTTTGTTCCTGGCACCTATATCCGAGACCTACACACCTCCCTCCGGAACTTAAAGCAAGGCACCATGTCTGTGGAGCAATACACCAAGGAGATAGAGATGTTGGTCGCCAGACTCGACCTCCGAGAAGAACCCAAAGCGAAGATCGCCCGGTTTGTGGGTGGGCTACACCCCGAGATCATGCATCAAGTCAACCTACTTAACTATGTTGACTACGATGATCTCAAGGCCCTAGCCAACCGTGTGGAGAGAGAGTTGAGGAGGGGCTATCTGAGAAGATCAGCCAATGCCCCGTGGAGAGGAGGCTCGAGTACAAGCCAAGCTCCATGGAAGCCTGACCAGCCCCGAGGCTCAAGCTCACGGCCAAACCCTAACCCTAGGGGTTCGGCACCACCGGTAACATCTGCCCAACCTAGTTCTAAGGTTCAGAATTCTAACCCACGTCCTAGTGGAATTATATGCTTTAAGTGTCAAGGTAGAGGACACATCTCAAGGGATTGTCCTAACCAACGGACGATGGTGGTAACAGAAGGAGGAATCGAGACGGATGATGAAGAAAGGAGAAGAAAGAAGAAGAAAAGTAGTCTGATGAAGAAGAAGAAGTTAAACCCGAAGGGCTTGAGAAGTTTGCAGGGTTCACCTCTAAAACCCTAGCACCCGGCGTCCCAGCCCCAGGCCCGGCACCAGTACCCAGCCTCGGCGCTGTCCACCCAGGCCCCAGCAACCCAGCACTCGTCCCCAGCCTTGGCACTGTCCAACCAAGCCCCAGCGCCCCAGCGCTCGGCCCCAGCCCCGGCACTGCCAGACCAGGCCCCAGCGCTCGGCCCCATCCCCGGCGCTGCCCGACCAGACCCCAGTGCCCCAGCGCTAGGCCCCAGCCCCGGCGCTGCCCAACCAAGGCCCAGCGATCCAGCGCTCGGCCCCGACCCCGGCTGGCACTACCTGACCAGCCCCGGCGTCCTAGCACCCGGCCCTGACTGGCGCTACCCGACCAGCCTCGGCGCCCCAGCACCTAGCCTCGGTGCTGTCCGACCAGGCCCCGGCGCCCCAGCGTCCGACCCCGACTGGCCCTACCCGCCCAGTCCTAGTGCCCCAGCACCTGGCGCTACCCTGCCCGACCTGGCCCCGGCCGCCCTAGCACCCGGCCCCGACCTGTAGCTGCCCAAGGCCCCCGACCACGAGTCCGGCGCGTCCCTGCCCGACGCTCAGCCCCAGTCCTACCCGACCTCGGCTGTCCCGACACGATGATGGCCGACGCTACCGACCTGCCCGCCGCACCACCACTCGTCACCGCCGCCGGCTCTCCACTGCCCGCCGCCGCCTTGCCACTGCCCGATGCGTCCCTGCCCGCCGCCGCCGGCTCTCCACTGCCCGTCGCCGCCTTGCCACTACCTGACGTGTCACTACCCGACGCCGCCGCCTCCCCACTGCCCGGCGCCGCCACTCTACCCGATGTTCCCTGGTTTACCTCCGGCACCTCCGGCACCCCCGTGCCCCGACCCGACGCTTCACCGACGGTCCCCTGTGCACCCAAGATTCAATGGGAGATCACCTCCCGAAGGATTCTGAGGGCTGCCCCGAGTGAAGAAGATCCGGATGCTGACCCGGACGTGGATATGAGTGAGGAACTCTCACCCGCTACCTCCCCGAGCCTTAATATTATTGTTGATAGTTTTTCAGGAGAAGGAGCCATGGAGACTGATGGAGAAAGCGCTGAAAGGCCTGAGCCTTGGTCCGTTGTTGACTCAAGTGACACTCCTAGGTCTAAAGATGATACTGAATCTTCCCCGACCATGGCCCATAAAGTTGCTGAAGTTTGTAAGAGGGTGATGAGTGCTAAGAGAGAACCCGAGATGGATTTGGGGACAAATCCAAGGCAAGAAGAGGGGAATGATATGATCCAACAATACTGCCCTGATGCCAACCGGTACTCCTACACCTCACCAGGGTCACCAGGCCGAGATAAGACCCTAGGACCTCACAAAAGGCATAAAGAGCTGATGACACTCGATTTGATGTGATTATCAGCCTCATTTAAGCGACATTTCCTTGCTTAAGACATGGTTTTTAGGGTAGAATAGCGAATATTCAATCAATTGCCCTAACTCGTGCCATTTGTGTTACTTTAGCCTGTTTCGGGTCTATTTGATGGTTTTCTAGTGTTTCTATGTTAGCACAGGTATTTGTCGTCAAATAAGTAGCCAAGGACATGTCTAAGGCATTGGAACCTCGAGGAATCACACCGGAATCGATCCAAGGAGCAAATCAAGTCGAACCAATTCCTGCCCCGGTTTACACTAAAGTTTTCGCCAAAAATCTCTTAGTGTTTTCGGCGAAAACCCTAGCACAAATCCACTGATGTCAACCAAAGGATGTTTTTGGCGAAAACACTAAGTTTTCGCCGAGAACTATTGGACCAAAAACCACAGAAGAAAAGCAGCCAGCGTGCAGTCATTTTACAAAGAGATTTTCGCCGAAAATCTCTTCACATTTTCGGCGAAAATATTAGTTAAAAACCGGCGGTATTAGGGTTAAGTATAAATACTTAACCGGCGGCCCAAATAAAGATATACCTCATAATATCAATCATAATTTTCAAACCTAGGAGTTGGAGAGAGAGTTTAGAGAGTTCAAAGAATCGTGGAGAGATCGTGACGCCATCCCTTCACCTCGGAGACTCGGAGCTTGGATTGAAGATTACCGGAGATTGAAGCTTCACAGATTCGTCAAATTAGGTTTTATAGTTCTTCTCTGTTCTTCCTACCTGAGATGTATTCCTTGTTTATTTTCGATTCTCTTGTTCCTAATATGAGTAGCTAAACTCGTAGAGCTTAGATTAGATGAACCCTAAGTGACCCAGGGCTTTAAAGCGGTCACGGATCGGCGGTGATTAGATTCAAAGTTCAATCAGTTTCTCTTTGCATGGTTGTTTTGTTCTTGATTGTTGTACTGCGTTTCTTGTCTAGTTGACGCCTAGATTAGTTTCGTTGTTCTTGTGTTTCTTTTCTGGTTGATCGCCTAGATTAGGTTTTTGCAAGCTAGGGTTAGTCGCCAGACATCTCCCTGCTTTGGTGCATAAACTTGTCTTTCACGGTCACCTAGTTTAGATTCTTGTTAAGCTGAGGATAGAAGCGAACGCTCGCCGCTCTTTAAAACATCAATTCAACCAGTTAACCTTATAATTGGAGTGTGCCTTTCGTAGGAACCGATTAGGGTTAATCCACTGCAAGTGTAACTCATAAATCGTTAGTAATTACACCAGTTAGTTAAGTCGTTGCGAGAGGCGACCGTACCCGGGCGACTAGTTAATCTTGGTAGTTAGAGCGGATAGAGCGAACGTTCGCCGGTCTTAAACCTAAGGGTCAGGAGTTATGGTGGTGTATAGAAATTGATTGAATGAGAATTGAAAACCGCTGGTTTTGTGATTGCTGCTGCCTTGGTGATCTAATGGGGATTCAAAATCTAAGCTTGTCTGTCGTCTGACTGAACCAACCAATCATTCTGTCTTTTAATTTCATTTTAAATTTTCCTGCATATTAGTCTAGAAGTTGTGGAACTCACACCACGCACAACGTGTTCAAACTTGAATATATTGTCAGCTTCTTTGAGTAGTCAATTGGAAGAAACCCTGTGGAATACGATCTACCCTAGCTTCTAGCTTGGTAGTATTTGATCACTGTTCTGCATCTCATCAAGAGCCTAGGGCAGGCCATCTTCAAGCCCTAAAGCCAAGGTACGCTCTGAAATATCGACTAAGTCCTTCCCTTGCAGGTAGAAAGGCTCCACGAGATGGAATGCTGTTCCAGGCCATGCTGCTGGCCGAGGGTATAAGCCCTAACACCGAAGAGAAGCTTCAACCTGCTGCTAGTCTGACCTCTAGGAGCCATGAAAAAGAAGCCGGTTCTTTGAGTGACCCTCTGGAAGCATTTCTGGAGTACAGAAGAAAGAGAGTCCAAGAACCCTTGGCCCGAAGAGGAGAGCTTTCAAAGATTGACCTTGAGCCGAGCTATGAGAAGAATTGGAGTCCGTGGCCCTGAAGCATGACACTTGGACTGACCCCGGAGAGCTACGTCCGAAGCTACTTGGAGGCCTACCTAAAGCTTAGGAAGGAAGGCCCGAGCAGAAAAGGAAAGGAACCGAAGAAAGGCCCGACCCGAGCCTTAGACCGGCAGCCGGACCGATCCGAGGGATCCCATGAAGTCGGCCAAGAAGCCTGGTCACTGAACCAGCCCGAAGCACGAAGCCCGCGAGTGCCACCCAAGTTAAGCCCGGCGCTCAGCCGGTCAAGCCCACCGGGCCGCCACACGCGCCCAACCGGCCCGATCAGCCGTACACGGCCAGATTAGGGTTTTTTTACCTAATTTAGGTCTTTTATTCTGCTTTAAAGACTACAACTATTATTTTATGTTTTATTCCTTTTTAGTAGGCTTATTTAGGGGTTTTAGGATTCTTTTTAGGAATAGGACTCTTTATTTTATTATTATTTAGGAAGTAGTGTTTAGGGAGGAGAGCTTGTTCCCTCACCTATATAAGGAGGCCGCCAGCCACCCTTGTTCTTAAGACTTTTATGAAATAAACCCCCTTTTGATAGAACTTTGTCATTGAAACCCCTTATTGTATCTGCTTGTTGTGATACTGAAGGATCGACTTATCATCAAGAGCATCCATCTCTTGGCGTGGCGTCTTCGACTGCACACTTCTGGTTCCCAACTGTTATATAGCTGACGGGTCAAAGTACTCATCCGCTCCGGTTCCTGATGGTTCTACCTCGTTGCACGGTGTCCAACTTGCGGTGTTCAAGGGTCGTCTGCCCACGGTTGCAGCGGTTCACATCATCCGGTATGGTCCTGGTCTGGGGCTCTTCCTTTGGACTTCTAGGAGGGTGTAGCCTTCTTTGACAAACCGATCATCATCCTCTTCGTGCCCTTCTTTACTCCAGGACTCCATGTAAGTGTTGAGTTTCTCTCGGAAGGCTTTGGTTTGGCTTCGGGTGAAAGGGGGCTCAGGTCGTGTCCAGGGTTTGTTGGGCTCATCATCAATGAAGGAGAAGAGGAGGATTGGCGAAGAAGACGGCAGCTCTGACGAATGGAGACGATGACTGCTCCGAAATAGAAGAGTAGGGTATTAGGGTTTTTATTAAATCAACGGTTGAGATTGGCCATGATTAAATCAATGATTGAGATTAAATTTAGTGTTATCTGCATCTATCAGTTTCAACCAATCAGATCATTTTATTTTAACAACGGCCACTTGGCCGCTGTTAAATTACACGATTTTAGTAATTTAACACCGGAAAATATTAGCCGTCGTTAATCTGTTGTTGTTAAATTACCAGTTTCTTGTAGTGGGTGGGGTGGTGGGCTCCTTCCGGTTCTACATTCACATTCAATTCACAACTCATAGAATCTCATCACACACATTTTGTTACCATCATCACATGATTCCAACCATCCTCATAGTTCTACATTTCGATCACAATTCACAACACATCAACACAATCACAAATAGGGCAACCGGCTAGCTCACCGGCCACCCCCACCTGTAAGTACATGGGTAGCCATGTCATGAGTCTAGGGATCACCCACCTATTCCTCTCGTTCAGAACGTCCCCACATTGGCAGGACCATTCTCCTGCATCCACAAACTAACAATTCAATATATCATACGACTCAAATCCATTTCCCCAATTCATCCTATCTCTCGATTCTAAGCCAACTCATTAATCATTTCAGTTCATCCCAAACCCCCAATCGCAGCAACAACCAATCAAGCAACCAGAAACACAACATAGATCAATGTACCCCTTTTACTCTCCTCATTTCCATGCAATCCCTAGTTTCTAACTAATTCTAAGTTACAACTCCTCACGCTACCTAATACTAACTAACAACGCTAAGCCCTCACCTGGAATAGAAGATGAGACTCTACACGTCTTCTAGTTCCCCAGAATATCAATTTCCCCAACTCCAAACTCGTATCTTATCCCTTCTCACTGACTTTGATCTACACCGAGAAACCAGAAATTGAGATTAGCTATCTCTTCTCGTTGTTACTAGGAACGCGTAGCAAGAAATGGATCGTCAATCCGACCTCTACAGCTCCTGGAATCGCACCTTGAAGCTTGGCCCCAAATTGGTTCATCAGTGGAATTTCGTGGAGAGAGAAATGAGTTAGAAGTTATGAAATCTTGTCAAAACCCATCTTTTATACCTAGGTCAAAACACACGGCATGTTTCATAACACACAACGTGTTTCTATGACACACGACCGTTTTCTACTCGCTAGAATTCAACATATGCCATGTTAATTGCAGCCATGCAATAGGTTGAAGCTTAGGGACCCTCAGTATACTTGCTTGCCATCGAATTCCCATTGTCAATTTGCTGCTATTGTGTGTGATAAGTTTCAAGTTTTAGCTTGATATCATATATGTTCTCTGGAGCTAAATACCCTACTACTAATATGTTTTTCCCTCATATATGTGACTTGAGGGTCAAGCTTTCTGAATGACTTTATGATTTGAACCCTTTGATATCGAACATGGCTCACTCAGTGTGGACCAAGTTCTCAAAGTATTGGGACATGATTCATCATATTCTTGCTATTGTTGTTCTTCTTGACCCTTGTTATAAGCTAGAGATTGTGGAGTTTTATGTTGAAAAGTTTGGCAGTGCTGATTGTGGTTTTAGTGCTGAATCTGTGAAGCTGATTTTGTGTGAACTAGTTGTAGAATATCAGTCAAAGGTATCACAAAATTTGTCTTATATTGGATATATGGTTCTGGTGCATCTGCTCTAGCTTCTAATGACATTGCAAACTCTGACGACAATGACTTTGAGTTGTTTGTGACTCAAAGAAAAAAGTCTCGTACCAGTGTCATTCTAACAGAGTTGGATAACTATTTGAATGAGGATGTTCTTCCTCGTACTTCTGATTTTGATATTCTGCTATGGTGGAAACTAAGTGGGCCAAAATACCCAATTTTGCAAGCAATAACGCATGATGTGCTTGCAATTCCTGTAACTTTTGTTGCATCAGAGTCGGCCTTCAATTCAGGAGGTCCACTTATAGACCATCACCGAAGTAAATTACATATTACCACTGTCGAAGCATTCATGTGTACTAGGAGCTGGCTTATGGACAATCGAGGTAGTTAATAAATGACTTCTCTTTCAAATTATTAGTGTTGCAATTGCAAATAACGATTATGTGGTCCTAAGTCCTAACTGTTTGTTAATGATATTAGAGTGTGAAACTGGCCAGAGGGGGAACTTGGAGTTGGAGGGCTACTTCACTGGTGCTGATTATGAAGCTGTTAGTGATGATGAACCAACTCAAACTGATAACCAAAGTAAGCTAAACATTTAGTTAAACTGTGATTTATATTTACATTATTATGTGTAGTTGACTGATTTAGTGGTTTTTCTATGTGTAGGATCAATGCCAATGGGAACCAATAAATCTACTATTAACTACCACGACATACACTAAATGATCGATGTAAGAGTTCTTAATGTCTGATGATTTTCTTTGTAAGATTATGTTGTTCTGTGTGCAGTATTGCAGTCTGAATTCAAAACAACTGCTGATACATTTGTTGATTTTGCTTGGTTCATTGTGCATTGTGCAGTCTGAATGGTGGATTGGTGTATGGTGAAGAATGAAGATGGAGTACTTGTCTTTTGGATGATGGCATGGCATGAAGGTTGGATCAATTGAAGAATGTAGTAGTTTAGTTTGGTTTGCACTTTGTAGTAGCTATTTAGTTTCAGACTTTGCGGTATCTATTGTCTATTTTCAAACTTTCAGTTTCAGTAGAACATGCTAAGTTGCCAAGCATGGTTCCACAATCTATTTTCAGACTTTCAGTATCTATTATATATTTTTGGAGTAACTATGTCTTTATTTTGACGATGGATTGGTTTTTTACTATATCTATGTTTGTGTTTTATAATACTGTATGACTTTCTTATTATTTTTAAAAAAAATCGGGTAAAATGAACCATTGGTTAATCCAAAATCTGATCGATGATGGGGATGGTAACCATCTCATACCCGGCGGTGATGGTGAGTACGGGATTCCCCGAACCCAACTATAGTTCGGCTGGTGAACAGATATGGCATATCCGTCCCTAACCCGGATAAATGCCCCCCCTAATCTAATCCCAATCAAAGTTCTTAATTCATCATTCCTCATACAGTTACCGACACCACACATTGCCAACATCAATAATCATCACATCTCATCCACTTTCCATAATTCACTTCCCTCCACAATCTGCAGGTTCATACACAACAAGGGTGAACTGCTAGCTTGTCGTCCACACCTGATGACACTCAATTTGACGTGATTTTCAGCCCCATTTAAGCAACATTTCCTTGTTTGAAACGTGGTTTTAGGGTAAAATAGCGAATATTCACTCAACTACCCTATTTCCTACTGATTTGGTTACTTTGGCCCTTTTTGGGTCTATTTGATGGTTTTCTAGTGTTTTTGTAAGAGCGCAGGTTTTTGCCATCAAATACGTAACCACGGACGTGTTCAAGACCTCAAGGAGCGAACCAGAAATCAAACCGGAGTCAGAACCAAAAATCCAACTGCCCAGCACAATGTTTTCGCCGAAAATACTACACAACTTTCGGCGAAAATACCTTCAGAAACCCACAACTGATCGCGAAGAAGTTTTTGGCAAAAAGTCAAAGTCTTCGCCGAAAACTATTGAAGAAATACACACAGGAGGATTCAACTGAAGTTCTCGGCAAAAAATTCTTAAGTTTTCGCCGAAAATTCTTTCCTTTTCCGCGGCTAGGTTGGAAAACCCTAATCTACCCTATTTAAACAGAAGCAGCGGCTACAAGGAGAAAAACTATTATTCTATCAATCATTCATTTTTATACATTTTATCTTGGATTAACTTCCAGACCTAGAGAGGGTTGATAGAGAGATTTGAGAGCATCCTCAGAGAGCTCGGAGCTGAGAATTGAAGATCATCGAGATTGAAGCTTCATGGATTCGTCAAATTAGGTTTTACAGTTCTTCTCTGTTCTTCCTACCTGAGATGTATTCCTTGTTTGTCTTTAATTCTCTTGTATCTAATATGAGTAGCTAAACTCATAGAGCTTAGATTAGATGAACCCTAAGTGACCCAGGGCTTTAAAGCGATCACGGATCGGCGGTGATTAGATACGAAGTTCAATCAGTTTCCATTGTATGGTTGTTTTGTGCTTAATTGTTTTACTACATTTCTGGTCTAGTTGATGTCTAGATTAGTTTCGTTCCTGGTTGGTCGCCTAGATTAGGTTTGTGCAAGTTAGGGTTAGTCGCTAGACAGTTCCTTGGTTTGGCGCATAAACTTATCTTCCTTGATCACCTAGTTTAGATTCTTGTTAAGATAAGGATAGAGCGAACGTTCACCTTACTTTAGAACATCAATTCAACCAGTTAACCTATTCAATGGAGTGTGCCTTTCGTAGGAACCAGTTAGGGTTAATTCGCTTCAAAAGTAACTCATTAATCATTAGTAATTGCACCAGTTAGTTCTTCCGTCGCAAGAAGCGAAAGCTCGGGCGGTTAATTAATCTTGGTAGTTAGATCGGATAGAGCGAACGTTCGCCAGTCTTAAACCTAAGGGTAAGGAGTTATGGTGGTGTTTAGAAATTGATTGAATGAGAATTGAAAACCGCTGGTCTTGTGATTGTCAATGTTCTGCTGATCTTAGGGGGATTCGAAATCTAAGCTTGTCTGTCGTCTGTCTACGTCAATCAACCAATCTTTATGCTTCTATTTTCCTTTTCAATTCCCTTGAATTTTAGATTAGAAGTCGTGGAACTCACACCACGCACAACTTGTGAAAACCAGAGTAATTTGCCAGCTTCTTTGAGTAGTCAATTTGAAGAAACCTCGAGAGATTCGATCTATCTTACTTTCTAAGTAGGATAGTTATTTGAGAAAACACGCCAAAAGCGTGTCATCAACACCACCTACATGTAAAGGAGAGAGGTAGCCATGTCGCAAGTCTAGGGTTACCCACATATTCGTCTCTCATAGGACGATCCCACATTGGCAGGACCATCCTCCTACATTCACAACTGACAATAGCATAAACATATACTGAAACACCCTTGAACCTATGCCATCCTAACTCTCATTATTAACTCAAATTCATTAACCATTTTATTTCATCTTACACCCCAACCCCAACCCCAACCAAACATCAATCAATCACTTGGCAATCACAGAACAGTTATCCACTTTTACTCACTTTTTTTATGAATTGAGTGGTTTTATTCATCAAAGGCATGGAATAGAAGTACAAGAGAGTATCACAAGAGAAAAAGGAAAAATCTCTACAACTCTATATACAATCCATAATTATTGTTTCTTCCTTATGACCTAAGGCAAAACTATGTATTTCCTCCTTAATGTCTTCCCAAATTTGTTGAGTATCCTTTACTTTGTTATTCCAGAAGATGATATGGCACCTTTCCATCCAAACTCTACAAATGACGATTCTCCAAATCAATACTTTCGCCTTAGCCTCCCCAGTCATAGCCCATCTGCCTATCTCTTTGATTACCTGGGCAAAAGACTTGCCACCAAGGCTCGGCACACCCTGCTGAATATCCCAACAATGACACTGCATTCAGCAAAAAGGTGGTCTCTAGATTCCTCCTCATCACAAAAAACACAGCCAGCATCAACAAGCGGATCCCAATGCTTGATCTTGTCCCGAGTATAGACTCTGTTTGTGACAATTAACCAGGAAATAAGGGAACGCTTAGGGATTATATGGCCTGACCAAACACATTTATACCATGGAACTTCACTGCTCTTAGGTCTGATAGTGTTCCAAACTTCAGTAACTGTTAACTTCTGCTTCACTTTACCACCCCACCAAGTGTCACCATCCACATCAACTGTTATATGAGCCTTCATGCAGTCTCTCAACTTCATCAGTCTCTACCAATGCCTGGATCCACAGGAGAAAGTCACAGTCCACATAGTATGCTTTTTGATCCTATAATATTTGATCCATACTATAAATAAAGAGCCAGCTTGCACCAACAGGTTCCATATATGCTTCGTAACATTGGCAACATTCCAAGACTTTAAGTCTCTTAAACCGATTCCACCTTCTATCTTAGGTTTAGCAAGGTGAGTCCAAGCAACTTTCACTCTTCCTCCATCCAACTTCCCCCACAAAAACTTATTACAGAGTTCTTCAATGTCACTAATCAGCTTGGATGGTAGGTTAAAGGAGGACATCCAGTACTGTAATATCCCTCCCACCACTGACTCAATTAACTGAACTCTACCTGCATACGAAAGCTTTTTGGATTTCCATTCTATTATTCTTGTAGTGATCTTATCCAACAGACCTCTACAGTCCTTGTTTCTTAGCTTTCCAGTAGTTAATGGAACACCTAGATATCGGAAAGGTAAGTGCCCCCTACAAAACCCTGATCTGCTTACAATCTCCTCAGCTGCAATATTACATCCACACCAGCCATATATATCTGACTCTTATCAGGATTAAATCTCAGCCCTGTGTATCTTCAAAACTCATCAAGAATATCTGTAACAACATCCACAGCTTCAGTACTGGCCTTTGTAAACACCAGCATGTCATCTGCAAATATTAAGTGAGTAAGGGCAATCCCTTTACATTGCGGATGCAAGGCGAACCTTCTCTCTTCCACATCCTTCCTAAACAAACAGCTTAAGACCTCCATTGAAAGAACAAAAAGATAGGGAGAGATGGGATCTCCTTGACGAAATCCTCTCTTAGCTGGAAAATAACCACACAAGGATCCATTAACATTCACTGAAAGCATTGTAGAGCTAAAACAGGCCTCAATCTAGCCTATCATGACATTTGGAATAGCCATGCCCTTCAATACTCCAAGAATAAATGGCCACTCAACCGAATCAAAGGCTTTCATCAAGTCTACCTGAATAGCACATCTAGGGGAAATTTTAGTTCTGTTATAAAAGCTGAGGAGTTCATGTGCCAAAAGGATCCCATCACTTATGTTTCTACCTTTGATAAAAGCAGTTTGGTTCATACTGACTAATGCAGGCAGGACTTTGGCTAACCTATTAGCAATAACCTTGGAAGCCACCTTATAAACCACATTGCAGCAGGAGATAGGTCTGAAACTTTTCATCTCCGAGGCATTCTTCTGCTTAGGGATAAGAGTCAGAGCAATGGAATTAACATACCTGGGCATGATGCTATCTGCAAAGAAACTGAGCACTACAGTAATAAGATCTTCCCCCACAACATTCCAACTATCTTTGAAAAAAAGGGTTGTAAACCCATCAGGACCAGGCGATTTGTCATTATGGATACTGAAAAGCGCCTTCTTAATATCAGTAGCAGTAATATTTCTCCCCAAATCATCTGCATCTTGATTATCAAGTTTAAGGGAGATTAAAGAATCAAAGTCAGGGGTAGAGACCTGAGAATTTTCACTCAGAAGCTGCTGGTAAAATCGAACTGCAACTTTAGATATATCATCATGACTATCAACCATCTCTCTAGCCTCATTTTTTATCTGCCTAATGGTATTCCCTACAGATCTGCATTTCACATGACTGAAAGAATGAAGTATTGGAATCACCAAGCTTAATCCATTGAACCCTAGCCTTTTGCCTAAAAAAACTCTCCTCAGCTTCCTGGAGATGCGTAAGTTCATCATTAAATTTTCTCATAGTATCCAAATTAGCTAGACAAGGATTACAGTACACCTCTTCTTTTGCTTTTAAAAGCTCTTTCTTCTTACTCTGGACCTTAACTTGGATATCAGAATAGTGATCCTTATTCAGAGCTTTCAGTTTCTCTTTAACTGCACGCATCTTGGCATAGAGTCTGAAAAAAGGCTTCCCTTTCACTCTCAGGGCCCAAGCCTCCTGTACTATCTTTCTGTAATCTGTTTGGTCCAAAAAGCGAAAAACTTGAATCCCTTAGGCTGTGATTCCATATTATTGTCATTATTCAAGTAAATTGCACAATGATCCGATGCAGGAGAGGGAATCACATTAACTGTGCTCACTGGGAATCTCTGCTGCCACTCTGCATTTACTAACACTCTATCAAGGCGTCTAGCAATCAGATCATCCCTTCTATTATTCATCCAAGTAAAGTTTGGACCATTAGACACATGATCCATAAGCTCACAATCATTGACACATCCCCTAAACTCATCCATGCTATCACAGGAAGTAGGGATAGTAGAGGCCTCGTTTAAATGCAGGAAAGCATTAAAATCTCCTGCCACAAACCAAGGAGCCTGGCCTTGATTTTGGTGTATACCTCTGAGAGCAATATACAGCTTCCTTCTATCCAACAGGTTAGTAGCCGCATAGACAAACGTACCCAAGTAGGGTTTAACTAGGTCAATCTTCACATGAATCCACTGGCTACCAATATCCAGAACAGTGAGAGGGATATTCTGCTTCCAAACAAGCCAAATCTTCCCCAAATCCCCTTCATAAGCAAATTCTGCACTCCATCCCTAAAATCTTTCTTTAAACAACTCAATGGTATTCTTCATTCTGACCCTTGGTTCAAGAATAGCTATAATATCTATCTTATAGTAACGGATATAATCCATAATAGCATTAAACTTACTTTTCTTATTGAAACCTCTAGTATTCCAGATCCAATACCTCATCTCTATCTGTTTTTGTGTCTTGTCTTAACACCAGAAACAAAATTCAACTGCTTATTTTTTGCAGGTTTACTGTGTTGGAGGAAAATCCCAAAAGTGGCCTTATGACCATCATGTGTCCATTCTCCCTTCTAAGTTTTCTCTACATTAGACACAATATCTGCTATATCATTCACATGTACATGACTAAAAAGGCCCTTCTGAGGGGTGTCCTTCATAGCTACGTCCTTACTAGTCTCCTCTCCTGTCATGTTAGGTCTCTCTTCCATGCTTGTTGAACCAGTCCCTTTCACAAAAGATGCTGATTCATTACCCGCTGTAGAGGTCCCAACCCCAGGAGAAGACTGAGCCTGCTCATCTTGAATGTCAATTAGCTCCTCGACTTCACTAGTCTCATCTCCAGTTTTATCATCATTATTGCTTACTTTCACAGCTTTCCTTTTCTTCTTAGCTTCATCAGAGGTAGTGTTTGGTGCTCCAGATTCAGGTGCAGGATCCGGCTCACCCTTATCTTCACTTTTATTCTCATTACTTACAGTCTTCACCACATATACTGCCTTAGTAGAAGGCTTCCTTCCATACTCCCTAGCCTGCATTTGAACTACCTCAATATCACACACTTCCCCATCCTCCAGCTCAACCTTAAGCACGCTGGGACATGGAATAGTTTTGTTCCGAAGTAAACAGACTTTAACATCAATGCCTTCACGCACAAATTTTTTCATTGGCTTTCCGATCCAACTAGAAAGCCAGCTTATACCCTCCAAATCAATCATTGCCGGAGGTACCTTCCGAAATGTAATCCACTCTGGGGTAGCAGTGGGAGAGAAGATCAAAGGAGTAATACCTTTCTGCCACTTTCGAACAACAAGGGCAGTATTATGAATGTGCCAAGATCGGCCAAGAACCCAGTCACATAGACTCTCTGAATGAAATTCAAAAAGAATCCATCAGCAATCACAGAAATCATAACCGGCCCTTCGTAACCCCACAATCTATTGGCAACATTCGAGAAAACGTGGATCGGGGGGGTTTTGCCCAGGAACTGAGCAACGGCAGCAGATCTCAATCGCTTAGCCCCTCTCTCCAGGATTTCCTTCGGAATCTTAAGCACATCGCCATCTAAGGCTGAATCAGGTATCTCAATGAATCGTAAATAATTCTCAGCATCCACAACTACATCAGACCAGGACCTCTTCTCGTCCTTATTGCCCCCCAATGATTCACCCACAGAGCCCATCAATGGCACAGCAACAACTCACAGAGAAAAGAGAAAGAAAATAACCTCGGTCACGGAGCACGCCAGGCGGCCGCCGTTAAGAAGAAGGATCGGAACTCCCTACTGGAGTGCACCCACAGCATGACAGCTCAACAACCACCCTTCAAACCTCGCAGCAGCAAGAAACTGGAAGAAATAGCTTCGACGGGCCGAACTCAGACAGAAGAACGCTCCGATACCAGGTATCTTCGCCGGACCACCGACAGAGTATTGCTGAGAGGAGTGCACCCACACTAAGAACAACACTCCGACGAAGAATCGCTTCGTGGCTGACGATCGCAAGAAGATTCCCGCCAAACTATTTCAGAGCTTTTTAGCTAAAGAGCACAAGCTGTTCTTTATCTCCACTTTTACTCACTTCATTTCCATGCAAAACCTAACTTTTGATCTAACCCGATTTCAACTCCTCACGTTATCAATCCCTACCTATCAATGCTAAACCCTCACTTGGAATAGAAGACGAGGCTCTAATCATCTTCTAGATTCCCGGGTGAACGATTCCCCTTCCCAAAATTCGTAGCTTTTTCCCCTTCTGACCAGCAATAAACAACAGCGACGCATCAAAATCCAAGAATTTCAATCTAACAATGCATTTATAAAGCACATTACAGCATGCTATAGGACGATAATCCTTTATGTTGACAACATTAATTTTCTTAGGTATAAGGGAAATTATGGTCGAGTTTATTGACCTGTGAAGAGTCCCTATTTTAAAAAATTGTGTGACAGCCTGGTATATATCTCCCCCAACAACATTCCAACAATTCTTAAAGAAGCTTGATCCAAATCCATCAGAACCTGGGCTCTTATAACCTGAGATACTAAACATAGCATCTCTTATCTCACTGGCTGAAACTTCACATCACAGACTTGCTGCCTTCTCAGAACTGAGCTTAAGAACAATGATCTTTTCAGAATCAGCAACTAAAGTTTTTTTCACCTGATAATCACATTTACCAAGTAGTTTGGAATAGTAGGACACAACCTCTTGTGTAATATCACCCATATTAGAGGAGATCTCACCATGTGATAGCTCCAAATAACCAATCTGTTTCTTAGCTTGTTTTATTCTAACGGCTCTATGGAAATAAGTAGTGTTTGAATCACCAAATTTCAACTAGCTCTCTTTTGATTTCTGTCTGTAAATAGACTACTCAGCAATTCTGAGTTCAATCCATCTTTTCTGACACTCTTTAACATCCTCAACCGCAAGCATATCAGGGGAATTTAGAAGAGATAACTGAGCAGCTCTAAGCTCCTCCTCTGCCTCCATTGTACGCCTACTAATATCATAGAACTGCTCTTTATTCAACCTTTTCAGAGCAATTTGAACCTCCCTCAATTTAGCATAGACTCTAAAAAAGCCATTATCTGGATCAGTGACATTCACTCTCCCCAGACTTCAGTGACAATCTTATCATAATCCTTGTACTTTATCCAACAATTGAAGAACTTGAACGATTTGGGAAGAGAGGTTACATTCATGTCCGTATTGAGCAACACACCACAATGATCAGAGTATCCTGAAGCCAATAGATCAACCACACTACCTGGGAAGGAGGAAGTCCAACTAACATTTACCAGGCATCTATCCAGCCTCCTGCAAATAACCCCATCCACTCTATTATTATGCCAAGTATAAAAAGGACCTATAACCCTATGATCAAGCAAGATGTTATCATTGATGCAACTACCAAACTCCTTCATACTAACCGCGAATCCAGTGACATTTGAGCCCTCATCAAGCGACATTATTGTGTTAAAGTCACCTAGAACACAAAGGGGCCCAGAAAGCTGAAAATGCATTGATTCATACATTTTCCTCCTATCCAAAAGACTACTTGATCCATAGACAAAACAATTGTGAAATGATTCAACTCAAGAAACAGAGAGAAGAACAAACTGATCCGAATGAGACAGAACTTGAATCTGAACCGAGCTCCTTCATAGTATCCAAATTTTTCCAAGAGGACTACTATCATAATTTGTGAATGAAGACCAACCAATAAAATTGTTATCTAAAATACTAGAAGCATTCATATTCCAACTATATCAATATTATTTTTAACCAAAAACTGTAACAAGTGCTTCTACTTACTAGGGGAATTAAAACCCCTTTGATTCCAGGCAAGCACCTTCATCTCAACGCCTCCTCCCTCTCTGATTACCTCTCTTAAAAGGAGAAAAATTCTCTGGGAGAAAGGATCATTACCTTTTGCGTTCTTATCCCCTTCACTTGACGAACTAGAACTGCTTTCAAAGGTATCCTTCTTTTATTAGCTATGATTCTTGAATAAATTAAAGATTCTTACCATTAGCCAAACCCCAGCAAAGAAACCAAAATGGGACAAGAAATCAACCGATAATCTAATATCACGTTATTGATCAGCTGCCACCCACTAAATTAACAATTAGCTAATCAAACCTGCCGTTAATCTTAAGATAAAATCAAGGAACCGTTGTATTGCCGAAAATCAAGCCACAATTAATTATAGCATGAAATTGAAATTACTTTTCTTATTTTGTATTTTATGTAATTTTTTTTCTAAACTGTCGGCGTCACCCCCGGAGCAACAAAAAGTTCGCCGGAAAACAAACTTCGAGAGGACGATTACCGGAAAGTTAAAGATCTATGAAAGAAAAGAACCACTTAACCCAGAAATTTTCAGATTAGATAGACCAATACCAAGCTCTTGAGTTTCGATCAGGATTTTGATTTACTCGTCCAGTATAACTTTTATTTAACATGAAAGCGCTAAAGTAGAGAACAACTCTGAGGAATGACAAAATCAGAGAATGGAACCTATTTCTTAACCCAAATGAATCCAAAGTCCTTTAAAGAGAATGTATTGATGCTCACCAACACGTTCTAATTCAATTCAGGTCACAAAGTAAAATAGGTTCCAGTGCAATATTTGTTCAAAGCAACAATCAAACTGGAGATATCAACTCAATCTCAACGTTTCAGCCACACGAATCGCAGGAAGAAACTTCCCCTAAAATCAATCAAGGATTAAGATCCTTAGTTACCACCGTCGAAGGCGAGCTGAATTTTCGCAGATTGGGGATTACTCCAATCTCTAGAATAGATATCTTTGAGATTTAGAACTAGAGTTCCGGGAAACAGAGTTCAAACTCAGGAAGAAAGCTTCCTATCTTTTTTAAATCCGGGATTAAGATCCCTTGAAAGCACCGTTAAAATAACGGGCCGAAATTTCGCAGATTGGGAAGAATCCCAATCTCTAGAATGGTAACTATACTACCGGACAGAGCAAAAAGGAGCGAGACCCCGATTCCCACCCATACCCGACTTCAGAAATGGGTGTCCACGGAACCGGTTACCTCCTTCGCAAGCTCCGGAAGCCTCTCCAATCACCGGCAGTTCATCATGTACCCATGCTCCATTTCGACCGATCAATTATGTTACTGATTGGTTGACCGATCTTCTTCTTCTTGCTCTCTGTCTATAGAAATGGACTCATAATGATGATCCAGAATGGAGGATGCGACTGATGAACTAGTTGATGTTGATGGTGGTTGGATGGGGGGGTATTGTGAGTTTTATTCGGTATGCATAATTTTCTTTTATAAATGTGAATTTTTATTCATCAAAAAGGAGTGGTATAACATTACAAGTAGAGCAAACGGGCGGGTTGGGTTAGTTGGGTCACGGGTTAGTCGGGTCTCAGGTTAGTCGGTCGTGGGTTTATCCGATAACAGGTTTATCAGGTTGTGGGCCGGGCAGGTCTCGGGTTAGGTCGGGTTGCCCATCGGGTCACAAGTCGCAACTACAATTTGCAAAACTTGATATAATTTTTTTATGGGATACATAATTCAAAACAAATTTAATAAATTTGTTACTTGCTCGTCACTCTATTTCCCAGGGTTCGACTACTGTCGGTGTTTACCCCCCCAGCTTGGTTGTCTGATGATGTTAACGCGTTTTGCGTGAACCTTGACCATGTTTAATGAATGCCGATGACGGCTCCTTTCAAAAAAAAAAATTTAATAAATTTGTATTCACTAGTAGCCGCTTGTATATTAAAAATAATAATTTATTTCTTAAATTACATATACTTATAATAAATAAAATATAATTGAATATAATTTAACTTTTAAAGTTTAGGGTTTAAGATTGGACTCATTTATAAATTTAGTCAAACCTTTAAAAAAAATTGCAAATCGAGCCACTTCATTTTTATGACATTTTTAGGGAAAATGTTTTGCTTTTAGTCGGTCGTGGGTTTATCCGATCACATGTTTATCAGGTTGTGGGCCGGGCAGGTCTCGGGTTAGGTCGGGTTGCCCATCGGGTCACAAGTTGCAACTACAATTTGCAAAACTTGATATAATTTTTTTATGGGATACATAATTCAAAATAAATTTAATAAATTTGTATTCGCTAGTAGCCGCTTGTATATTAAAAATAATAATTTATTTCTTAAATTACATATACTTATAATAAATAAAATATAATTGAATATAATTTAACTTTTAAAGTTTAGGGTTTAAGATTGGACTCATTTATAAATTTAGTCAAACCTTTAAAAAAAATTGCAAATCGAGCCACTTCATTTTTATGACATTTTTAGGGAAAACGTTTTGCTTTTATGTCAAATGACAGATATTAGATATAGTCAATGTTCTTTGAATTTTTAACATTGTTATTGATGGTGCTAGTAACTGCTAAGTGATAAGTGTTAACAGAGTTGATGTGGCATCTATTTAACCGATCAAACAGATACCACATAATTTTTAAATTACAAATAATATTTAATTATGAGAAAAATGAAATTATATTCAAAATTAATAAAAATAATTATAATCTTAAATAAAAATTAAACATGTGTTTGCATCCCCTTTCTATCCTCCCTAGTCCCCACCGACACCTATAAGGCTATGCCCTAACTCTCTTCTCCTTGCTGGCGGTTCACCGGAACTATCCTCCACCGACGAGCCAAAGCTCATAGTGTTTGAGGTGATTCAAGAATGTTAGACTTGCCATTCTTGGATCTCATGTGGATGATCTTTAAGTAGTTTGAGTTCAGACTTATTATTTTATAGCTTGGTACACCACTCGGTCCTTTTGGAGCAGATGCCGAATTGATAGCTCAAATAAGATGATGTGATAAATACTTCATATTCATAACTAAAGTATCATACATCTGATTACATTTACTAGATACACTGCTAGCTTCATTTCTCTAAAATAGTGGTCCACAGTGGTATCAGGTTAGTTGGGCGAGTCGGGTCGGTCATGGGTTAGTCGATCAGGTCATGGGTTTATTGGGTCACGGGTTCATCGTGGTGCAGGTTACGGGTTGTTAATTTTTGTCAGTCGGGTCACGGGTTGGGCTGGGCGGGTTTATCGGGTTGGACCAACATTTTCCAGCTCTACTTACGAGAAGTCTCAAACTATAGAGCTATAAGAAGAAAGAGGAAAATCTATATATACAAATTATTATATCTTTCTTCTTTGCGACCTTTCGCAAAGTTGGCGATTTCGCAAATCTAGTATTACTTAACCGAAGGGTTATTCTCACGCCCATTAAAGACTCTCGTGCAATGCTCCAACCAAATCATATTAATCATAGAACGAAAAATCAGTCTTTTGGTTTGAGTTTTAACCGAAGTACCCATCCAGTTAATAGCTTCAGTCAGAGCATCATGCCAAGGAAGATTTCGGTGGAACTTGAGCCACAAGAGCAATAGTAAAAGGGCACTCGAAAAGTATATGCCAATATTACAAAGAATGCATTGCACTTATAACTGTAGGATCCCACTTCAAGATCTTATCCATTATGTTGATCCTGTTAGAAACTACAAGCCAAGCCACAAAACATCTTCTGGGAATACTGAAACCATACAAACAAGATCATGCCAAAAGACTTCAGGGTGCTTAATTCGAATATCGTTTCAGACCCTATTCACCTTAAAAACATGCATAGGATCATCACTCCAACGATGAGCTTCATCATTATCTCGGGAATAAAAAGGCCAGATAACATGTCTGAGCTTCATAAGTTGTTTCCAGTGCCAAGAACTTGATTTGCTAGTGAAATCCCAGAAATTAGAAGACTTAATTATGTACTTAATGATCCAGGCAACCTAGAGGGAGCTGGAATGCATAAGCAAGCACCAAATATGTCTAACCAAGTTGGCTTGATTCCACGTTCTCACACCTCCTTCCTGTTTATGCTGAGCTAGGCAAGTCCAGAAAACTTTAGACCTGCCCCCATCTATTTTTCCCCACAATAAGTGATTACAGAGGGTTTCAACATCCTTAATAAAAGCACTTGGCAAGGAATAGCTAGGTTGACATCCAGTACTGCATAAGACTCCCCACTATAGATTCCACAAGCTGAATTTTGCCCGCGTAGGAGAGGAGCTTAGATCTCCAATCTATGATCTTCCTAATGATCTTGTCCAACATTGATTTACAATCACCAAGCCTAAGCTTGTCAGTAGTAATAGGAATCCCCAAATAACGTAAAGGCATTACTACTTTGCAAAAACCCGAAGAAGTGACAATCTGATGTTCAGTGCCAGCATCCACACCAACAATATATATGTCGCTTTTTCTGGATTAAAACAAACTCTGAAGCACTTCTCGAAAGAATCCAGAATGTCTTTAACCGTATGCACAGCAGAAACAGAGGCCTTAGTGAACACTAAAAGGTCATCTAGAAAACTCAAATAAGTTAATCGAATGTCTTTACATTGAGGGTGAAGATGAAAGCTCTTATCCTGAACCGCCTTCTCAAATAAACAAGTCAGAACTTCCATTAACAAGACAAACAAATGCGGAGAAATATGGACTCCTTGTCGAAAGCCACGCTTAGTAGGAAAATAACTGACTACGGAGCCATCAAAATTAACAGAAACCATGGAAGTATCAAAATAGGTTCTAATCCAACCAATAAACTTGTTAGGAATAAGCATCCCCTGTAGAACAAAAATAATGAAATCCCATTCAATTGAATCAAAAGCTTTCATCAAATCAATCTTCATAACACAACGAGGAGAGATCCCTTCTTTGTTGTAATCACGTAAATGCTCATGAGCAAGCACGATCCCATCACTAATCTTCCTACCCTTGACAAAGGCTATCTGAGAATTACTAACTAAATTAGGGAGGATAACATCAAACATGTTAGCAATAACTTTGGAGACAACCTTATAGAGGACATTGCAACACGAGATTGGCCTAAAGTCTTTCTTATCCAAAGCATTTGTCTTTTTGGGAATAAGAGCAAAAGTCACAGAAATAATGTACTTAGGAAGGTCAATTGTAGCAAATAAGCTATGAACAACATCCAGAACATCCCGACCAATCACTTTCCAACTATATTTGATAAAATAAGCGAGGTAACCATCAGGTTCTAGAGCGTTCTCATTAGGGATACTAAAGAGAGCCTTAGTTATTTCATCATCAGTGATCAGAGCCTCCAACAATTCCCTTTGAGTAGCCATTGCTTTCAACCAAATAATACTGTTCAGGTTAGACACGGTAACAGAGGTACTTATAGTAGCTCAACGCAATCGCAACCATTTGATTATGATCATCCACCATAATATTTAATTTTTTTAGTGAGTGAGTATACCTATTTATTTGATGGATAAAATAATAATGAAAAATAGTGTATCTCGCTAATTTATTTGAATTTTTAAAGTTAATACTAAATATTAATTAACTAATTACAAATATAAGGTTTTTCATAAACATATTATTAATTTATGAAGATTTTTGTTCAAATCAATCATATTTAATGAAAAAAATTTATGTATTAAATTCACATAAAGGAAAAGGGGTATGATTAGGTAGTTAGTTGGTTGACGTTTCCCGACTAAATAATGGCTGTAAAATTATACCACTGATAAGAGACGATGTTTGATTTTATTAGCACTGACAAGCTAATATTACATGTCATATTTGGTCAAATTTCTCCAACATATGGCCTCTAGTTAACCATATATTAAAAACGTAAATGAATATTTTTTTACCTTCCTTTTAAAACCTGTAAAAAAATCACCCTCCCTCAGTTGTATTCTTTGCTTTCTCCATTCTCTGCTGGCTTTGCCCATGTGTTCAAATTAGAGCTGAAAAAATGTTGGTCTGACTCGATGAACCCGTCGAGTTCACCTAACGTAGCCCGACTGACAAAAAATTCAACAACCTTTAACCCGCCTAAATTCGCGACACAATGAACCTGCAACCTAATGTACTTGCGACCTGATAAACACGTGTCTCAACTAACTCGTGACCTGACCGTCCAACCCGAATTGAATGACCTTATTAGATAAACACATTGTTACTACACTTCTATAAAATTTTAAAGTTTTCGTAAAATTCAAAAAGATCAAATAAAGTATTTGCCACAACACTTTATAGAAAATATGACTATCATAATCTTAATACCGTTATTTGTATTTTAAAAACAATAATTTATATCATCAAATTACAATTTCAAATGCTACAAATTTATAAATTTATCCACCCAAATTAAGAAATAATTACGAACAAAATATCGTAATTGAAAGCCAACATTTTAACTTATTATATAATATATTTAAACAAATATATGATTACATCATAAGTTATCGTATGGCTTTGGATCTGCGTCCAACCAAAACCGGAGGGGTAAAATCGGCATTTTAAATAAATTAACCCTAATGAGTAGTCTCCTTCCTTCTATTTCATTTCCTTCCCCAAACAGCCGTCGTATCCTCTTCTCCAACTCCCATATTCCAACCCATCCCACCGACAACCTTCTCTCCACAATAATCATCGTCGTTGGCCACCTCCTCCCTCGTAATAATGATCGGTGAAAACGATAACTAGTTAATTATCGTTGGTTGCTGATCGTGTGTTATGTAGCAGCAAACATCAATTTGGGCATCAGATCTGGACGTTTAAGAGGGTCATGATGTCGGGTGTTGGCGAACAGGTGATGGGTGTTAAAGATGCGGGTGAGCGGGGTCGGGAGATGGTGAGGTCGGGACCGGGAATTCCAAGCTGAGTATTTTTTCGGGAGGTCGGGCTGTGGATGGATGCAGGGCGTCAAAGGAGCACATGAGAATGGCAACCACTGCATCTGTCGATCCTGGCCTGGCGTTGCTACACAGAAGGAGAAGATACCACCACCACTAGCACAACTTGATGTTGTTGCGGGTAGCTCCACACCCACACTAGACATTGCATGTGTTGCTTCTGTTATACTACTTCTCTTGTTTTCTCATGTTCACTTTATATTATAAGGGTTTTACTTACTAATTTCGGACTATGTGTTCTTTTTTTTTTCCTACAAGATGGAGCTGGGAATGGAACTTGTGAGCGGCGAGCAAAGGTGATCAGTAACATTGGTGATCAATGAAGATGTTGGATTCAGAATCTGCAGATGGTCTTTCAACTAGTTAATTTTCATCCCAAATAAGTATAATGGTTCTTGTTCAAGATTCAGTGATGTTTGTGGCAATTGTAGTAGAATAACAACTGCCCAATGACTTAATAATAAGTGAAGGGCTTACTTATTTCTGGTCAATTTCTGATTGACCACTTTATTCCCTCTCTCTCGGTGTATATATGTGTTTATGTTTCTTGGTTTCCCTACAGGATTTCATTTGGATTTCATTTGTTGTTTCTTGACGCTGAATCTATGGAATTCTGTAAAGAACTAATTAACAATATGTTTACTAGTTATCTGATCACAATGTTAACTAGTTAAGTTGATAAGATAACTAGTTAACTAATTTTGATAATTAGTTATCATCTTAAAAAATGTTAACTAGTTATCTTAATCATGATGTTAACTAGTTATCTTAATCATGATGTTAACTAGTTAACTCGATAAGTTATCTAGTTAACTAACTTCGATAACTAGTTATCAACTATAACTCTTGTTAACTAGTTAACTCGATAAGTTAGCTAGTTAACTAGTTATCTAAATCATGATGTTAAATGTTGACTAGTTATCTTAATCATTATGTTAACTAGTTAATAACAACATAACTAGTTAGATAATTTGTTAACAAAAAATCTAGTTAACTAATATTATGGTAATTTGTTAACTAGTTAACTAACGTAAACAAAAAATCTAGTTAACTAATTATGGTGATTCGTTAACTAGGTAACTAATGTTGATAACAAGTTATCATCTAAAACTCTTAACTAGGTAACTAGGTAAAAATAATATAACTAGTTAGATAACCTGTTAACAAAAAATCTCGTTAAAATTTTGATTATATGATAATTCATTAACTAGTTATCGGGTTAAAATATGTTAACAGGTTATCAACAAAAAAATGTGGTTAACTAGTTATCAGTTTAAAAACCATGTTAACTAGTTATCAGTAAAAAAACACTGTTAACTAGTTATCAGCAAAAAAAGGTGTTAAATAATTAACATGCCTTTACCGGAAAAGTCGTCGGAGTCTCGTCAGAGGTTGTACGGTCGTCGGAATCTCACCGGAAAAGTCACCGGCGATGGCGACTGGTCGCCGGAGACTTGCCGGTCGGTCACCAAAGCGAGGCGATTGGCCAACGCACAACGCCTAGGCGGTTGCCTAGTTCTTCCTTTTGGAACACTATAGTAAACTAATAATTAGTATATGATCAACAAGCATATGAGACTCATCAATATTTACTAATATCTTCAAACCAAGTATAATCATACTATAAAATTATAAAAGATTTAACTAATGATCGCAGGGAAAGTGGAGGGTCCCCTCAATGGAGCGTACTCATACGGGAGGAAAGCTATTGACGGGATGCAACAAGGATGAAACAACAAGCACTCAACAAACAAGAATCAAAAGTAAACTTTAAGAGATAAGTCAACGAGGCTCAAAGAACATGGAAATAAGTGAGAACGACGAAAGATGCACACAAACAAAGCAATCAACGAAGGAAGATTCAAAGGATATAAACGGGTAGGTTTTGGGGGTTCATCACCAAGCTTGGGGGCCACTTAATTAGAAACCGAGTTAATGAGGGAGTTAAAGCAAGATTAACACAACTCTAGCCCCTCTAACACTTCAGCGAACATCTACTTAGGGTCTCTAACGAGCTCCTAACACGAAACACAAAAGTAAGGCAAGCTAACTACTCTCACTTAGCTAACTAAGCCAAAAAAATGATGCACGCCACATGTTCGATGAAATGACTAAGTAAGAAATTCACCTAGGAAGGACCAATTTACATGCAACTACTCTCACTTGGCACATATAGATCAGTACACAAGCCTCTACCCCGGGTCCTAACAAGCATAGAACGAATTAGGCACCAATCAATCAACAACAAGGGCCAAAAAGGTGTCTATCTCACTATCAACACCCCAAGCACAAGAAGAGATTGAAAGTGGAACAAGATATTACATAAACATAAAGGAGTTAAAGTCTTACTAACACAACCTCAAACACTCCAATTAAACCCCATAGTTTACCATTAAACCATGGATTCACCCTTCACCCCAACCCTAGGTCTAATGTGTCATGGAAGAGATAAGAATACAACAACTCCTAATCAAGAAACTAGAAGAACAATGCATTCTTAACTCTTGAATGGTTTTGGGATGGATGGAGACCTTGGAGAATTATCTTGGGGAGAGTGGAGACCTTCCTCCTTCATCAATAATCTTTGGAGACACCAAAAAGTCAAACTCCCTTTCAACAGAGAAGCAGTCGAGCTTATATACTGCTATCCGAAGGTGGTCGTGGGCGATGGGTCTGGGAGGCAGCGGTTCGGCCACGAGCATGGCGATCAGGAGAGCGTGGGCACGTGGGTCCTGTGCACGAGAAAAAGTTCCTTTAACTCCCATTTTTTCCAAGATAGGTTCGACGGGAAACGTGCTAAATTGCTACGTGGGCGCGTCTGGTACCTAGTGCACTCTGAAATCTTTTCTCAATCACCAACTTTGAACGATCACTCTGAGGGCCACAGACCTCCAATTGGGGCACCATTCGAACCAAGTGAACCCTCTCACAACACTCTCCAACCCTATAACCTGAAACAACATCAAAATTGTAACATCTCGTTTCTGGCTTGCTGGTTCAGGTGGAAATGAAAGGAATTAGCACTATGTAGTGTTGTTGTCTGTCAACTGTAATCTGCAGGTCTGAGGAGGACAACGGGTGTTACCCTTAGTGTAACGTTTGTAGTCCATCCAGAGACAACGAGCGTCACAACTATGCCTCCCTGAGATGATAAGTAATTCACAATCAGCTTTTGTTAAAGGACGTAGTATAGGGGATAATATTTTGATGGCTCATGAGTTGGTGAATGACTATCATCTCAAACATATCGCCTAGGTGCGCAATTAAGATAGATCTTAAAAAAGCTTTTGATTTTGTTGATCTATCCTATGTGTTGATGGTCATGAAGGCTATGGGATTCCCTGTGTTGTTTATCAACTGGATTAAGGGATGTCTCTATAGTGTTATGATTAGTGTTTGAATTAATGGAGGATCTGTAGGTTTTTTCAAAGGGGTTGACGCAGGGTGACCCCCTTTCACCAGCTCTCTTTGTCATTTTGATGGAAATATTGCATTGTCTATTTCATAAAGGTTCCGGTGAAAGGGTGACTCCCTTCCATCCAAAGTGTAAGAAACTTAGTATTATTGACTTATGCTTTGCTGGCGATCTGATGGTATTCACGAATGGAACACTGGATGGGGTTTTTGGTATTTACAAGGTGCTGCAAGACTTTTATTCTATTTCTGGTCTGGAATTGAATCCGGAAAAAATTGAAGTCTTTTTCAGTCGTTCTATGCCTCATCACACAAGAGAAGACATTGTTAATCAAACAAGTTTTGTAGAGGGGAGTCTGCCAGTTAGATATTTGGGGGTTCCGTTGGTTTTTGGGAAGATTAAAGCTAAAGATTGTGAGGTATTGTTGACAAAGATAACTATGAAAATAAGGGCTGGAGAGTTCAAAATTTATCTTATGCTGGGAGATTGCAGCTTGTCAAGTCTGTATTGACAATGATGAGCCAATACTGGATGGATATCTTCCTCTTACCCAAGTCCATTATTAAGGTAGTGGAAAAGTTGTAGTGATTTCCTATGGAAGGTGAGCGAGGGGAATCATAAGATGGCTAAGGTGGCATGGAAACACATTACCTTCCCTCTTAGTGAAGGAGGGCTTGGCATTAGAGACATGTCGATCTGGAACATTAGTTGTGTGATCAGGCATATCTGGAGTATACTTGCTTTTGCTGGGTCTATCTAGGTAGCTTGGATTAATACTTACATGCTTCAAGCTAAAACCATCTGGAGCTGTGAAGGGAAGCCCTTATCACTCTTGGTTCTGGCGCCGAATCCTGAAAGTAAGACGTGCCTCCATTGATCATTTCTCAACTGATGCTGATGGAGAGGTTACTTGGAGTGGCAAGTTTATGCCCAAGTACTCTGTCGCAGAAGTGTATGAAACTCTCTGTGTCAAGCAACCTAGTGTGAGTTGGGGGTGTTTGATATGGGATCTGCCCCGGATCCCAAATCATTGCTTCATGGGTTGGTTGGCGGTCAACAAGCGTCTAGTTACTCGAGAGGCTATGTCACATTGGGGGATCACCTTGGATATCTCTTGCTTGCTCTATGACGTTGGTGTTGATGACATACAACATATTATGGTGGACTGTGCTTTCTCTCATTCGATTCAGTCTCTTGTTTTTGATAGAATTATTGCTGCAAATACCTGGGAGCAGGAGGTTAGCCTCTCCTCTAGAGCTTTTGCTGGCTCCTCCCCAGTGGCAAAACGGAGTCGATTACTTTGGCGTGTCTGGGTTAGCTCGGTGTGGTAAGAGAGATGATGTAGGAATGCCGGAGAGGCACCTCGTACTCTAGAAGAGATCCATTCCATTATCATGTTAGAGTGTGATTGTATTCAGTATTAATTTTTTTGTGTATGCCACCTCTTTTGTTTGTACCTAGGCTTGTGTAATGTAGAGGAAGTGGGCACCTTCGCTTGTAAGGGAGATACGAAATCAGAGTTATGCTTGACCTAGGGTAAGGTGGTTAGGATTTGGCAATGAGTCCTAAACTTCCTAGAAGCGATAAAGTTTCACCAAGTCTTTCCGGGTTTACTTGTCAATTGTGTGAAACCGGTTTATGGTCTTAGAATAAGGGACCTTCCCTTGTTCCTTGCTCATTGATGAATAAAAATATATTATTCATAAAAAAATAGCTGATAATTGTTAGGGAAGTAATAGCGGGATAATTGTTTGTAACTTTCCATTAAAAGGAATGTTAATTACTAAATAAAAGAATATTAATGACCAAAAAGGATTCTTTAATAACTTTATTTATCTTTTTGTGGCTCATATAGACCCTGTTAATAATTTTATTAAGTCTATTAATGATTACGTTGATTCTGGAAAGAATGAAGCAAATATTTAATTTGAAATCTTCGGCTTTTCTGCGTTCACATTTTCTGAAATCGTTCTGGTTAGTATTAAATTGATTGGGAAAATTTGGCTTGAATTTCGTCAATTATAACAATCTATTTTAATTAATATATTAATTGTTCATGTCTATATTCTTCCTTGCAGAAATATTAATTAATTGTTATTCATCTTTTTTGTAAATTTGACATTAAATTAAATAAATTTGCACAAGTAAGGATGACTAGTTTGTGTCTCTTTCCAATCCCTCCAATTTATTTATAAAATTATGCATTGTCTAGCGAAAGCGGTCTTGACGTTTTTACCAAAAATTCTTCCCCTAAAAGATTTTTTAGTTAGTTAAATGATTGGTGGATAATTCTCCATCCCATCCCCCTCCCCTCTTTTTGTACTTTTTTTTTATCTTATTATTTTTTATTTTTTTAACTCCTAGGTTGGCTCACGTCTTCGGAGTTATCTCTAATTCCACGTCTTCGGAGTTATCTGTAATTCCACGCCTTCGGAGTTATCTGTAATTCCACGTCTTCAGAGTTATCTGTAATTCCACGTCTTCGGAGTTATCTCTAATTCCACGTCTTCGGAGTTATCTCTAATACCACGTCTTCGGAGTTATCTCTAATACCACGTCTTCGGAGTTATCTCTAATACCACGTCTTCGGAGTTATCTCTAATTCCACGTCATCCGCATGACTAGTAGGCGTACCAACCAGAACTCTTCACTTCACTTCCCATATCCCGACGAAGCTAACCCAATTTATAAGCTCCAAATACCAAAGAAATTCCTCAAATTCCAACTACCAAAGAAAACTCGGAGAACCATCCATAAATTCCCACTTCCTCCATCTTCTTCTCCACATTCATATGAACGGAGGATAAACAATGTCGAAATCTGTTTCAACGAGCTTTGTATCAAGAACAAATGGCAGTCGCCGGTGTATTCCACCACCAAACACGGCCCTGACCACGTCCCAACGTTTCATGCCACCGTAACCGTAAATGATGCAACGTTCGCGTCGGAATCAGTCGCAAAGTCATCAAAAGAAGCTCAAAATGATGCGGCAAGAATCGCCGTCCTGCAACTCACGGCGGCCGCTGCCGCTGCCGCTGCCTCCGCTGCAGCTCCTGCCCCCCAGCCTTCCCCCGGTAAAATTCTCACTAGATTTCAGACCAATTGCTGTGTGTTTCGATCTGAACTCAATTTTGGTTTCGGATTGGTGGACGATTTGGTTTTCATGATGTTTGATGGAGTAAGGGTTTGTTTCGATTACCTTTTGTGAGAATCGCTTCAAAATAAGCTCCTAACTTAAAAAATTGAAGCGATGATTATAAGCTAATGGATGAAACTCCAGTAGTTGATGATTAGATATATCATATATGTGATCCTTTCAATAATTGCTAACTCGCATTTGGGTAGTTTGCTATCCGTCTTTAGTGTAGTTTTGGTTTCTTATTGATTGTCCAATGAATGATTGTTTTTCAGGTATACAACACATGTACAAAAGCAATTTGCAGATCTATGCTCAAAAGAGAAATTTCCTGCTTCCTGTATATGCCCCTGAGCGACACGGTCCTCCTCATGCTAGCCAATTCAGGTGCTCAGTGACAATCGATGGACAGACCTATAGGAGCGAGGAACTTTTCCCTACACTAAAAGATGCTGAACATTCAGCTGCCAAAGTTGCATTAGAAGCATTACAACCAGGGGGGAATGGAGTGGTCAGATTCTAGAGAACTCATCTCATCAGGCTTTTACTGAATGCCTTCTTCATACATATGTTAATGTTGTTGTTACACTTTCCAGGAAGAACTAATGTACAAGAGCCTGCTACAAGAAAAAATTCAGAAAAAGGGTGGCTGTCTCCCTAATTATGAGACAAGGAAACTCGGTCAAGTTCATGCACCTACTTTCATTTCAACAGTAGAGGTAGAGGGACAAGCATTTACTGGACACGAAGCAAAATCGAAGAAGCTGGCAGAGATGAGTGCAGCAAAGGTTGCTTACACGCATCTTATGGAGGGTAAGCATTTACGTAATATGTTTGGATTACTTACATATATGTGCTGTGTCCATATCAATGTAAAGTCTCAGTGTCTGATTCCATGATTCCATCAAGTCCCTATGTGTTTGCCTTCATGAGATGAGAAAAAATTACCACAAGGACGGAAGATTGTCGATTATGGAAAAATTGCATCACCTTCCCCTAGTTGACTACCCTCGTCCAGTTATCTTGCTAAGAGAGGAAGAAGTTAACTAGTGTTTGTTAATTGTTCTGTCATGAATATCTCTCTTTCATGTCTTGTCTTGGTCAGGCAACTCGAGTGGGAGCCCCATTCAACCTTTCCCTGCCAGCGAAGAACAAGAACCTCTCCCGCTGTGTCCACAGATTAACTCTGTTATCCTTGCTCATCTGGATCAGCAAGTCCAGCCGAAACTCCACGCACCAGGCAACAAAGGTGAGACTTTTCTTAAAACTCTATGTTAAGAATCAGGTTTAATGCTACCAGAGTCCCATTTTGAATACCGTTCCTTCTTATTCATGTCAATATATAGTAACCCCATAATAAAAAACTAAGTTTTCTCCATTAGGATAACATTTACTTTTGATTATATATTGCACTTTCAACATATTAATAAAACTGTCATTTACTTCAGATTATATACTGCCATTGCAACATATTAATAAAACTTTGTCATGAGGATTTCTTTAGTTCAATTTCTTGTCGAGCTTTAGCTCCTAAGGTAGTAACCAAGCTGAACTCAAGATTGTTATAGATGACAAATGAGCCGAGCTCGAATTTTACAGGGATTGTGTGCATTCTTAAGCTTTCAATGAGCCGAGCTCGAGCTTGAGCCAACTTAAATATAAACAAGCCGAGCTTGAGCTGTGTATATATTTGGCTCAACTCGGCTCTTATGCTACCCTAGGTGGTCTAGATGGTTACTTTGCTAAAATAATCACTGTATCTCTGATTTCATGGATCAATACACATCATTATGCTACAGAAGATGTTTATTTGGTAGTTGCTAGTTCTATTGCAACTTTGTTCTCAGTAGCAGTTCATGTAGCATGTTGATTGATGCGCATTTTAATCTGCAAGCAGGTGATGTACCCTCCATGTTAAATCCCAGTTCTGGTAGCAATGTGGCAACCTCAGAACCTTCTGCTTCATCTATGGACATCCAAACCTTTTTGTATCTCAACAACAAGATACGAGAAAAGCCACTGGCCATTCCATCCTCGTCCAATTGTATGGAGCAGATGGCAGATACTGTGATTGCAATGACAGGTTAGCAAAGGAATGTTCTTGATAGCAGTGATTCAGTTTATTCTACATATATGAACTATTGTTCAATATCATGAATGGTCTTCTGTTCTCGAAAACAGGTACTGAGCCATCTGTTATGATTCCAAGTCTGGAAAGCAGCAGTGTCATCGTGAAACCTCCAGCTTCGCCTACAGTTGGTCCATCATCATCATCTCCCATTAGGGTTCTTGACCATGCGTCAACTTCACTTACACTACCATGCCCACCTTCAGCGACACATCCAACTGTACTTTCCAATTCGATTATCAAATACCAAAATGGAGGGACTGCTGAACTTCCAGCCTCTATGCCCTCAGCTACACCTGCACATGGTGATTCAAGTTGGAGTGTTCAACATCTTATCAGATCCAGCGTTGGACAGCCAAACAGGATTGTCATCCATCCTCGAAATATTAGTGTCACTTACCCTGATGGTAGCACCGTGCTACCAATCAACGATAACAACTGGGTTGCTGTCAAAAGCTCCTCTCAATCAACCATGTGAAAATAAGCTATCCTTGTCAATGGTGGACTTACTCTGTGCGTGTTTGATTGCTTGATACTCCTCTGCTTACTCTTTTGGGCTCTACAGCTGATGATAGCTTGAAATGATCTCAGGGTTTGAATCCATATGATATTATCGAGTTGCTTAGTAAGGGTAGAATTATGTACTCTAGAATACTTTATTAACTAGCTGGTATGTCGTATGACTCTTTAGTGTGATGATCAAGCAGATCACTCATCTCCATTTAAGTCCTCTTCGGGCAGAATGTACTTGACCTGAGCTGTGAATCCATCTTTATTTTTCTTTTTGATAATTGACGATGCGCGCGAACAAAAACAAGATTATTGTTTCTAAAAAGCTCCAATTTGGCGAATTATTTTGGATATACTTTATGTTTAAAAAACTCCAAATTTATCCTATTTTTCAACAGACATAACGCCGTTAGGATCACTTTGGATGTTTTTGAATTAAAGTGATCGAATTATAATTTTCACGGCCACGTGGAGACACGTGTTTTTCTAATTAAGGTTATTATATAACCTTTCATCTCCAGCAGAACTCACGCTTTCTTCCTTCTCCTATCTTCTTCCTCCTAAAACATACCAAAATCCATTTCCCCATCCTTCATCTTGGTCAACCCACCGCCGGTAACCAACCATCCTCAACATCTCCCGGCGTGTCGCGGTCGAACGTTTCATCATCGAGAATCGGTTCGATTCTCGAGGAGCAATGGATCTCGTCAGATCTATGAGGATTTCCCTAGGAGGAAGGGGGAGAAGAATTGGGAGGATTTCCGATTACTCCCTCCCTGAGATAGCCTCTCATTTCTCTACTTCCGGCAAGCGAAGGAGAACAAAACCCCCTCCGATCCGAGAACCAGCAAGCTAGAAATGGCTCTTGAAGTAGTCGAATCAGAGAAGATGAGAGCTAAACGGAGGAGATAGCTCCGGAACGAAAGAAGACGAAGGGGAAATTGAAATTGAGGCGAGTAGGGTTCCGGTAGTGAGGATGAAAATTGGGGAAGTCGGAGAGGTGCCGAGCGTTAAGCTTCTCTCGCTTTTTGCAGATCGGAGACTGAGATTAGGGGTGGGAAACCCGGCCCGTTTGACCGGGCTTTGACCGGACCGGCCTGGTCAAACCGGGCTTCAGGTTACCCAAATACCTGGTCAATAGTGCTTAGGGCTGGGCCCGGGTTGTGAAAATCATGAGTTTCGGGCTTCGGGCTTTTCGGGCTAAACCCGGGCCCGACCCGGTGTTAAAATTTCACATTACATAAATTAATTTTGTGTAATATGTTGGGCTGCTGAGTGCTGACCACTCCTATTTACCATTTATTGCAACATAATATATGTGTAGGGTTCGTTAAAAAAAATGTGTAGGGCCCAAAGCCCACAAAATATAAATCACTTCTTATTGAAACGTAAGAAAAAAAAAACCCTACCACTTTCAGTTTCACGCCGCCGACATCCCTTCATCTCAAATCAAATCTTCTCAAATCTTCATCACTATCATCTTAACAAATCTTACTGCAACAATAATAGCTTCTACCTTCTAGACATCAATCTTCCTCCTCTTTAAATTAAGTTGCATGTCGACGGATTCGTATAAGACTCGGAGATCAGACTAGATCGGCGGATTTGTATAGCGCTTCCATGACTATCATCCTCAACAAAATTCAGATCGACAGATTTAACAGCGGCGATGGCAGTGGCGGACGCTAACTCGTTTGACATATCGACGGATTTGTTTGATACGAAGAAAAAGAAGAAGAGCGGACGGAGAAAGACGAAGAAGAAGTAGAAGAAGAAAGAAGAAGAAGTAGACGGAGAAGACGAAGAAGAAGCAGACGGAGAAGACGAAGAAAAACGAAGAAGAAGAAGCAGATGGAGATAGAGTGAGTCAGAGAGAGATGGAAAAGGAGGATATAGGTAAAGAATAAAGATGGAGGGTTGGAGAAGGAGAAGAAAGAAGAAGAAGGTTCTGGAGACGAAATTTTTTTTTTAAGTAGTCAACCGGGTAGCCCGGCCCGACCCGGACCCGCGTTGACCGGGCTCCGGGTTACCCGGTCAACACCCTCGGGCCGGGCCCGGGTTCAATGAAATCTACTTCGGACGGCCCGGAACCCGGTCAACGCGAGTTGGGCCGGGCCGGGTAGCCCGGAGTTCCCACCCCTAACTGAGATAGTCGATGCCATGGGAATTGAGTACAGAAGGCAAATTTGGGATGGTGGCTGCGGAGAAAGGATGGGGGAGGTGGGTGGTATTGCCTGGGCGGGGGCTGGTGGCGGAGCTGAGTAGAGGCGGAGTGGTAGTGTCGTTTAGCGACACGCGACATCTTGAGATGCTGACGGAGATGGTTTCTTTAGCGAGATCTGGCGGTTGCTGTTGTGGTGGTGGTCGGAGATTGTGCTGGAGTTCTTCATCCTTTGCCATTGCTTGTTGAGTTCGCCTAGGGATTTGGTTCCTCATGGTGAGCCTTCGAGTTCGCGAATCAAATCTAGTGCGAACTCAGTTCGGTTCTCGGACTCGAGAGGACCTTAACCACCATGATGACAATGCTGCTGCTCTGGCGATTCTTTGGAGGACCTTAACCACCATGAGAGCGTTGGTGGAGTCGAGTCCCAGGTCGGCTCGTCGAGAAAGAGGATGATCGGAGTGGCGGCTCTCTCCGTTGGACACTCCCCGGTGATCGTCTTCGCAACGTTCCGAGGACTAATGGGGGCAGGAAGAAAACGTTATGAACTATGAAGAAGATGAGAAAGGAAAGGGGTGAAAATAGGGTGATTTTAATTCATTACTTTGTAAATGGAAAGTAATATGGAACGAGTCAGCAACACACGTGTGTCCACGTGGCAGGAAAAATAGCGTTTGGGTCACTTTCATCCAAAAAAATACAAAGAAGGCATAACGGCGTTAAGTATAGGCTATATTTGGGGGTTTTTAAACATAGAGCATATCCAAAACAAATCGCCAAAGTTGGAGTTTTTTTGAAATAATAACAAAAAAAAAAGTGAGTGGGCTATTTGAATTTGAGTTATTTCAAATTTTGACTGCAATTAAATTGCAAAGTCAACCCTTAAAACATTCATCCATGGAATTCCCAATTTCACCTCTAAAATATATATAGACCACACTTTCAAGTCACTAAATTTATAATAACTAGAAGGTAGCAACATGCTATAATAGGTTTAGCGGGCCATATTACGTAAGAAATAACCGAGGCATAAGTCTAACGTAACAAATTCTTATATATGCCTTACGTAACAACAATTTGTCTTAAGTAAGAATTGTAAATTATTATTACATATGACTTACTTAATGACAGTTTGTCTTACATAACAAGCTTAATTTTATATTTTACGTATGAAATACTTTGGTTACGCACATTCTTATATTACGTAACAGTTGTAAGTGATTGTTACGTAACAATTGTAAGTGATTGTTACGTAACAATAATTTGTCTTACGTAACAGTTGTAAATTATTATTACGTTTGGGTTACGTAATGGCAGTTTGTCTTACATAACAACCTTAATTTTATATTTCATGCATGAAATACTTTGGTTACGCAAGCCTTATGTAATAGTTTTATATAATTGTTACGTGTGGTGTGACATCCTAGGCAAATCCCACATCGACAAAGCACGAGGAAAATTCATGGGCTATGTGTAATTGTTCAACCTTAACTAACATGACGCGTTTTGTAATTATTCAACCTTAACTGACATGATGCGTTTTGGAGTGTAGTGGTGGGGCCTTGATCATGAGAGGAGGAGGTCATGAGTTCGAATCCCACCAACACCCAAAAACAAATTCGTGAGGGTTTAGGCCCAAAGCGGACAATATCTTGTTAGAAAAAGTTGGGATGTTACATGTGGCGTCGTAATAACAGTTTGTCTTACATAACTTTTCTAAATTATTTTTACTTATGACTTACATAACATTAGTTGGGTCGCCTAGGGCATCTAGGGTTTTGTATCATTTGGGACATAAACCATCAAAATGTAACCTATGTAAAATACACATATTAAATATTCAACTTATGAACAACACATTTAAATTGACGGTGATGAGTGCATAAACGAGGATGATGAAAGTGGTTGTCGAACATAATTTTAGAGCAAAATAATAATTTTGTGGGTGGTTGGATTCGAGTTGAACTGACTGCTCATGTAATTAGAAATCGAGATTAAAGTCTTCCTAGTTTATAAACTTTAAGGTTTGGACTGTGGTAATGGTAGTCTTGTGGGGTAATGGTAATGGTAATCTTGTGCATCGAAGGCCAGGCCCATCCCTCACACAACCCCATTGGGGGAAAACGTCCACAACAAAAACAGGCCCCTCACCCCCTAAAAACCCGCTAGAAATCCAGTTACCATAATTTTGATTGCTCAACCCCCTCTTCTCCTCCGATTGTGACTCTTCTCCTTTGGCCATCCAAAACAGCTCCTCACCTCCTGCAATCAGCTCCTCACCTCCTGTAATCAGCTCCTCACCTCCTCCGATAAGGTCCTCACCTCCTACAATCAGCTCCTCACCTCCTCCGATAAGGTCCTCCCCTGCTCTTCTGATGTGCTCCTCAACTCCTCCGCCTCTTCTCCTGTCATACAATCAGAAATAAATCCTGAAGAACCTCTAGACGAAACAAATTCAGTATCAGTAGGTAAAAAATCTTGTTGATTGTTCTTTTTGTTATCTCTATTAACTAGTTAATAGGTGTAAAATCATAGTGATTGTTCATTTTGTTATCTCTGTTAACATATGTGATGCAGAAAAAGTTATAACTAATTGGATAGATGTTAACTAGTTAAAAATAAAATTTAATCTATGTTAAAACTAGTTTTGTTAAAGTTGATAAAAAAAAATTAGTTAACAGTTCATCGGAAAAACACTAGTTAATAGTTGTGATACCATAGTTTGGCCCCTCTCTGGTTCATCCTCGTTAACAAGTTAACAGTAGTGTGATGCCTATAAAGGTAAATCTAGTTTACTCCTTTTTTTGACTTAGATAGCTCTGAGAGGAGAATCAATGCAGTAAGCAGTAAATCAACCACTACAACAAAACGGCCAATTTGTGGCGGTTTTTTCTCTCAACAGTGGAGGTTATAACCGCCACTGTTGGATATATAGTGGCGGTTACACAACCGCCACTGTTGGAAGGCGGAACCGCCACAAAACCGTCCGACACAAATGATATAGTGGCGGTTAAAACCGCCACTATTGATTATAATTTTTTCAAAAAAAAAAAAATTGTCGGCGCATAACCCAGATTCCGGCGAGTTGGCTGATAGTAGTGACGAATCGGCTGATAGCAACGAAGACGGATCGACGACGAGCTGAGACGGAAGCGGCGGCAGCGAAGACGGATTGACGACGACGAGCTGAGACGGAAGCGACTTCGATCCGGATCTACGACGGGAGTTTGGCTTTAGACGAAGACTGCTGGGCGGCAGCGGAGGTGGATATAGCGACGGCGCGACTCCATGGAAGCTACATGACGGCGCGGCGGCGGCGATGATTGATGGCGAAGGAAATGGCCGGTGGCTGTCGTGCATACAGAGAGACGAGGGTGTGAGCTAGATTAACAATCAAAGGCGAGAGTGAGAGAGAGGGAGTTACCGGCGGACGCGGAGGCTGGCCGTGATTGATGGCGACGTCGGAGGCTGGCCGGCGTTGTGGCGGTTGGTTTCTTCGTTTCGGCTGCGAGAGCGATGAACAGAGATACGAAAAGAGAGAAGGGGGGGGGGTTTCTAGGTTTTCTGAAATCGTGGAGCGAAGGGGGGCTTTAAATATAAAGTACTGTGGCGGTTTTGTATTGGAGGTTAAAACCGCCACAATCAGTTCTGCACATTGTGGCGGTTTTAACCGCCAATACACAACCGCCACAGTCATTAAACAATAGTGGCGGTTGTACAACCGCCACTGTTGAATGCGACACAAAATCCCTTTTTTGTTGTAGTGAACTATCATCTACTCAAGGAGTGAGGACTACCGGCAACACCCCAGGGACATGCCAGAAAATGGGTGGCTCTGTTTGCTGAACGATGAACCAAAAACAACTTGAATGTTGGGCTGACCGCCATAAGTTGAATTACTTGTTGGATGATGATCCCACCACTGGCGCTGGTGCTTCATTGAAACGGACTGCCTTGGCTCCCAACTCTGCATCTCCTTCAAAGTCAACCTGAAAAAACCCGACGACAAACACCAAAAGACAGCATCTCCACAAGCTAGTAATTCAAGGATAAAGGGTTTTGTAATACCTAGATACGGGGTTCCCATAGCATGAAGAACCCATCCCGTGGTCCCTCCAGTGGGTTCGCGGACTGCACCATAGGAGGGTGGCTGGGGGGGGGGGGTGGGAGGTTGGAGGAAAAGGGGCAAGTCTGCCAGATGCGAGGCAAATGGTTGAAAAAGTGCTACAATTAAGTATTGTGAATGATTAAAAACTACATGGTTTCTACTCTTCCACACCCTTCACCAGGCCAGGATCCAAATTGGGGCTAAGTTGCGTTGATTTTGGAAGATGGATCTGCAGTAAGTTGCAAAGTGAGAATTTGTGAAGAGAGGAGGTGTCAAACAGGCTATCCTGTAGAAGGTTAGTGCCACAGGGCACTCAAAAAATAGGTGTTCAATCGTCTCCTTCGTGGAGTGAAAGACTGGAAATTCCAGTGGAAATTGCATTCCTTTGTCATTTAAGCTCTCTAAGGTTGGAACAATTCTATGGATCAAATGCCAAAGGAATAATTTTAATTTGAGCTGAATTGGGAGGCCCAAAATTGAATCCCACAAGGAATCATCGTGAATCGACACCATATCCTTACGCATTTTCTTGGAGTTTTATAGACGTAGGGCAAGGTCGTAGCCAGAGGAGGTGGAGTATACTCCAGACGTGGAGAAATTCCAGCCAAGCAAGTCAGGAAGAGGCGTCAAAGGGAGACGGATTTGGAGGATTTTTAGGACAGAAGATTCAATGAAGTGCTCACCTAGGAGTTGTCTATCCCATCTTTCTCCATATACGAAACCAGCAATGGAGGGAGGTCCCCAATAAGGCTCGGGTTAAAGTATGGTGGGGATCGTGAAAGAACCCAATTTACCGACAAAGGATGAAGAAGAAAACCTGAACCCACTTGGCAGCGGAGGCCCACCGACAGAAATTTAAGGTCATGTAGAAGGCTCTGAAACCCATGTGACGGGCGGGAACCCTCCTTTCTTGTAGTATAGAACCCCCATCGAAATATTTTTCTTGTGTAACTCTGGATAAAATAAGATTCGGGTTATTTAGAATCCTCCAACATTGTTTTGCCATTAGTGCTTGATTGAAAAGAATAAAGTCCTTGAAATTCAAACCCCTTAAATGTTGAGGCTGTGACATGCGGGACCATAAGATCCAATATTGTTTCTTGGATGTTCCAACTTGTCCCCATCAGAATCTAGCAATTAGGATATTTAGGTGTAGGCATAAGTTTTCCAATAAGCAATAGCACGACATGACATAAACCGGAAAGCCAGAAATAACCGATTTGAGCAGAGTATGTACTCCTGCAGATGATAGACAATGACGCTTCCAACTACAAAGATGTACTGAGACTTGATCTTCCAGAAATTGGAAGGTTTCCTGTTTAGAGCGGAAAACAATGCACATGAGGCCCGTGTATTGTTGTTTTGGGTAAAAAATTGAGACTCCTAGTGAGGATAAGTACTATATTCCTGTTTATCTTGAGGAGTATTCGAAATGAAAAGAGCTGCGAATTTCAAGAGATTTACTATCTGCCCACTCATTGTTTCATATGTGTGGAGAAGGTGCATAAGGTTACGAATTGACGATCGACCACGTTGCTTTGATAAATCTAGTTTACTCCTCATAATTAACTAGATAAAAAAATTGATAATTATTAAAAAAACCTAAAATCCTCATAATTAACTAGTTAACTTATAAAGTTAACTAATAATGCGTTAGAAATTAATAAAAATCCCCGCTATAAGAATAATTTCTAACTTGTTATCATAGCCTGTTAACAAGTTATCAACCATGCTAACAAAAAGAATTGTATCCACTTGCAGATTCAATCATCCCATATGATAAGAATACATGGAAGATGCTGAAATTTGAATCATCCTCTGATGCATTGACTTTCTACTCAAAGTTTCCACAACACGGAGCGTTCTATGTTAGGAATCAACTAGAAGGGTATATTGACATCAAGAAACAAAAAGTGGACTACATATACTATATTGTGCATGTATGCACAAAACGAGGAGGGAAAAAAGACACTGTTGCTCCATCCAATCAACCTACATATGGGGGACAATAACTAGTTGCAAAGCCATGATGACCCTCAAATTTGAGAAAGGAACATGTAAGTTATAATCTAGTTAACTTGTTATATATGCTTATTAACTATCTGCTTGGTAACTATTTATGAACATTGTGTGTTAACTAGTTAATTGTTTATGCTGGTAACTAGTAACTAGATAACTACATACTATCTTACCTAATGACTTCATAACCTATGCTACAACTACACCTATTCCTATCCCAACCTCTTATAAACAAGCCTCTATGGACCCATTATGGATTGCTGCTATGAACGAGGAACTTGCTTCACTCGACTCGGCCAAGACGTGGGAACTTGTGGACCGTCCTTCCATTGGCTCTGTAATTGGGAGTCGGTGGGTTTATACAGTTAAGTTTCGACCTGATGGAACAGTTGATCGTTATAAAGTCCACCTTGTTGCTCAAGGCTACAAGCAAGAATATGGACTCGATTATGATGAGACATTTGCGCCAGTTGCGAAGATGCAGACGATTCGTACTATTCTCGCGGTTGCGGCCCAACAACAATGGACCCTGTCTCAGCTTGATGTTAAAAATGCCTTCTTGCATGGTGATATTAAGGAAACTGTATACATGGAGTGTCCTCCCGGGTTTCCTACGACCTCAGATGTTGTTTGTCTCCTCTGCCGCTCCCTATATGGTCTCAAACAAGCATCGCGTGCTTGGTTTGAAAAGTTTCATCACACACTTCTTAATTTTGGATTTGTGCAGAGTCGCAATGATCCATCTCTATTTTTGCAGACAACATCACGTGGTCTAGTGGCGCTACTTCTCTATGTCGATGATATGATACTTACCGGGAGTGACATGGTTGGGATCAAGGAGGTTAAAGGTATGTTGCATGATCATTTTCAACTTAAGGATCTCGACACTCTCTCGTATTTTCTTGGGTTGGAGATTACTCGAAATTCACAAGGTCTTTTTGCTTCTCAACGTAAGTATATTCTCGACTTGTTGGAAACTGCCCAATTTCAGGACTGTAAACCTGTTGGAACTCCCATGGAAGCGAATTTGAAATTGAGTCGGGATTTTGGTGAACCGGTCGATGATGCTACTGTCTACCGTCAGCTTGTTGGTAGTCTAATATATCTTCAGGCTACTCGTCCTGATATATCTTATGCCGTGCAGATTGTTAGTCAATTTATGGGTGCTCCACGTACTCCTCATCTGCTCGCTGTCCATCGTATCCTTCGGTACCTTAAGGGTACATGTGATGTTGGCCTTCTCTTTCCATCTACTGGTTCATCGGATATTTGCGCTTATGCAGATGCTGATTACGTGGGTTGCCTTGACACTCGTCGTCCGACTTCTGGATGGTGTGTTTACTTCGGATCTTCATGTATTGCATGGCGGTGCAAGAAACAAGAACGAACTTCGAAATCTTCTACTGAGCCAGAGTATCGATCAATGTCAGATGTGTGCTCTGAAGTGGTTTGGCTTTCGCGCTTAATTCAAGAGTTGGGTATATCTGTCAAGTTACCAATCAAGTTGTTTGCCGATAATACGAGTGCTATACAAATTGCTACTAATCCGGTGCTTCATGATCGGACCAAGCATATAGAGACACATATTTATTATATAAGAGATCTCATTTCTGATGGTACTGTTGGACTTGAGTATCTCCATACAGACGATCAAGTGGCGGATCTTCTTACTATGCCAGTAGTGACTAGTCGTCACTGGTTTCTTGCCAGCAAATTGATGTACCGTGACCGACATCAATTTGAGGGAGGGTGTTAGAATAATATTATATTATTATATTGTATCAGCTCGTATATATAAGAGCAAGTCTTGCCGCCTACAATTAGATAGATTTCATAGTTTCATTCTCCTCGAAACCCTAATAATAACTCCTCTTCTCTCCGTGGACTAGCCGATACTCTATCGGTGAACCACGTAAATCTCTGTGTCTTCTACTTTATTCTCTTCTCGCATTCGATTGTTATCAGTTACCAGACCTGCTAAAAACAAAACACTGGTTGTTTGGAAACATGCCAGTTCATCATCACTAAATTTAAGAATGACCACAACCATCTAATGATCCAAGAGAAAGACACTTCAGTAGAAGTGTGAGAAGGATTCTTGTCATGTATAAAATCATAGTTGATCTAAATGCTGATGCTGGAATCAATGTACGTTCTAGTTTTGATTCTATGCGGATGGCTGCTGGTGGGCCTGAAAATCTAGATTTCACGCGTCTAAACTTATAAAATCACATCTGCACCAGGGGAGAGAGAAACAAATGCAGGACGGTGTTGTTGAGTTTTTAGTGGATTATTTCCTAAAACAAGAAAATAGTAACAAGGGAACTAATCACAAATAAAAATTGACAAATAAGAAGAAGCGCAAATCGAAAGTATCTTCTGGTCAGATGTAATGCGTATGGACTATCAAGCTTTTGATGATTGCTTCAGCTTTGGCACAACCTACAGAACTAACAAACACCACCGACCTCTTGGTATGTATTATCAGTAATTAATTTTTCACATTACTATTTGTTATTAACTAGTTAACCTTCAATATACGCTAACTAGATATATGTTGTGCTATTATCAACTAGTTGATATCTGTATTCACAGTTCACTTTTATTTAGGTGATGTTGTTAACAAATTTATATGTCATTGTTGATAACATGTTATCTAGTTACACGTTAACTAGTTATCTGTTAACTAGCGGTCTAAGTGTAACAGTCTAAAATTCATTGTTAAGACTTGAATCTCAATTTAATTGATCTTGTCATTTGTGGACTTGAGTGCGTTCTAAATAAATTTTCTTGAGGACAAGCAAAAACTTAAGTGTGAGGTTATTTGATGACACTAGAAATATCGTGTTTATTAGTCCTAATTAAGCGACATTCCATTGTATGAAACACGATTTTAGGGGTAGTTTAGTGGGTTTTCATTCATTAACGCTATTTCCTACCGAATTGGTTACCTTGGCCCGTCTCGGGTCTATTTGACGTGTTTTCGAGTGTTTGTGTTAGTACACAGGTCTATACCGTCAAATAAGTAGCCATCAAGAGTGTTTGGGATGCAATGGAACCTCAAGATATGACCCGGGTCCATCGGAGAAGTCAGACGATCAGAGAAGGATACTCAGCTGCTTTACGAAGAACATTTTTACTATGTGAGAGTTCCCCATTTTTGCTAAATATTTTATGTGTGAGGAAGTCTGGTCGATTCGATCGACATTGTGCATGATTGGTGATTGCTACTTGTTATGTGCAGAGCATAGTGAGATGGTTTATTTGGTTGATGTGTATGCATGTTTAGGTTAGTTGATAACTGTAAAACCGTGGTCAAATAACTACCCTACTAAACCAAGGTATATCGTATTCCAAGGGTTTCCTCTAATTGTTTACTTAAAGAAATTGACAAGTACTCGGGTTTAAATCAAGTTGCGTGGTGTGGTTCCACGACTTCTAAACTATTATGCAAAGGAAATTGAGATTGAATTAAAAGACAGATTGAGTGATTGAGATTTGTTTACGAAAGACAGACAAAAGCTTAGACTTGAATCCCCTTAAGATTACCAAGGCATTGGCGATAAAAAAACCAACGACTTTTCAATCCTAATTCATTCAAATCTTATACATCGTCACAGCTCCTTATCCTTAGGTCTAAGTCCGTGAACGTTCGCTCTATCGAACTAGCTACCAAGACTAATTAACCGTTCGTGCGTTCACTTATACAACGGATAACTAATTGGTGCACCTGATTGATTTTAATGAGTTGTTCTTGAAACAGATTAACCCTAAACAGTTCCTACGAGAGGCATGATTTCATTGAATAGGTTAATTAATTGATTCAACGTTCACCAACTATCCTTATTTGAACATGAAACTAATCTAGGTGATCAAGCTAGAAAAGAAACACAAATTAAGAATAAATCAATTATGAATAAGAAGCTTAATGAATTGAGATCTAATTACCACCGATCTGTGACCGCTTTAAAGCCTCGGGTCACTTAGGGTTCATCTAATCTAAGCTCGAAAGGTTTAGCTAATCATATTCGAAACAAGAGAATCAAAAACTACCAAAGAATTCATCTTAGGAAGGAGAAACATAGAAGATCTGAAAAACCTCATTGCGATGATTCCACAAAGCTCCGATCTCGAGAAAATCTTCAAATCCTAGCTCCGAGCAACTCCGGGATGGAAAGACTGTGTCAGAATCTCTCCGAGAACTCCAAAATATGCTCTAACTTCTCTCTTGTATGTGTAGAAAGTCTAAAAATTGAAGTATCTTTGAATTGGCGTTGAAGGGCTGCTTAAATAGGTGGTTCTCCAAATCTGACCCGAAATAGGCCAGAGTTTTTGCCGAAAACTTCTTTGTAAATATTTCTGGATTTTGTCATGCCAAAATCTGGTCCAGCTTCTACATAAACTTTTCAACGAAAAGTTCTTCATAATATTTTCTGGAAATCCTGCGCCAAAGTCCTCCTTGATTCCTTCATTGACATTTCGACGAAAACTTATGAATTGTTCGCCAAAATGTTCTTCTTAAAGCAGCTGAGTATCCTTCTCTGATCGTCTGACTTCTCCATTGGTCTCGGGTCATATTTTGAAGGTCCATCGCATCTCGAACACTCCTGATGGCCACTTATTTGATAGTATAGACTTGTATACTAATACAAACACTCGAAAACACGTCAAATAGACCCGAGACGGGCCAGGGTAACCAATTCGGTAGGAAATAGCGTTAATGAATGAAAACCCACTAAACTACCCCTAAAATCGTGTTTCAGACATTGGAATGTCACTTAATTAGGGCTGATAAACATGATATTTCTAGTGTCATCAACTAGATAACATGTTAATAAGTTAGCTGATGTTAACATGTTATCTTTGGTGTTAACTAGTTATTTATTAACAAGTTGACTAACTGATGACAACTAGTTTTCTAGTTATCTAGTTATCTGTGCTAATTTTTTTTCTATACAACAATCGTTGTCGGTAAAAAATGCCACAATAAAATGTGTGTTTTTGGAACATCATTGCTCTATCATGAGACTACAAAGTCATTCGAGTAACTGTTGAGGACATTTCTGGAATGCATGGACGGGAGACAACCAAAATTGATATTCACAAACTAGTGTCCAACAATAGGGGCAGCTGTGAAGACCCAAATGGACCGATTCCCTGTACAAGTTGAAGGAAAAGTGGTTAAGTGCTTGGATACGAAAGAATTTTTGCGTTGGGATGAAGAGCTCACAAATGAGTGAGACATGCAACAGTAACCTGAGAAAATTCATGGATTCAACTATGAATATAGCGAGGTCAGTTACTAGTTACCTTGTCCATTAACTAGATAACTTTGTCTGTTAAATAGTTAACTTGCCTGTTAACTAGATAACCTTGTCTGTTAACTCGATAACTTTCATGTCAACAAAGATACCTGCACCATTTTAATTTGAATGATAGTTGTAAAATAAATGTCCATTTATGCAGCTTCTTCACCAGTACAATTGTATGGTTGAGAATAAAAGGAAAGAAGCTAAAAGGCTTGAATTTATTATGAAGGATAGACATTTGAATGTTAGAACCAATGCGCCTATGCTGGAAAAAGTTGGATGGTCATATACTCCTAATTTTTTTGTGACAACGCAAGAAGAATGCATTGCGTCTTCTTCTTATGTGTTGTGTATATATGAAGTAAACGACAATGACATGGGGAGGGCATTAAAAATATACAAGTGGGGGGGGGGGGGTCGACAACACACGACTTGATCAAAGGACATTACTCATTAATGAGGACAAGCTTATGCTCTGGTGTACATGCAGGATGTTGGATACTTGTGGATGGTGGTGTCAGGACTTGACATAATGAAACGGTGGACACAAAGTGCAAGGGAGGGTTTGAGTTTGAAATTCCTACTGAAGGTATCTTGCCTAGACAAGTAATGATAACTAGGAGGATGTAGACTATGTCAACTATGAGTTTAACACTGATGAATAGATCAATTGGGAATGACACAATGTTTAAATGTGTAATAAACAAGTTTCATACATTACTGAAGAAAACATAACGGCTACCAGAGATTGGAGATAATGCTGAAACAACTTAGTTAGTTGGGGCATCTACTTCTGAAGGTAAAACACAAATAATTAAATCATTGTGAACAAAAATGGAAACATTGCTTGTTATATACGCTTATTAACTGCCTACTTGTTAACTAGTTATCACGTAGTTAGCTAGTTATCATTTCTTTTTACCTGGTTAGAATTGATTGTTAACTAGTTAACTTTACTTTGTAACCTAATATCAACACTAACAAAACATTGGTATCTTTCCCCCAACATCTATCTTAATAACAGATGGGGAAGCAATGTAAGTTGCTACTACATCAACATCGTGCCTAGAAAACAAACTCCTTATGTTTGTGACATTAAAACAACCCCCTAGTTAGCCATAGATAACTAGTTAATATGATAAGTCTTCTCTCTAATTTCTGGAAGCAACACATTTTCCTTGTTGAAAACCAAATTGTTCAATATCTCCATCCTTCTCTTTGATGCATAACCAGGCTTCTTCCACAATGAGCTCATGTATCCCTTGTATTTACCAGCCCAATGCTCACACCAGTTCAAAGCATACAACCTAGCAAGCTTGGTATCTAACACTACAACAAAACGTAAGAAATGTGGCAGTTTTTTTCAGCAGTGGAGGTTATAACCGCCACAACCACTGTTGGAAGAGGGAACCGCCACAAAAACATCCGCTACAAACAATATTTATTGGCGGTCAACAACCGCCAATAATAAACATTAGTGGCGGTTACACTGTAGAGGTTATAACCGCCACTGTTGGTATTAATTCTTAAAAAAAAATAAAAAACTAATTATGAACAATCAATGATTTTGTGATCGCTTCTCTTCTCCATCGCCGAAAATGGTCGTTGTTGCCGCCGTCAGAATAGCTCTCGCCGTCCTCCGATTTTTATCAACTATGAAGCTCACGCGATCGAGTCTCAACTATGAAGCTTCCATGCTCGAAGAAAAATCATATCCTGTCTTTCCCCTAATTCAGAAACATAAATAATAAAGTTAGGTCTTCACCAATTCAACCAAAAACGAAACAAATTCCCCCAATTCGATTCAAACCCACCAAAATCCACCCCAAAGGGTCTTCAATTGACCATCGCATGGCCCAAGATAATGAACCAGAGCCACTAGGTCGACTGTCTTCTCCATCTCAACAACAGCAGCCATCGTCGACATACAACTTAGTGCTCTGAATCATGAGCAAGAGACGCACCTGGGTCTTTCTCTTCGTCCTCATCTACTCGATCCTCCTATCTTTTTTGTGGAACCTCCTTCAATCGATCCTCTTGTGGTATTATCAACAACAGTCATCTCAGATCGCGTTGTCGTCAGGGTGGTCGGCCATGTACGCGTCAGTGATGTTGGGGGCGGTGCTCGGGATGTTGTCGATGGTGGCGGCGCTGGCTGTGGTGGTGCCGGCGACGGTGGTGATATGGATAACGGTGGTGGTTTTGCTAGCATTTTTTGGGAAGCCGAGGAAGGTGCTGGTGGTGGAAGGGAGGAAGATTACTAGGGAGATTCTTGGGTTTGTGGTTAAGATTTTGTTGAAGGAAGGGAATACGGTGGCCGCCCTTTGCGCTGGGATTGAATGGCGAGGATTTTTTTCCAGTGGTTGATCAAGTTTGACACAGATTGATAATTACATAGTGGCAATTTTTCCCAATTGTGGAGGTATAACCGCCACAATGGTAAAAATTATACATTGGAGGTTATAATTGCCACTATGCAACCGCCACAATGGTAATTACATAGTGGCAGTTCTACAACCGCCAGTAATGCATCTGCGAGTTTCAGCTTTTTTCTTGTAGTGTAACTGTTTGATTTTCTTCAACACATTCCAATTATATCCACCAGCAAGTACCTTCTTGCCCCCCATCCGGAAACTAGATCTTGCAAAATACCTCTACACAACTAGTTATATTCTCACCTAGATATTTGTACACATTTTCGAAATTATTCATTTGCATGTTATCCAAGAAGTGATACTTCTTGTGCACGCGGTTGATGACGAAAACAACATAATTATCCTCATGTTTGAGAGGCATGAACCACTGCGCAAAAAAAGACACAAAAAACGCAACCACACTCTAGAGAGCTACACACGAAAAAATATGAAAATGAAAAAAAACACAAAAGTAACTAATTTCATAGTCCACGTGGCTGAAATAGTATTCTCGTGCCCATGTGAAAGCAAAAATATCTTGTATGTCGCCGTGCTTGCTGGCTTGAGACGGGGGAATTTCTACATAATATAAAAACTAGTTTTTTGGTCGGCCCGTTGGCCGGGGTCAAGCGAATATTTTATGTTTCTTGAAGTTTTATAATTGTGGTTATTTAATATGATTGTTAATACAGAACGATAAATTAATTAATGAAAAATTTACAAAAATTATAGGCAAAATAGCATTTTGCCAACTTAACAAATTCCCCCCTCTACTTTGCCAACTTTACAAATTGCCCCCCCTACACTATGAATCACTCTTTTTACCCCCCTACTTCGACCACTTTTCTTTTTGGGTCCTTCTATTTCAGCTTTCATCTTCAAGCTGTTAATTGGAGCGCATTCAATACACCACGTTAGCTCCAACAGCCATGTATAAGCTTACTAAGTGTTTTCTAATTGAGAATATAAGTATATATAATGAGATAAGATAAAACTGACGAATAAAATGTTTGATTTTTAAAACCCTTCATATTTTACCATACTCTTCATGATACCTTTTCAATTCACCTCTCTGACCAACTCTTCGTCTTCTACCTCCAATATCTCTCCCTATCGATGTGTGGATGTATCCAGATTTAATGTTAAAAAGACGATAATTGAAACGGAAGGATGATCCAAAATGCAAAGTGGCCAAAGTAGAATGGGGTAAAAAGAACTATTTGTAGTATATGGGGCAATTAGTTTAGTTGGCAAAGTAGAGGGGGCCAAAATGCTATTATCCCTAAGTTATATTTTCGTTGGTAAAAAATATTTATATTTTAAGACATATGAAAACATAACAATGATAAAGACATATTGATGAGTTTGAATCAATATGTTGGTTTATCTCTAGTAGAGAAAAATAATAAAATAAAGATAGACAACGTTCGTCTAAAACATTGATTAAAATTAGAAGGAAAAATGTCATTTTGGCCCCCTCTACTTTGCCAACTTAACAACATTCATCTAAATATCTAGAATACCCAAATTAACAATTGAAGATGTAAATAGCTCCTTAGATAAATAAAACATAACTTTACAAATTTTCTTGAAAACACCCCGCTATAAAAATTCAATAGTTGTCTCCTAAAATTATTATAGTATAATCAGTTGTAAATGTAATATTTTTACTGATAGAGTGAATTGTGTAAAAATGTGAAATATTTGAGTACAATATTAGCTAATAACTCTTTAACGACTTTTAAAAATGCTTAATGTTTTTGATGGGTCCTCCTGCGGCGATCACAGGACAGGCGATCCGAGCTATAAGTAAGCCCTCAGCCAAGCAAAGCTCGACTAAGGGCTTGGGGGCAATTGATGGGCCCGGCCCGCCGGAATCCCAGGGGCCCACACGGCAGCCTAAACACGGCGGCTAGGGCTGGAGGTCCGGACTTAGGCGGTAAGTCAGATGGGCTGAATGGGCAAACCCAGGAAGTGGAGTGAGGCCCAAAGCGACGGCCCACACGGCAGGCTCCTAGGGTTACTTGGCGACACTTAGGGTTCCAAGACAAAGCGGACACGTGTCAACATCCTACGGGAGCTACAAACGAATGGCCAGGATTCAGCCTTGGCGACCAAGGCAGGGGTACTATAAATACCCCCGTACATCCTATTAACCAGGGAACAACACTTTTACCCAGCGGACAAACGCTCCGCGGTACGTTACTCGCCTCCCTTTCCCATTCCTTAAACTGATCGCCTCCCCTTTTCCTTGAACTAACTACCCCCCACGTTACTTACGAGGTACACCACTCCCGGAAGACCAGCAGGCTTGGGCTTCCATTATTGGGCCAGGCGACAAGGCTGGAACAATTGGCGCGCCAGATAGGGGCGATCAGGCGACTTTTCAAGGCGAATGGCTTCATCAGCGATTCCCACTTTGATGGGCGAGGATGGCGAAAGAGGAGATGGAGTAACACCTGTCAAGCATGTGAACCCAGGTTCTCGAGCAGACCCAAACCTCACTAGAAACATGGAGCGCGAATTCGAAGGCGACTCGGAGTCCCAGAGTACTATTCCGGCCGGCGATGCCTATGAGCTGTGGGAGCAGCGATTTCGGTCCCTTGAGCAACAGAATGCTGAGCTCACGCAGATGTTGAAAACGGTGATCGCCCAGCAGGCTCAAGCTCTCAGGGCCAACACTCAGGACAGGCAATCGCCACAGGACTCCCATTTGGAAGTGTTACAGCAATTCCTCCCGGCTACTCAAATCTCCCCCGCACAGATGGCGGTTCGCCAACTTCTGTCCAGGGCGATACTCGCCGAGCCACTACCTAAGGGGTTGGTTCCGCCCAACCTAGATAGGTATGTAGGTACTGGCGACCCGGACGAGCACTTGCAAGCCTTCCAGATCGCCATGCAAATGCAGCAGGCTGGCGACGCCGCATATTGCAGAGCTTTTCCGGCGACACTGGGAGGGCGAGCCAGGGAGTGGTACATGAATCTACCGGAGGGCATCATAACATCGTGGGAGGGCTTTGCGAGGATCTTCTCACAGAAGTATGAGTGCAAGAAAACAAGAACGGTCCCGTTGCAAGCGCTGGTGAGCCTGAGGCAAAAGCCGAACCAGTCGCTGAAGGAGTTCTTTGATGAATGGACTGGGGTCGTCCAATCCATCAAGAGGGTAGATCATGAAATCGCTGCGGCAAGTTTATTCCAGTCGACTCATAACGGCAGGCTGCGGGAGTCGCTGCTACAGGTGGCTCCGAAGTCGCTGTCCGACTTGGAAACCAGAGTACACAAAATTATTTTGATTGAGGAGCAGTTAGCAGAGCCTTTACGTGGAGCGGCGAAGATGGAAGAAAAGCCCGTTACAGGGAACAAGCAGGCTAAAGGGCAGCCCTCCGAGACACGACCATACGGGAAATATCGCCCAGGGGAGCAAAGGCGTTACCAAGAGAGAGGATACCCTGGAGAGCAAAGGGGTTATCAGGAGAGAGGATACCAAGAGGAGAGGGCAGATTATACACCCCTCTCAGAATCGCGAAGAAAGATTCTGCTGTATATGCAGCATAAGGGACATCCCATCAACTGGCCGGGGCCAATGTTCACCCCGGCGGATCAGCGAAGTCGCCAAAAGTTTTGCGATTTCCATGACTCTCATGGGCATACCACTGAAGACTGCAGGGAATTGAAAAATGAAATCGAAAGGTGGATAAACGAAGGACGTCTCAGGGATTTCATTGTCAGCTCAAAGCGGAAAAATAAGCCGCAAGAAGATGATCGCCGTGGACAAGGAGAATCACAAGACAAGAAGGGTTATGTTTTCGCCCGACTTAAGGAGCCTATGGACAATGAAGATAGCAAGAAAAAGCCTCGACCTGAGGTAAACCACGTTTATCAAACCATTTTCGGTGGGGAAAGTTGCCCGACAAAGAAAGTCAGAAAGGAGGAAACAAAGGAGGTGAGGATGATAGACCAAGTCAGTCGCCCAACGCTGGGATTCTCGGAAGAAGACATGGCCAGGGTAGGAGGCCCAAGTTTGGAAGCGATGGTGATTCAAGTAATCACACACAATAGCCGAGTGGAGCGAGTGATGGTTGACGAAAGGAGCTCCGCGGACATTATTTTCTGGGAGCTGTACAAAAAGATGAACCTGCCAGCTAGCTTGCTCAGGCAGACAAAAACTACCATCTCAGGATTTTCAGGACACACAGTTCCCATCAAGGGGATAGCCACGATGGCGATAACCATTGGGGATGGAGACTTGCAGGTCACCCGATCCATCGACTTCCATGTCATGGATTGTCAATCCACGTACAACATGATCCTAGGGCGACCTGCACTCGCCACCTTCCAAGCAATCTCCTCCCCAGTGCACCAAGTACTGAAGTTCGCTACTAATGAAGGGATAGGTTTTGCCTGGGGACACCCGGACATCGCCAGAAGGTGTTACAGGGCGGCGACTAAAAGCACGTGCCTCACCATAAGCTTGGAGGCGGAGAATGAAGGAGAAAGAGTCGTACCAGCAGAATCGGACGTCCCAATACCGCTGTTCGAAGAAGATGAAAGTAAGACAGTTTGAGTTTCGTCCTACCTGAGCGATAACAAGAAACAGGAGTTGGTCAAGTTGCTCCAAGAGTTCTCGCACCTGTTCGCATGGTCACCAAGTGACATGCCAGGAATTGCTCCAGACATCATCAAACACTCTCTAGCGATCGAACCCGGGAGTCGCCCAGTCCAGCAAAAGCGGCGGAACATCTGCAGAGAAAGGCAGCAAGTGGTGGCAAATGAAGTGGAAAAACTTTTGAAGGCAGGGTTTATCAAAGAGGTACAGTATCCTGAGTGGTTGGCTAATGTAGTTCTTGTCAGAAATCGTCAGGAGCATGGCGAATGTGTGTCGACTTCACCAACCTTAACGATGCTTGCCCCAAGGATCCGTACCCCTTGCCCAACATAGAGCAGCTGGTAGACGCAACGACGAACAATGAAATGCTGTCCTTTCTGGATATGTTCTCAGGATATCATCAAATACCTTTAAGCAAGCAAGATCAAGAGAAAACGGCTTTCATGACGCCCACGGCGAACTACTGCTATCGAGTGATGCCATTCGGGCTCAAGAATGCTGGCGCGAAGATGGAGCAAAGATCCCCAAAACTTGGAACTCCATGCATCTCAGGCGATATTATGATTAAAAAGACACTTGTAACCGAGGCTAGTTTTTAAGGCAACTAAGGGCCCTAATGTTTGAATCTAATATATGTCTTTGCGCCATCAAATTTATCATGTAAGACCTAAGGGCATTGGGATCGCTATGTAAGACCTACGGGCATTAACAAATCGCTGTGTAAGACCTAAGGGCATCAAATTTATCATGAAAGCCCTAAGGGCATTGAGATCGCTATGTAAGACCTACGGGCATTAACAAATCACTGTGTAAGACCTAAGGGCATCAAATTTATCATGTAAGACCTAAGGGCATCAAATTTATCATGTAAGACCTAAGGGCATTGGGATCGCTATGTAAGACCTACGGGCATTAACAAATCGCTGTGTAAGACCTAAGGGCATCAAATTTATCATGAAAGGCCTAAGGGCATTGGGATCGCTATGTGAGACCTACGGGCATTAACAAATCGCTGTGTAAGACCTAAGGGCATCAAATTTATCATGTAAGACCTAAGGGCATTGGGATCGCTATGTAAGACCTACGGGCATTAACAAATCACTGTGTAAGACCTAAGGGCATCAAAGCTATCGGTATAACATCTAGTTAATGATGAAAAGAAGCAAAGCGATCAAGAGAGGTGTAATAAGATAAAAGACCAAAGATTGAAAATTCGCGAGGAAGAGTTAAATAAAGCAGTTTTTACAAAAAAAAAAAAGAGAAGGAGAAAGAGAGGAAAACAGCAACAGCACGCAGAAACATGATGATTGTCTGAAAAGATAGCAATAATAACAACAGGTTGAAAGCGGGATCATGGGTCTTTAGCGCCGGAGCCCTTCTCGCCAGCCTTGGAAGGGTCAGCGGTGGAATTGAAGTCTTTGCCGCTGGTCGAGGGGGCTTGATCAGATGATGGCGGCTGAACCTCTGATCCATCGAGATTCAGATCAGGCAGGCCACGGCTGCGGCGAGTGGCCGCCACATATTCAGCATCTGCCGCCACTATCTCCCGCTCCAAGCGAGCAGCATCTCGAAAATAAGTCTCCTCCTCGGCATCGGGAAGGTCGGGAACCCCAAAGTTATAGCGATTGAGGCCTCGGAGGACGGCTCGAACCATTTTTCGCCCCGGCCAGCCCTTGTTGGGAAACAGCTCGTAGAACTCATTACGACAGCTGCGCATTACCACACGCATACTCTCGCCGAGAGCATGAGTGTAATAAGCCACAGTCTCATCATACTGAGCCTTGGCAGCGGCAAGATCACGATCCGCCGCCGATTCAGCCGCAGAGAGTCATTAAGCAGCTCTTTAGCTCTGTCCCTTTCAGCGGCTATCTCCTCCACCTGAGCGACCTTGACACGAGCCTCATCCAACTCGGCTTCAAGGGCGACAATGTGCTTATTAGCAGATTGCAAGTCCTCCTGGACGCTCTCCATCTGGGAGATCCGCTCAGTCGCCTCAGCCAGGCTTTCCTTCAGAGACTCAGCAGCAGAGGTCGCTGCATCTGCCCGTCGCTAAGATAAAAAAAAACAACAACGTGCGGGTTTAGCAAGGATCGTAAGGTGACAAGCCGGGAAATAGTATATATAAAAGGGGAGAAAGAAGAGGCAGATGAGTAAATACCTTCTCCTCGTTATGATAACGGGTGAGATCCATGCGCAAAGAGCGCAGGTTCTCAACATCCTCCTTCAGCTTCCGATTCTCCTCCTGCATGTGTTTACATGCAAAGAAAAGATCGCCGAGCTCGGCCACGGCCTAGAAAGCAAAACAAATGTAAGGGGTAAGAAGCAGCGAGCAGAGCTAAGGTAACAGGACAAAACAAATAAATGACGCATTCCATAAGTACCTGAAGGAGGCGGCAGGAAGTTGCCCCATGCAGGTCCGAAATCTCCGAGCCCTCACCAGGAGCGGTCACCCCCTCGTAGACACCTCGAGAGAACTCCTCTGTGATATCACTCGCCATCCGGGGCGATATGTGGGATGCCACCGGATGAACGACAGCGAAGTAGGGAAGGCGAAAGGGACCCTCGCCCTCGCGACCAGCAGGAGCAGGGCGATCGAAGAGAGTGTTAGCTCGCTCTGTCCAGCCGGCCCGGCGGGCACGGTCGGTGTTGACAGGAGGCGGGCGAGAGTGGTCGCGAGCAGGCTCGGTGGGGCGAAGATCAAGCTCCGCAGCCGGCTCAGACTCGGGATGCTCCGGATCCCGGGGAAGAGGAATAGGTTCGTCAGGAAGATAGGAGTCGTCATATGAGATGACGTTCTCGTCAGCAGGATGCTCTAAGGGCTCCCCCGCATAAGGATTGTCATTTGCCGGAGGCGATTGGCGACGAGAGCGGCGGAGGGGAGTTTCAGTCTCAGCATCGACATCCTCCACCTCTATCACTGGTGGGGGTGGCGGCGGTGGATTGCTGGAGCCCTCACCTGCCTTTATCCTCGGCTTGGAAACCCCAGTTTTTTCTTCCTCTTTGAAGAAAGGAGGCTTTCATCCGTCTCAGCCGCCTTCCTCTTCCCCTTAGATTTGTCAGGCGAAGGTTGGGCAGAAGCAGGGGCGACGGGGGCAGCCTCAGAGCGGCTGGGACGAGTCTCGGCGACAGGACCACGCGCGGTGGTACTAAGGAGGCACCCACGAGGCTTACGGCGCCTAGAAAAAGTACATCCAAAGATTAGTATAAAAAAAGGAAAGAGAAGAGAGCACAAAAAGGATAAGCGTATAAAAAAACGTGGGCGATAATGTAAAGGTTATACATTCCTAAGGGTTTGGCTACGACGACTCAATTACGCAAGATGAATGGCGACAGCTAGGAAGGGAGGAAAACAATCAGCACCGCCTAAGACAAAAAGTATACCTCCTCGTATCCCCGCCTGGGCAGTCCGCAGGCCAGAAGTGGTCGATAAGTAATGGCAATCAAGAAGGATCTGTCGACGTAGGAGTATTTCATCAGGAGTAGGATCAAGCTCGGCGTTGAAAGAACTCACGTCACCAGAAGACCAGGATGAGGGGAGCAGCGAAGCCCAATGGCGATCCGTGTCGCTGGGGCGGAAGTAAAAAATGAATGGTACCATGTAGGGCGAGGTTTCGGGGATGAGTAAGTGCCCTTTTGAGTAAGATCAGCTCGGCGAACGAAACTAATGCCATTGGAGGTGTGTTTGGCATAATGAATTAATTGAAACAACCGCAGAGTGGGGGTGATCTTCTTAGTCACGCAGCTGCATTCAAAAGCAGAGGCTGTAGCCCAACACCCGACGTTAAAGGCGCCAAGAGAAGCGCCAAAGCACCCAAGCAGGTCGACCGTGAACGATGATGGCGGAAGGCGAAGGCCATTGGTGAAGGCCTCGGTCCAGACGCCGTGCCACCCTGGCGGGCAATTGCCAATAGTGGAAAGCCGAGAGGCCACGGCGAATTCCCAGGTAGACGGCAGCATGGCGAATGGAAGAACGCAGGCGATCCTCTCCACCGACCCTGAAGGAAAGTAGCCCGGGCCGATGACCGTGCGCTCGTCACAAGTAGCTCTTCCCCACATAGACCGCCAGTTGCCAATGGAGTAGGAGCCGGTGACTCTAGTCGCCTCAGGATCAATCTCGACCCCATGACGGGCCCGCTCGAATCCTTTTTGGTGGGGACCCCAAAAAGGCAGGGCAGGATATTCATCAAAATTCTCCTCTGCTACGTCGGAAATTTGGGCAGACGAGGTTTCGGCCATAGATGGAGGATTTAAGGACACTGGTTCAGGAGACTGGCTGGAAGTTGAAGGAGGGGATGAAGGAGAGGATGAAGGAGAGGGTGAAGAGTCAGTACCCGCGGAGTAGGAATGACTTTGGTTTTGGCTATCGGAATCGGAATCCATGGTTCAAGAAAAATATCAAGAAGCAGAAAAGAGAAGGAAACACACGGCAGGATGGCAATGAGAGTGAGAAAGAAGGGAGGAGTCACGTACCAGGTGGGCGTCGGGGAGCTCCAGACATCTGAAAAATGGTAAAGAGAGATGAACGTTTTCCGGTGGTCGGAAGAAGGAAAAATGAGCGTTTTCTGATCGGCGGAGGAAGGAAGAAGCAGTGGAGGCAAGCAGACTGTAAAAACAGAGAGACAAGGTGGCACAGAAAGAGTAAAAAACGGAGGAAGACGGTAAGAATGGGGTTTATATAGGAGTGCAGTGAGCGGGAGTGGAACCGTCGCGGTGTATGAGTGAGGCACACGCGCGGTTAAAAGGGCGTGTTGGCTGGAAGTTGAGCCGTCGCGACGTTTCATTGGGGGCACGCGCGGCTGAGGTGACGTTTGAAGGGATAAGGTAATGATGGCTTTCTGGGCAATTACTGAAATACCCCGATTTCCCCAACTTCTCCAGCAAGGTAGGGAGTAAAAGACCATAATACCCTGAGCGGTAGAGAGGCGCAGGGAAAACTAAAAAATGGATGTGATAGAAAGCAGCGATAAAAGAGATGAGGCGATAAAAACATAGACACAAGGGCGACTTAACAGAGGGTTAAGAACCAAGACAGCAAAGCAACAAGACAACAAGGCGACAAAGCGACACGGCATAGGCGACCAAAAACCCTCAGCCAAGCAAAGCTCGACTAAGGGCTTGAGGGCAATTGATGGGTCCTCCTGCGGCGATCACATGACAGGTGATCCGAGCTATAAGTAAGCCCTCAGCCAAGCAAAGCTCGACTAAGGGCTTGAGGGCAATTGATGGGTCCTCCTGCGGCGATCACAGGACAGGCGATCCGAGCTATAAGTAAGCCCTCAGCCAAGCAAAGCTCGACTAAGGGCTTGAGGGCAATTGATGGGTCCTCCTGCGGCGATCACAGGACAGGCGATCCGAGCTATAAGTAAGCCCTCAGCCAAGCAAAGCTCGACTAAGGGCTTGGGGGCAATTGATGGGCCCGGCCCGCCGGAATCCCAGGGGCCCACACGGCAGCCTAAACACGGCGGCTAGGGCTAGAGGTCCGGACTTAGCCGGTAAGTCAGATGGGCTGAATGGGCAAACCCAGGAAGTGGAGTGAGGCCCAAAGTGACGGCCCACACGGCAGGCTCCTAGGGTTACTTGGCGACACTTAGGGTTCCAAGACAAAGCGGACACGTGTCAACATCCTACGGGAGCTACAAACGAATGGCTAGGATTCAGCCTTGGCGACCAAGGCAGGGGTACTATAAATACCCCCGTACATCCTATTAACCAGGGAACAACACTTTTACCCAGCGGACAAACGCTCCGCGGTACGTTACTCGCCTCCCTTTCCCATTCCTTAAACTGATCGCCTCCCCTTTTCCTTGAACTAACTACCCCCCACGTTACTTACGAGGTACACCACTCCCGGAAGACCAGCAGGCTTGGGCTTCCATTATTGGGCCAGGCGACAAGGCTGGAACAGTTTTAAATAGTTTTCAATAAATATGAATGGTTGGAAGTTTGGACCTCTTCAAATTATTTGTGTCAACCCAATTTGTCACTACAAGTATGATGATTACTAAATCATCATATTTTTATCAGTTCTACTAATATCTTAAAATTAAATAAATTATATGATCAAGACATCTTTAAATTACTTCCTTCAACCCGGTTTATCACTATAGGTATGATGATTACTAAACCATCGTATTGTCAATTGTACTAATATCTTAAAATAAAATAAATTATATGATTGCGATGTCTTTAAATTACTTCTTTCAGCCCGGTTTATCACTATAGATAAGTTGATTACTAAATCATCATGTTTTTTTATCAATTGTAATAATATCTTAAAATTATATGATTGAGGCGTCCTTAAATTACCTTTTTCAACTCGGTTCAGTTATGTAGTTATATCATATGATTTTAAATAAGTATTTATATTTAAAAATGCAATTTTTTTAAATATTAACGACTATCCACTAAATCTGTAAGGAATAAGGATTAAAAAATGTAATATAATTACATAAAATATAAATTTTAAAATAAAATGTTAGTATTGGCCAAAATACGGGAGATGAGTGATTAATTAATAATTTATTTGAAAATTATGATCTTAATCGTTTTTTTGAAAGCAATCGTAATGTTATTAATTAAAGAGATAAATATTAAAATAAAATAATTGGAATTTTTTTAAACCATTGTTAACACTCATGTAAAACACATTTGAGAAACTTCGGGAAAAACACATATTTGAAAACGTGGTTTTAGTAAAGAAACTGAATTTTGTAGATTAATGAAATAATTAAATAAATGAAAAAAAATTATTGGATGGAATCCTATAATCAATGAGAAGATTGGATTTGGGTATCCTCTTTTTAAAATTCTTAATATATAATATAGCTATAGATTATTTTAATTTTTGAAAGAATAAATTACCACTTAACTCTTTAATGTATATGTTTTTTTATTAAATCTATTTAACTTAGATAGTTTTCTATTCAAGTATCTTATTATTATTGTTATTAATTTACGTTTTTAACACTATTTATTTAAGATCCAAATACCAAAGTATGATTGTTTAACTAAACATTTAAAGAAGGTGGAAGAAGGCAATACACATTTAGGAAAATTAGTTACCTAGATTAAGTTGGACATTAAGACATGGAGAATGCAATACTTTGTATCAATGTTGTAAGGTCTAGATAGATCGTCGAATTGATCAATTGAGAGGTTTAATCTTTTAAGGTTCATCCATGATTATATTGAACCGTCAAACTCGGTACAAAGAAACGATCATATAATTTATATAATAAATTATGTGAGGTGTCAATATATTTTTAACTTGTCATTGTAAATGTTTACAACAACAAATTAATAATGGATAAAATTTTCCAAATTCAAGATTTTTATGGTCTGACCAATAGGTCTAGTCCGATCATAACAACAATGCTTTATAGAGACGTTAAGTAGAAAGTGGATTAGAATGGTATAGAGTTTTTGTTGTGTAAAATAATTTCTCTAATTACCTAGTACTCTTGGATCATTATTATGGTTCAATGTATTATGGTATATTTTTACAGTTAATTTCTTAGATGTAAAAGTATCACAAATGTAGTTATGTAGATACAAAATTATCAATTATGTTTTTATTTTATGATATTATGAATTATGTTTTAAAAAAATTAAGTGTTGAAAAGAACATATTACATTGTACTTCAATATTTTGAATTCATTTATAGGCACATTTAGATATATAATTTGATATGAGAATTGTGTCCGCAAATACAAATGAATATTAGAATATATTTAGTGATGGTGTAATTGGAAAATTATGAGATTATCCATCCAAAAAAATCAAGAAAACATAAAATATTATTTAAAACAAAAACGAATGAGATAAAGAAAAGGTTAAAAACAAATTGTTAAAATAAGGAGGAACTAAATCATGATGACTGATTTTTTTTCCTCTCAAAAAGTGTTTTTTTTTACCTATTATGTAAAATTTATTTAAATAATAATTAATTAATGAAAAAAATGTGATTGGTTGGTTAGCTAAACTTAATGGGAGAAGGAATAAAAGGGGCAGTATTTTATATTTCTATATATATTATAATAGATTTGGAACCCTACAAAAAAATGTTAACTAGTTAACAACTGTATAACCCCCTAGTTAACAACAATATTTGCATAATAAAAATATTGATAATTAGTTAAAAAAAAACTAAAAACTAGGTTACTGTTTCATTGAGCTCGCTCCGATGCCGCCATGGAGGCTGCTTCAGGGTCCTCACCTCCGGTGACTTTATGGTCCTCAATCGTTGCTAGGGAAAAGATGGAACTGCACTATGTGGAAAAATCGCGAGATTCAGTGGTGGAGGGTGTGCTGAGGATGCCGAAGGAGGTTCTTGAAGTGGGTAAAAAGAAACTTCATTCAGCGGTGGTCGCTCAGTTCCTCAGTGATGTCCCGCCAGTTCAAGTCATAACAAGCATGATCAACATGCTTTGGGGGTATGAGGATGAGGAAATCTTCTTGAAACTCTCTCCTGGGTTCTTCCTCTTTGAGTTTCATTCAGAATCTCTCTACAACTAGGTCTTGGCTAGGTCGTGGCACATTCACCACTTAGCCATGGTGTTACGAAGGTGGACTTCATGTATCACACCGATTGATTTTTCTCTGAAGGAACTCCCTATCTGGATAGTCTTGAAAAAGCTTCCCCCCATTCTGATAAACCCAGAAGGGATAAGCTGGTTAGCCAGTCAAGTGGGACGCCCCATTAACAAGTTTATTAGGGATGGGCTCGCTGTGAAAAATTGTGTAGTGAAGGATGTTTTGGAAGAGATGAAAACTAAGTTGGTGGTATAACTTGAGGAAGAACATCGTGCGGTAATAGCGATTGAGGTCCTTCAGGTGAGGAAATATAAGTCCTCTGTTCAAAAGAGATGGGAGGAAGTAAAAGTTCAATCCAGGTTGAATTCTAAAGCAAAGTTCCTAGTTCGTCAGGCAATGTTCTTGAAATGCCTACGGGTATGGAGGGAACACCTGAGTCTGAGATCGTTCTGCCAACTGGATGGGGAGAGGGCAATACAGTTGAAATTCCTAAAGGAGTGGAGGCTGCACCCTCTGAATAGAGTGCTAGTGGCAAGTTAGGCCCTAGTACTTTGAGCCATAAGAACTCAAATTTGGATGGTGTTATTGTGAGTGATGTGGAGTCAAGTGATGAGGAATTGGATACTACAAAGCAACCTGAAAGTTCAAAAGCAGGTTTTGCTACAACCAAATTTGGAGATTTGTTTGCTCCAGGCTTACTTGTTTCTCCCAAGGGGATTGTCACCATAAATAAGCATAATAGAAGACGATGAAGATTTTCTTCTAGAATGTGAGAGGATTTAACACTGAGGAGAGGTATATTGAGTTTCTATCTTATGTTAATAAGTTTTCTGTTGACATGTTTGCAGTTCTAGAACCTAGGACTCATATAAATACCACTAGTAGCTTGTGTGATGCCCGTTTTGCTGGTTGGAATGCTGAATTCAATTTTGATAGTACTTTGGGGGAAGATGTACCTCTCAGTGTTATTAGAGAAAAGGACAACAATATATTCACTACAGAATGGATCTCTCAAGACCTTTCTTCTTTACTGTTGTGTATACTGCTACTGATAATGCTGGCAGGAAGGTACTATATTCTGAGTTAAGTGATGTTGAAGAATTAGGTCAATCGAGGGAAGTTGTTCCTCGTTGATTCCTTAAGCTTATTATTGATCTAGGTATTACATATATACAGGTCTGGGAAGAAACCTTCCTTAATTAGACTTCTAACTACCATAATTAACCTATATACAATAAAGGAAGATAAATACAAACAAGGAAAGAGAACAACTATCGTTATTCTCCACACTCCCCCTCAAGCTTGGTATAGATGTTGGTTAGACCGAGCTTGGACTTGAAGTGTTCTAATAGATCTTTGGACAGTGCCTTAGTCAAGACATCAGCCGTTTGTTGTCGCGATGGAACATAGCTCACATCAATAATTCCTTGTTCCACCTTCTCTGTTATGAAATGTCTGTCTATCTCCACATGCTTCGTTCTGTCATGATGGACAGGGTTCTTAACAATGCTCAGAGCTGCTTGACTGTCTGTGAACATGTGAACTGTATCATGTCCTGGCAAGTTCAGCTCTTTTAGGACTCGTTGTATCCACATAGCTTCCTGTATACCAAGAGCTAGTGCACGGTACTCAGCTTCAGCACTGCTCCTGGCAACTACAGATTGCTTCTTGCTTCTCCACGTTACTAGGTTACCCCATACATAGGAACAATAGCCTGTGGTAGATCTCCTAGACGTGACTTCACTCGCCCAGCTAGCATCAGTGTACATGTCTACTGATCTGCTTGCACTCTTTTTGAACATCAGTCCCAATCCAGGTGTCTTCTTCAAGTACCTGAGTATGTGAGTAACTGCCGTGAGGTGTGCTTCTGTAGGATTGTTCATAAATTGACTCACTACACTCACTGCAAAGGCAATGTCAGGTCTAGTGTGTGAGAGGTAGATCAGTTTCCCTACTAACTGCTGGTACCTTCCTTTGTCAGTAGGCTTCACTTCTTTTTCTCTGCTGAACTGGATATTCGGCTGCATTGGAGTATCTGCTGGCTTGCATCCAGTCATCCCAGTCTCATGTAGTAGGTCCAGAATATATTTCCTCTGAGATATCAGTAGCTCATTACTTGTTCGAGCCACTTCCATACCAAGGAAATACTTCATTTCTCCCAAATCTTTAAGCTCAAATTCTCTGCTGAGTTTTAACTTCAGTTTGCTTATCTCTTCATTATCATTCCCTGTGATGATAATGTCGTCGACATAGACAATAAGAATTGCTACTTTCCCATTGTCTCCATGCTTGACAAACATAGTGTCATCAGTTTGACACTGTTGGTAGTCATTCATGATCACAGTCTTCGAGAATCTTTCAAACCATGCTCTCGGAGACTGCTTAAGTCCATATAAGGACTTCCTTAGTTTGCATACTGAATTTGCTCGTTGTTCATGGATTATTCCCTCTGGAATTTCCATGAACACCTCTTCTGTCAAGTTTCCATTTAGGAAAGCGTTCTTGACATCCATTTGGTGCAACGGCCAGTCCTCATTGACTGCCATGGATATCAAGATTCGAACAGTCTTCAACCTTGCAACTGGAGCAAAAGTTTCTTGGTAATCTATCCCAAATGACTGAGTAAATCCTCTAGCCACCAGACGGGCTTTATACCTCTCTATACTCCCATCTGAGTTGAACTTTGGCGTAAATACCCACTTACAGTCCACAGTTTTCTTCCCAGGAGGTAGAGGGACGATTGTCCATGTCTCATTCTTCTCCAAGGCTGCCAGTTCCTCAAACACAGCCTGTTTCCATTCTGGAATTTTCATTACTTCAGCTATATTCCTGGGAACACCATCTAAGTGAGTGGTGAATGCCCGAAATTTAGGATTCATTCGTCCATAGTGCACATACCTCTGGATAGGATGTCGGGTGCACTCCCTTACTCCTTTCCTTAGGGCTATTGGCCATTCCAAGTCATCATCAGCTGGTTCCGCTTCCTCTACAGCTGTTTCGACTTTTTCAGTTTCACCCTGGTGATCATGAGTTTCGGTAGAGGATAGAACCTCACTTTCTGGCCTCACAGTCTCACCCGGTTCACCTTCTTCAGGAATGTTGCCAGATTTCTTCCTCCTTTCATACACATTAATGATTTCTGGAGGATTTCTCCTTTCCAGCTGTTTGGAATTTCCCTCAGCACTGTGATGAAATTGTTCGGTTGTGTTTCTGACATTCGGCACGACCAATCCATCCAGAGCAATGATGTTTTCCCAATCACGATCTTGAGCTTCCTCATACTGTACCCTCTCCCCCTGAAGCTCAGGATTGTAGTATGAGTGATTCTCAAAGAAAGTCACATCCATTGTGGTGAAAACTTTGCGGGTGATGGGCGAATAGCACTTGTACCCCTTTTGCCTTGATGCGAATCCAATAAATACACATTTCTGGGCACGAGGGTCAAGTTTTGTTCGCTGCTGTTGTTGAACATGAACAAATGCTAAGCACCCGAAGACTCTAGGTTCAAGCTCAGACATGTATGCTTGTACATGTGGATGGGCTTGTACCAACACCTCCTTAGGTGTCCTGTACTGCAGAACACGACTAGGCAGTCTGTTAATGAGATATGTGGCTGTGAGCACTGCTTCTCCCCACAAGTACTTGGGTACATTGTTTGTAAACAGTAGGGCCCTAGCAGTATCTAGAAGATGTCTATTCTTCCTCTCAGCTATTCCATTCTGCTGAGGAGTGTCGACACATGAACTGCAATGTACAATCCCATTTTGAGACAGAAATGAACCCAAGACTGAGTTAAAGTAATCATGGGCATTATCTGTCTTGAGAACTTGAAGCTTAGTGTGAAACTGAGTCAGGATCATCTTATAGAACTCCTAAAATATGGCAGAAGTTTCTGATTTTTCTTTCATAAAAAATGTCCATGTGAGCCGAGTATGATCGTCTATAAACGTGACAAACCACTTGGCACCATTGACATTTTTAACTCGCGTGGGACCCCAAATATCGCTGTGAATTATAGCAAAGGGCTGAGTAGGCCTGTAATTCATTCCAGAATAAACACTTCTTGTGTGTTTTGCCAGTTGACACGTTTCACATTGAAAATCATTAGAAGATTTATTCCGAAATAACTTAGGCAACAATATTTCCAAATATCCGAAGCTAGGGTGTCCCAATCTACTATGCCATAACATCACTTGGCTATCAATACTATTAGTACTACTAGTAGCTAAAGCTCTACTCTTCCTTCCACTCGATCCTTCATCACCAGGGCACCCTTTTATGATGAAGAGGTCTTCATGTAGTCTACCAGTTCCAATCGTCCTCCCGGAGCATTCCTCCTGCAGGGAACAACGATCAGAACTGAAAACAGCCTTGCAATTTAAATCCCTAGTGATCTGACTAATGGAGATTAAGTTGCAGTGTAGGGTTGGAACATATAAGACAGGAAACAACTCAATATCATGACTGATCCGAACCCTGCCAATCCCTTCAACTGGCGATAAGCTTCCATCTGCTATTCTAACTCCAGCTTTCTTAGGATAGCATTGATAATCATCCAACACTTCCTTAGAACCCGTCATGTGATCAGAACATCCTGAGTCTATTATCCATTGATCACATGTTGTAGAATTTACAGAATAGGCAGAAATCTGATTACCTCGGTTAGCAAATAACCCTGAGTATACATCAGGAGGACTTGGCTGCGGTAGAGGTGATTTGCTCATCATTTTCGAGAAGAGTTTCTCCAGGGCACCAGCTTGTTCCTTGGAGAATGGAGTTAGGTTCAGGTTCCTTGTCCACCTGCTTCTCAGATGCAGCAACATGAGCACGCCTTCTCCTTTCAGATCGAGATTTCCAATCTGCTGGTTTTCCAATCAACTCCCAGCATTCGGCATTCACATGCCACTGTTTGTGGCAGTGTTCACAAACAGGGATAGAGTCCTCATCCCGATCTCTGAGTTGAGATTGAGTCTGCTGCTGTCTGGCTCGTTGGTGGCTTCGGACAGCTAATGCAGAACTCTCTCCTTGGGATTTTATGTCAGGGATCATGAGTTGTCTCCTACTCTTCTCCCTCTTTATCTCAGCAAATGCCTCATTGAGGCTTGGGAAGGGCTTGGTGCTCATGATTCGTCCCTTGACATCATCCAGATTCTGACTGAGTCCCAACAGAAAATAAAGAGTCATTTTCTTCTCTGTGTGCTTCTTGAAGCGTGCTTGGTCCGCTGGTGTGTCCCAGACTTGATTTTCATACATATCTAGGTGCAACCAATAGCGTCCTAGTATGTTGAAGTACTCCGTGACATCTTTGTCTCCTTGTTTGAGGTGAAACAGTTGTGTTTCAATCTCAAATAGGGCTGAAGAGTTGTCGACAGTTGAGTATGTGGTACGGGTTGCCTCCCAAATAGCCTGAGCAGTTGGGTGAAGAAGATAATTCTCCCCAATGTGTGGCATCATGGAATGAATCAGCCAAGTACGTACCAAGTTATCATTCTCATTCCAGTTCTGGAACTGAGGGTCTTCAAGATCAGGTTGCTTGACTGCTCCCGTCAGATACCCTCCTCGGCTCCGACCAGTGATATGCATCTCCACGGTCTTAGACCATTGGAGGTAGTTCTTCCCATCCAGCTTATGCGTGGTGAGGATTCCAGCATAGTCAGCTGTTGCAGGGGCCATGGTGCTCGAGGATCCTCCAGATGCACCTCCCACAACATTCACAACACTGCTACTGGTGGCTGCTGTTGTCATGGTTGTAGACTAATAGTGAAGATTATTGATTTAAGAAGTAGAAGAAGAAGAAGAAGAGCCAACCGAGAATAGACGTGCGGCGGGGAAGAGTTAGGTCAGAGAAGGCTCTGATACCATGAAGAATTAGGTCAATCGAGGGAAGTTGTTCCTCGTTGATTCCTTAAGCTTATTATTGATCTAGGTATTACATATATACAGGTCTGGGAAGAAACCTTCCTTAATTAGACTTCTAACTACCATAATTAACCTATATACAATAAAGGAAGATAAATACAAACAAGGAAAGAGAACAATTATCGTTATTCTCCACAGATGTGAAGCAAAGTAACATACCTTGTCTTTTATGTGGTGATTTTAATGCAATTCTGAGTGCCACTGAATCTTTTGTTCCTCCTACAAACTTGGTACGCATAAAAGACTTCTCTAATTACATTAGGGATTGTGAAGTCGTTGAGCATAGCTCCCAGTGTCTCTTTTTTCACATGGCTCAGCAACAGGGATAATGGTTTGATATTAAGGAGGCTTGACCGAGTATTCCATAACTTGGTTTGGCATCATGTTTTCCCAAAAAGCAAGGTCACAGTTCTGCTAGTCAAGTCTTTTAACCACTGTGTAGTGCTCATACAAACTAATGCTACTTCTTCCTCTAGAAGCAAACCTTTTAAGTATTTCTCTTTCGGAGTGCTCATCCTCTTTTTAGGGATTTGGTTCGATCTGTTTGGGAAGTGAGAGACTCAAACAGGCCCTTCTACAAGCCCTATGGGAAGCTGAAAGTCTTGAAGTATAAGCTCAAGGACTTTAACAAAGAGTATTTTTCGAGTATTCGGGTTGCAGTTGTAGGTGCTAATCTGGAACTTGCTAGATAAGCTATTTACAACAGTCCTTCTGAGGCAGCTCTTGATCTCGTCTGATCCTCTGCACAGGCATATGAGACTCTTAAGAAAGCTGAGGAGAGTTTGCTAAGAAGTAAGTCCAAAGCCTTATGGGTTAAGGAATGTGATAAGTGCACTAGGCTTTTCTTCAATATTGTTAAGGCCATGCAGACTAGGCAATTGCGTAATGAGGAGGATGACCTTGTTGATGACCTTTTTGCCATGGAAAGGATTGTAGTAGGATTTTACAAGAATCTGTTGGGGACTTCAACATCAGTTAACACTGCAAATGTTGATTCCTTTGTGAGATATAGGCTTGGGGATGATGATAATGACTTACTAGTTGAAGAAGTTACTCGAACTGAAATTGAAAAGGCTTTGTTCTATATGTCAAATGACAAGTCGCCTGGCCCTGATGGGTCTTAATGTGATCTATAAGCTAATTTCAAAAGTCATTGTGAACAGAATGAGCAAGGTTCTTCACAAAGTCATTGGTCTCTCCCAAACAGCCTTCATAACGGGGAGAGTCATAGGGGGCAACATCCTTCTTGCCACTGAACTGCTTCACACTAATGGAAAATCCAACATTTCATCAAGGTGTGCAATCAAAGTGGACTTAATGAAAGCATTTGACTCTGTCGAATGGGATTTTGTTTTGGCAGTCATGAGTTCTATGAACTTCCCTTCTAACTTCATTCATTGGATTAAGGTCTGCTAGGATTCAAGTATGCTTTCTGTTTATCTGAATGGAACCTTATGTGGAATTTCTCTGCCAAGAAGGGATTCCACCAGGGGGATCCATTGTCTCCATATTTGTTTGTGATTTCTATGGAGCTTTTAGCAGGGATGATGGATAAAGTTGTGGATTCTGGCAATTTTAAGCTTCACCCTCAGTGCAAGGGAGCTAAGATTACGCATCTCAGTTTTTCTGATGACCTCATCATATTCACCAAAGCTTCCCTTGGAGGTATTACTTGTGCTAAACAGATCCTAGAGGACTTCATGAAGATGTCTGGCCTTCGTTTTAACCCAGATAAGAGTGAAATCTTTATGGTTGGGGTTGATGTGGAAGTTGCTGACACCCTTATCTATGTCTCTGGATTCAAGCAAGGGTCCTTGCCTTTTATATATATGGGAGTTCCAATGAGTGCAGGAAAGCTGAAAAAGGAAGATTGTAAAGGGCTCATTGATCGTATTGCGGGAAGGGTTCTTCATTGGAAAGCAAAGTTCTTGTCCTATGCTGGCAAGCTTCAGCTCATCCAATCAGTTATTTGTGGCATTTTGAATACTGGATGAGTGTCTTCCCCATACCAAAGTACATACTAAAGGAGATTGAGGGCATCTGCAATCGATTTCTATGGGGGAAGTTGGAAGGAGGTAGAAGTAAGGTGGCCTGGAAACACTTAGCCATTCCAAAAGCTGAAGGTGGGGTTGGACTTAAAGACTTCTACTCTTGGAATGTAGCTAATACTATAAGGCACCTCTGGAATCTTTTTGCTAAGAGTGGGTCGTTATGGGTTGCTTGGATGTATAAATATAGAATCCAGAGCAAATCCATTTGGGACCTACAAAGTAGCATGGGCTCCTGGACCTGAAAACATATTTTAAAGATGAGAGCTCTTGCACAATGATTTATTGGAGAGGATGATTATGGTTGTTTGACTTGTGATGGCTGCTCTATGGAAGCTTTTAAATTATCAACAATTTGGCACTCACTTAGGCCTAAGTATCTGTTTTCCCCTGTTATGAAACATTTTGGTGTGGCTTGGTGATCCCCATAAATAGTTTCGTTACTTGGCTTTTGGTTAAGCATAAGGAAACATGGAAAGCTGACATGGTGAACTGGGATTGACTCTCAACATTAGTTGTGTTCTTTGTGCAGATGGGGTGGATTCAAGAGATCATGTGTACTGGAAGTGTCCTTTTGCTACAGGTATCCTTACTGCTATCTTCCCTGCAATCAAGTGTGATTCCTAGGATGGGGTTATGAACGCTATTTGTTAAGTGGCTGGGAGTAAAGACATGACAGCAGTTTTCAAAAATTTATGGGTCAATGCTATTAGTTCAATATGGCGGGAAAGATGCAGAAGATGTTCTAGAGTTCAGAGGCAGAAGATGGAGGATATTATTCCTGAAATCAAGAATGATACAAGGTGTATAGCTCATGGAAAAGTTAGTGATAAAGTTTTGTTAGATATTTTATAGCCTTAGTGTATGGTTAAGCTTCTTCTTATGTGTAGGTGATCCAGATCCCTCTCTAAGAGGTGTATGGTGACCCGAATCATCTTGATTTTGCTTAAAACAGTTATAAGGAAAGTTGTACTTAAAGCCTTTTTTATGAAATGAAACTAATTATTCATTAAAAAAACTAAAAATTAACCGTAAAATGTTGCTTAAAAATCCATCTCTTCACAATCTTGTCATCCTTGATTGACTTCATGTTCAAATAATCAATGTATACATCGAATTTCTTGACTGATATGTTGTGATCAGGTCGGAGGGTCATTAGTTGTGATCTTGTAAGAGATATGTCAAAACAATCATACTCGTCGTCCTTTGTGTGAAACAAATCCTCATCCCTATGTTTAAAAAAATAACAAAACATACATCAGAAAACACAAAAAGTACACGTAACTAGAAAACAACAAAACTACAGATACCTAGATAACTAGATAACAACAATGATAACTTGTTAACAAAAATTCAGGGAGAGAAAATTACCGATCAAGGTTTGGGTTGATGCAATAGGAAATGATCCTGTTCACCATCCCTTGTTCAGAATTTATAAGGGCTATTTGAGATCGAAGAATTGAAACCTCGGTGATAGGTACCGCTCTAACAGGATCAAGGACAACCTCCAATAGGTTAATTGTTGGCGAGCTGATCTTCGTGGCGATGACTAATGAAGTCATCGTAAAAGTTGTTGTAGCAACCTTTACCCCTGATGAGCTGCTACTTGAACCCTTCCTTCGTAGGGTAAGTGAGTCGGGGACAATAGCATTTGATAAACCGCTAGTATCTGTTAAATGAAGTTAACAAGTTAACAAATCATATGCCTATTTGACAGTTAAAAAGTAACATTGATTGGGGGGCAAAACAAAGCATTAAAATGTTAACTAGATAATAGGGTAACATTTAAAATGTTAATTAGTTAACAAGGAAAAAAATGTCTTACCCAGAACTTCCTTCAGCTGAACAACATGAACAAGCTTCTCCAATGGGCTTGATACATTTGGGAGAGGTATGTCAACCTTATTTTGGGGATCCCAGACTCTTGACCCCCTTTCCCTTGTTGGGTTTAACAAGGGTATCAAATGTAAAATCCTGAATCAGTGCAACAATAGTATCCTCCTCCGCCTTCGACATACCTTCAAAAGAAATCCCCATATATCAAATAATGATGCCCAACCTCACCATCTGAATCAGATTCTTTTTCACCTTCAGTAGGGGTGGCATCCTCTTGTGGTGGATCCTTTATTCTTGTGTTCGTTTCATCCAAAACAACATCATCAGTTGATGGGTCTTTTGTAGAATCATTAACCTCTTGTCCCTTGTTGATGTCATCATCATCGTCGTTGTCGTCTTGTCTGTCTCGTTTGGCCTTAACAACGTCATCTATATCCTTGTCTTCATCCTCGTTTTCCTTATCCTCATCATTGCCATCCCCATTTTCTATTGATCACTTGTTTTCGGTTGCTCACTAAGGGTAGTAACATCAGCAACATCAACCACACCCCTCTAAACAACGATGGTGGTTACAGTATAAGCAATGATGGTAACTAGTTACCTAGAGTAACAGTGAATAAATCATATAACTAGTTAGTAAATTTCAGAAAAGGCCTCACCCATTACTTCATTTGGTTTCTCACCAAGAGCAGGACCACCATGAGTAATAACAGTGTCATCTGATTTCAGGTGCTCACCAATGGATGCACAAAATAAAAACAGTTAACTAGTTAACAGTGAGATAACAAGTTAACAAAAGGGAAACAAAACAAAAAAAAACCTTACTCTTGTCTTCAACAACGGCATCACTTGCAACACCATTAACAAGGTCACCTGATTTCAGCTACTCACCAATGGTTGAACAAAAACAGAACAGTTAACTAGTTAACAGTCATTGAACAAGTTAACATAAGGAACCAAAACAAAAAAGCCTTTACCCATGTCTCCAACAATGACTTCACTTGACTTGTCAACGGGTGGGTTGGGCGGGCCACGGGTAGGTTTGGGCGGGCGGTCTCATCGGGTTGGAGGTTTATCGGGTCATTTATTCATTATATTATGAGTAAACTATTTGGAAGTTTGCTTAGTTTGAAGGTTTTTTAGTTATTAAAATTGGGCTAGCTTTGAAATGTTGGCTTTAAGTCTATTTAATTTTTTGGTTGAATTGAGTCGAGCTGAGTGGGGTCAGCTTTTTGCCTGCTCTAGTTGCATTAGCATTTACACTGTCGCCTGATTTCAGCTGCTCACCAATGGAAGAACAAAAACAGAACAGTTAACTAGTTAACAAAATGGAAACAAAACAAAATATCCCTTACCCATGTCTTCAACAACGACATCACTTGCAACAGCATTGACAATGTCATCCAATTTTGGCTCTTCATTTATAATTGAGCCATCATCAGAAACGTCTGACACATTGGTGGTCACATCATCAGCACTAACGCCACCAATGTTTGTAGCATCGGTAACATCCTCTATCACCTCATCATATGATACGACCAATTGATCAAGGGCGAAAATCAATGAATTGTATTATGAAATCATGGTTGCACAACGGTCGCGTGCATTCACCAAAGTATCCCTCAATGCAATGGCCTGAACACACATAAAAACAAAAAACACTAAGTTAACTAGTTATCATTGAGTTTAAAAATAATGAAAGTGAAGCTATTTACTAGTTATCTACTATAATGTTAACTAGTTAGTTGCAATAATGTTAACTAGTTACCTGCTATAATGTTAACTAGTGATGATCACGTTCTCACATGTCGTCAAATAACTAATCTACAAAGTAGACTAGATTGAGGGTTTCTTCTAATTGTTTACTCAAATGAGCTGGCAATTTATTCAAGTTTAACACGTTGTGCATGGTGTGAGTTCCACGACTTCTAATCTATAAGGCAAAAAAATGAAATGAGAACAAAAGACAAATTGAAATGTTGATTGACTTGACAAGACGATAGACAATTTTATATTTCGAATCCCCCTAAGATCACCAAAGCATTGGCGATCACAACACCAGCAGTTTTCAATCTCAATTTATTCAGTTCTCATACACCACCATAACTCATGACCCTTGGGTTTAAGACTGGTGAACGTTCGCTCTATTCCGATCTAACTCCCAAGGTTAATTATCGTCCGTGCGTTCGCTTCTGCAACGGAAAACTAACTGGCGCGATTACTAGTGATTAAAGAGTTACTCTAGCAGTGGATTAACCCTAACTGGTTCCTACGAAAGACACACTCCAATGAATAAGTTAATTGTAGATTTGCTGTTTTAAAGTGAGGCGAACGTTCGCTACTATCCTCAGCTTAGCAAGAATCTAGTCTAGGTGATCAAGGTAGAAAAGAAACACAGACAGCGAAGAACAAACCAAACATGCAAGAGAAACTGTCTGAATCTGAATTTAATTACCGCCGATCCATGACCGCTTTAAAGCCCCATGTCACTTAGGGTTCATCTAATCTAAGCTCTATGAGTTTAGCTACTCATATTCAATACAAGAGAAACGAAAACAATCAAGGAATACATCTCAGGTAGGAAGAACAGAGAAGAACTGTAAAACCTAATTTGATGAAATCGAGAAGCTTCAATCTCTTGAATCTTCAACTCCTAGCACTCCGAGGGGAAAGATGGCGTCACGATCTCTCCATGAACTCTGAGGATGCTCTCAACTCTCTCTCGAACTGTTAGGTCGGGAAATTAATCCGTGGAAAAAGTATATCTTCGAAAGTTGAATCTGCCTCCCTTAAATAGGGTTTGTCCGTAGCGGCGCTGGAAAAGGGCAGACTTCTCGGTGAGAACCTTGAAAGTTCTCGCCTAGAACTTCAATTCAGAGGATGTCTGTAAGTGCTGTGTTCAAACTCTTCGGCGAGAACTTTGAGAGTTCTCGCCGAGAACTTCTTCTCTGATCCTCCTGTGTCTTGTGAGTTCAAACTCCTCGGCGAGAACTATAGAAGTTCTTGCCGAAAACTTCAGTTGTGGCAGGGAGGGAGGATTCCGGTTTCTGACTTGTTTGATTTCTGGATCGATTCCGGCACTACAACAAAGACATCAAATAGGGGGGGCAAAACTGAAAATAGAGGGAGCAATGCCCCCCCCAAATTAATTTAGTCGGGGGCGCTGCCCCCCTCCCCCCTAAATTCAGCCTTGTAACCCACTAAAGTATCCCTGACTAGGGATGTTTTGTCGGGGGCGAAAAAATCCGACAAAAAATAGTCGAAAGCGTGGCCCCTGACTAAATGGCCCCTGACAAAAATATATATTTAAATTATTTTATTATATTTTAATAATTATGAAATATGGAATAATGTCATTTGCAGCATATGGCGAGAGAGGTGTGTCCGAATTTTTGGAAATGGACACTGTAGCGCAGTAGATGTTATTATAGACAATACCAAAGGAGATATTTTAGCTTATTCTAGGAACCATGTGCATGAGAGTAGAATAGCTAGTATTGTTTAGATAGGTCTTCCTTTCCTTATGTACTGTTATTCCTCGTTTTGGTGAATATAACAAAGCTCAATTCATTAAAAAAAATATGGAATAATAAATATAGAATAATAAATATAGAATAATTCTTTTAAATTATTTTATTTTATTTATATATAATATAAATACATACATTTATAATAAATAATATATATATATATATATATATATATATATATATATATATATATATATATATATATAATTATTACATATATATTAAATAAATAATATATAAAAATTATTTTATTATCTAATGGCCGTTGGACGGCGATGGCGACGATGGTGGTGGACGACGGACGGCGAACGACGACGGACGATGAACGGCGGACGTCGAATGGCGGATGGCGGACGGCGGCGACTTTGGTTAGTTGAGAAATTGAGAGAGTTGAGGGAGAGGAGAAATGAAGAGAATGGGGATAATGAGTATATTTAAGGAGGAATACTATTTTAGTCAAGGGCTTAATTGTTGGGGGCCACACCCCCGACTAAATGATGGATTAGTTGGGGCGTGGCCCCCGACTAAAATAGTCAGGGGAATTATTGTCGGGGGCCACACCCCCGACTAAATGAGTATTTAATTGGGGGGGGGGGGGGCGCGGCCCCCGACTAAATACTATATTAAATATAATATTATTCATTTAGTCGGGGGCCGACTAAACCACTCAATTAGTCGGGGGCTAGGCCCCCTTCAAAATTGCCCCCGACTATATTTGTTGGGGGCTATACACCCCCGACCATTGTTAGCCAGCCACCGACTATAATTGTCGGGGACATTTGGCCCCCGACTATTTATGGGTTTTGTTGTAGTGCGGGCAATTCTTCAAGGTTCCCTTGCTTCCCGAGCACGTCCGTGGCTACGTTATTGTTGGCAAAAACCTATGCATTCACAAATGCACTAGAAAACACATCAAATAGACCCATAACGGGCCAAAGTAACCAAAACGGTAGGAAATAGAGCAATCGAGTGAAAACACCCTAAACTACCCCAAAAACCGTGTCTCAAGCAGGGAAATGTCGCTTAAATGAGGTTGATAATCACGTCAAATCGAGTGTCATCAACTAGTTACCTGCTATATTGTTAACTAGTGACTAGTTAGCTGCTATAATGTTAATTGGTTACCTTTGGAATTGATGCAATATCAGAAGGCAGTAATTCAACTGACGGAAAGAAACTTCAGTACACTATTTTTTTGGAACCCCCTTCCTAACGTCTTCAGTCCTTACTCTTTTTTAAACCCTCCCAACAACTCATTTACTCCTTCCTTTCTTCTCAACTGACTTCTTAGGTTTCTTTAAAAAGTCGGTGATAAGTAAGTTCTCATCCAAATCACTACTCTCATGCGCTTTTCGCACAAGCTTCTTAACCTTCGTTTTAGCAATCAGATCATCGACTATCACAATCGCCTCCTTCACCTTCCTACTAACCGTTGGCTTGTCTGATTTAGTGACAAACTCCTTCCCTTTCTTACTGCCAACTAGTTAATTGGAAAATGTTAACGAGATAACAAGTTAACTAGTTAGCAGGGAATACTTACAACCAAGAAATGTACATCAACAACAATGGTTTTCTTGCCCCTGCACAGGAAGATACCAAACTTGAACAATGAAAGCCCAATCTTACATAGTTGCGCTTGGTAAAGTTCAAAAACTTGTCCCCCGTCACATAGGATAAAAACCAATGTCGAGCATGTGCGATGAGTTGGGGTAGATCAATGAGACTACAACGTAAAGGAGAACAATGCAAACCAATCATTGTTAGAAGTCCTAGTTGGAATAGTGCATCCTTGATAGACTTAAGTAAATACCCCCCCCCCCCCGGCGTGGTTCCAACTTAAATTGAACAATGAAGTCAGAAAAGTCCTCTAAAGGTAGGCTAGAAAATTCAGGGACATCCACACAACCTTGGATAATATCACCATATTATGTTTTGTCTTCATTCCTGAAATTAATCGCAGCTACTATCTGTTGTGCTTCTATCTCAAAAGTCACCACCTGGAAGCCTACATGCTCTACCCAGCTGAGAGCCTCAAGCATCGCTCTCGCCTCTACGTCTCGACTACTCCACACTCCGCCCCAGAAAGTCATCTTATATTTTACGCACCGACCTTCATCGTCCCGAATGATCAAGCCAGCTCCGGATTTGTTATTTTCCATTGCGATCACTGCATCCGTGTTGCATTTGAAGGTTCCCCGCCCCGGAGGATGCCACCGATTACAGCTCTGGTCTCTGTTCTGGCTTCCTTCTGTTTTTGGTTCTCTTCCAATCATTCAACAGATCTTTCTCAACACGCACTACCTACTCCAGCGTGCTACATTTACCAGGCCACACCCAGAAGTTTCTCTCGCCCCACATGCACCATAACACCATCATGTCTTGAACAGTTTCCTCCAGTTTCGTCACAATAATGTGCATCAACCAATCAACAAATTTTCTCCTCCCGTTCACTTCGTCCTCAAAACCATCTACCGCCTTCCAACCACATCCCAACACGCCTTGGAAAACCTACAAGTCAGGATTAACTGCCACGAAGTTTCCAGATTCCCCCCACAACAGCCACATTCCCCTGAAACATGAATTCCCCTCGATTGTAGCATTTCCTTGGTAAGTCACTACAAGAAAATACCACATCTGTCATGGATTATTAGTCACGGTTTCACAAGAACCGTGACCAATTAGTCATGGTTTCACAAGAACCGTTACTAATTAGCCACGGTTACATAAAACTATGACCAATTTAGTCATGTTACATTAAAACTGTGACTAAATTGGTCACGATTTCTGTAAAACGTGACTAACTGTGACCAATTTAGTCACAGTTTTAATGTAACCATGACTAAAATCTGTCCATGCTGGCAATCTCACGTTCCCTCTTCTCTTCTTCTATTTCTTCCCCTGACGCCTTCTTCTTCACCATCACCACCAACTTCCTTCTTCTCTTCTTCTTCACCATCACCACCAACTTCCTCCAACGCCTTCTTCCTTCACCTTCCCAATCGGACTCTCCTTCCCTATCAGACCCTCATCGTCTCCCTTCACCGACGACTAGAGATCGACGAAGAAGAGGGAGAAGAGGAACAGACTGCCTCTGACGCCGTCTTCTTCCTTCATCGGCGAGTGGAGAAACGCACTGCCTTCGACGCCCTCTTCCTCCTTCACCGGTGACTGGAGATCGACACTGCCTCTGACGCCTTCTTCTTCCTTCACCGGCGACTGGAGAAACATGCGAGAGATTGAACCAGATCTAGATTGGAGGCGGAGGGAATCAAATCTAGATCGGAGGCGGAGGGAATCAGATCCAGATCGGAGGTGGCGGGAATCAGAGCCAGATCCAGATTGAGAGATCGACGGCGGCGGTGAGGATCGGATGCGGCGGCCACGGAGGCGGAGGCGGCAGCGGGAATCGGGACAATAAATTATAATTAATTGGGACAATAAATAAACGTTGTTAAGATTGTAATTAGTTGTAATTAATTTTTGTCCATTGACACAATAAATAAATTCAGTGACTGGTTCGTAATTAATTGGGAAAATTTTGTTAACATTTTAATTTTATGGATCATTTTGCATAACGGAAGAAGTTGAGGGTCTAGTCCTATAATTCAAGAAATTAACCAATGAGTCACTACAAATTTCATTAGAACACTTTGGTCACTTGATTTATCACTATTTTTAGTAAAACTGTACTAAAACCTGTCATGATTTTTTAGTAAAACCATGACTATCTGTCACAGTTTTTAAGGAAACCGTGACTTAAACAAGTCACGGTTTCCTTAAAAACCATGACAAATTTGTTAGTCACGATTTCTGTAAAAATCGTGATAAAATAGGCTCGATATAGTCACGAATTTATAAACTGTGACTAATTTTTTTAGTCACGGTTAAAATCGTGACTAATGGGCCCTAAAAACCGTGACTAATATGTTATTTTCTTGTAGTGAGTACAGCCTCCCAAGCAAGGCGCCATATAAAATGTTTAACCTTAAGTGGGATATGTACCTTCCAAAGAGCTGTCCACAACCAGACGTACGCCGAACCACTTTCTCCCAATAGACTCGATAAGCCGATCTCACAGTGTATACTCCAAACCTTCCAAAATGCCAAATAAGCGGGTCAGATTTTGGTGACATTGGTAGTGGCGTACTAAGAATAACAGTCGCGTCTCGTACTAAGAAACATAACTTTTATGACTAGAAAAGAACACGCTGATTGAAATTCTGTCAAGAAAATTGGTTATTGAAGCATCGCCCAAAGTCAATAGATGAATGAATTAAGGTTGTATTACGACACATAAGAGTTGATGTGCGACTAATACACCCAAAATATCCACATCAAAAGATTAAAGAAGAATTTATCTTAATGTAACACCCTATCCTACTAGACCTAGTCAAACAACAGGTTTACCCCATGCAATGCTAATTTGGGTGTCACAGACTCGAACCAAGCAGATAAACAATACACGTTCATACATAAGGGAATAACAGAATAGCGGAATAAGAAGAAAGGCCAAACCGGCACAACCTAGAGCCAGTAATCAATACATCCAATAATTAAAAGGAAAAGGGAAAACCAATAACAAATCCAATACATCCATAATTCATAAACCAGAAAGAAATCCCTGAAAGCCCGGTCAAAACCGATAAGTAAAAAATGGATCTGAACATCCTGGTAGTACCTAGCATTAACCGACTCGTCGGGATGCATGGCAACATCTCTCCTCAAAGCTCTTATAGGTGGCATGGTGACCTGCTCATCATACCCCAAAACGAACCGACAAAGAAACCAAGGAAAGAAGGGTCAGTGACATGCACTGAGTGAACTAGTAAAACCATAAATCCACGCTATAAAGGAGTGAACCAGTAAGCCAAACAGATCAATGAAAGATCACAAGAGTTATAGGTTGGTAGCCCGAGCAATCCCTATCCCGATCCTTTAAAAGGATCCCTTAACCTTGTAAGGTCTATTGACCATCCCAGTGCCATATAGGCCCTGTAATTGGTCATTAAGACCCCCTTTAGCCCTTTCATTTCCCAGGGGATTGCATAATCCATAAATGAATCACCCGCGCTCACCCCTAATTCCAACATGTGAGATAAACATGTAATCCCCACCGATATCAATCAAGGTAGTCTAACAATCTAAGCCCAAATTACATAATAGGATGTAATTCAACAACAACATAACAATGAGCAGTGAAAGCTGGGTATGGATCATAGTAGTTAAAATGACATTTCAGTGCTGAAAACCCCCTTACAGCTTCCTTGGCCGATTCTTGAATACGGACTGGCCGAGATAGCTTCCAACCCTTAGCACTGCACCACAACATTCCTACATAGGTTTCCAACCAACCACAACCATCATAACTGATTTGATTAGAGAATGACACCAAAACCCCCAAACCGCAAAACCTTAACTAGCGAAGCTGAATCTCCTTGAACGAGAAGGATCGTTGACCCAGATCGATCCCTTCACCTTCCCTCGTTGATCCAACGATCCTAGCTCCAAATCCCCGCCTTGAACTCCCGCTGTTCGTCAAAGAGGTTTGAAAAAGAAAAGAATTAGAATATGTCCGACTGACTATCTACTGTCTGTTTTTATACTGAATTGACATAACGGTCGTTACAACTCCTGTAACGCCCGTTACCTATGGCAGACAACGGCTGTTACATGTTATATAACGTCCATTGCATCTTGGGCTACAACGATCGTTAGATAGGGTGTAACGCCCGTTACACTCACCAATTCTGCAGAAAACACAATAGCTGCAATTGACAACAGTTTCAGCAACAACTCCAAACCAACTCTTTGCAACCCGAAACAGAAAACTGAAACTTAACCATCTCAAAGAAAACTCACCCATTCCTAATATTTTTCATGTTAATTGGTACATTATATTTGGAATTTAGGACAATATTAACTTAGACAAAAAAATTTAACAGAAGTCACATAGCTGGGTAAATTGCATTTTCGATAAAAATAACTAGTAGAATCAATATATTCTTGCAAAATTTAATTTTTTTTTTTTTAGAAAGGCAAAATTTAACTTGTTTTGCAAAAGTTTTATCTAAGTTTTGCAAAAGTGAAAAGTTGAGCGTGAAAACAATAATATCGTGAGAAGCAGCCATTGGCGAGAAGCAGATAAGGAATGAATGGTTAGAGAATACTCACTATTCCCAATTATAATACGTAATAGGATTTCTATTTTATCATTTTGCCTCTACTGCACTCTTCACTCTACCCACAAATTGAAAATCTTATTCAGATATTTCAATTGACAAGTAAATGGCATCCATGGTGGCCGGTCTCACCCTATCAGCCTCACCGGTAAGCTGGAAGATGAGGATGACACCGAAAGCTCAGTCACAACAACAGTTTCTGTGTATGAAGAAGCCGCAGATGCAGGGGATGAGTGGGAGATGCAGAGTAGGGATCCGACCGGTGAGGGCGGTGCCGGATAAGATAGAAGAAAAAATAGAAGAGAGCATAAAGGCAGCGGAGGAGACGTGCGGGGAGGACCCGGCGAGCGGAGAGTGTGTAGCGGCGTGGGACGAGGTAGAGGAGCTGAGTGCAGCAGCCAGCCATGCGAGGGACAAGAAGAAGGGATCCGACCCGCTGGAGGCTTACTGCCAGGACAACCCGGAGACTGACGAGTGCCGCACCTACGATAACTAACACCCACACTATACATATTTCTACTGCAAATATATATATATATAGATGTGTAATGAATGGGCTACTCTGTACTACTACTGGTCCACAAACAATCATCTTCATCATTATTATTACTATTATTGTAAGTTGATGTGAAAATTTATTATTCAGTATGTATTGTTAAAATCATACTTCTCTCTTGCTTTCTTTCCCTATAGTAGTTGTTTCAGATTCGTTATTTTTCAATAAGGAAGAAAGAGCTTTAGAGCTCTGCTCTCAGAAGCAACGCATGCATATGAAATGATGATTAGTAATTAAAGGTGGACCAATCGTCACGCAATCAAATGACTGACTCAAAAGCGATAATAAGTTGGTTAAAAAAGCCTCTTATCGTCTGCTGAATAGGTGTTTAGAAAGTATGAACAATCACTTCACAACAAGTCTCAGACTAAGAAACAAGGGAAATGGATCCCGGATGCTGGATGCCAAACGGGTGGATCTCATGGATTGAAGCAGGGCATAATCAGGCATCAATGAAGCGGATGTCAAAGGTGCTGTGATGAATCTGCCAGACGTTGAGAGCAGCATATTCTTCTAAGCATTCTTTCAACTGAGCTTCATTATACCCCTGTTTCCCAACAACAACAACAACAACAACAGTTACTACCTGTTAGATCAATATACTGCTATAACAACAAATACTAATCCATCTACATGGTCTTAACTACTACGTCATGCTGTTCAATCTAGGCCAACTTCTGTTTTAGTTTATATGATTTTATAACAGTAATTCTAACTACTTCAAATACCTTTCTAGAGATCCAATTTAGGGCATCAGCATAGCTCATATCCATTCTATCGGCCCTTGCAGCTTCATCCCGCAATATCGAGTAAATGTCTGAGATTGCATCCAGTCCAGATTTTTTACGCTCGTCTGAGTATAATGAGAATTTTGACATTTGCATCAATCTCAGTGCCTCATCCACATCACTCTGTGCCACTGTCTCCGAGAACCGGAGCCTTGCTAAGGCCTGCCAACAAATGTGCATAGGCAATAATCAAAGACTATTCTTCCACTGTAACAGTTGAGCTAAAAAAATCCCAAAACACCACACCACTTTTGATCAAAGAGAACCCAATTTTAATACTCATGGTTTGTGCCTACTATGCTTGCTTCATACAGCTACCGATTTAAGTTTAACAGACGCTTTTACCACAATTTGACTGGAGAATACACAGTAACCAGTACTTACAGCTGATATTCGGAGAATACTAAGCAGGGTTCGAATGGTAGTATAGGAATGAGGAGCATTTGATTTGGCCTCTTCTTGCCGAATACTGGAGTATGCAGTGGCTATATACTCCTCAAGGTCCTTGGGGACGTATGGCGAGAGTCTTCTTGCAGCAGAAATATATGCACTGCAATGAGTTTGCAGAACTAGCAGTCAGCTGGATAACATCTGAGTTCTTAGTAAAAAACACAAACCAATGTACAATGAACAGGACGATGGGAAATCAAAGCCATGATAATTTTAGAGATTATGTATAAGTTGCCTTGTGAAAGACTAAATAGTCTGAAGTTATAATATGTTTATGAAAGCATGACAATTTATGAGATGTCAAAGTTCAGTATTCACCGGAGGACAGATTGTTCAAGTGGAGCAAATCCAAGAGCAGGAGATTTCTTGTTTTGGTGCACGTAAACAACATGCCTAGCCATTTCAAGATCCGCATCCATATCTGCTCGATCAAGAATCAACCATAGAAGATCAAATCTTGAGAGAAGAGCAGGAGGCAAATTGATGTTTTCAGCTGGACTTCTCCGCATGTCGTATCTCCCCCTTCAGGATGTAAGAAGAAACGAGTGGTTAACAAATGAAGATTTTCACATCTAATGGAGAAAACAGAAAGGTTTTTAAGCGTCTTATAATTTTAGAGAAGGGAATACCATGCTGGATTAGCTGCAGCAAGAACGGCAGTTCTTGCATTAAGAGAAGTGGTGATCCCAGCTTTTGCAATGCTAACGGTCTGCTGTTCCATAACTTCATGAATTGCAGTACGATCTGATTCATCCATCTTGTCAAACTCATCAATGGCACATATACCCATATCAGCAAGCACCTGAAACACCAATGGGTCATAACAGATTAAAAGAGTATGCAGAAAAGCAAGTCAGAATAGGTATGATGGAGCATTTGAAAGCATCAGGATGAACAAATGGTCGACACAGTTGCATCTTCCACAAGGAGACGAGAATGCAGTGCAGAAAGCAAAATCAACATGTCTACAAACAGTTAAAGGTGTAATTTGAAAAAGCAAGAACCTCACCAAGGCACCGCCTTCCAAGACCATTTCATTTGTAACTGTATCTCTCTGAACAGCAGCTGTTAGACCAACGCCACTGCTTCCTTTACCAGTAGTATACACGCCCCTGGGTGCTACATTAATTATGTGCTTTAGAAGCTGACTTTTTGCCACTCCAGGGTCACCCATAAGACAAACATGTAGATCTCCCCTGATCTGTAATTTCAAACAGGAAAATGGACACAGACAGTTAGAAATTAACAGGAAATTCACATAAATATAAAATGTGCGTTAAAACCACTATCAATAAAAACACAACAGAACTCCATGCATCTGCGGTGACATTTCGCTAAACCAGAAAGCATTAGTATATGCATGACAGGCCAAAATTTTCCCAAATCAAACCTAAATACAACCCAAACACCCACCCCCCGGGAGAGCCCCCATACACAGATATGTAACCCACTGGCCGAAGTTGACATGACAAACAAAAAGCCACTGATAATTTAGCTGCAAAAAGGAGTATTAGACGCAGTTTTAAAATGTATATAAAGGAATGAAGCATGATCGCTACCTTCATCCCATCTTTCAACTTCCTATGAGGAGCACCCACAAGGAGAAGTAGTAAAGCTTTCTTAATATCCTCATGACCATAAATTTCAGGCGCCAAAGATCGTGACAATTTGTTATATATGTCACCATCTTCAGCCAACTGCCGAATCTGTTGTTCCTCATCTCCTCCTTGTTCATACCTTCCACATAAAACACAAAAAGGTTAGTAAATGTGTAATCACCTGACTGATTGTAACATGAAACAGTTGGTAGGACAACAAAATAAAAAACTTAACTTTCCCATAGTGTAACTTCTATCCAATTTATACGCTGCTTTAAACAAACAGACCATATGTAGAAATGTAAGCTGAATGTTGAAGTTTGCATTGTAAAATAAAAGCATTTGCAGATTAAATTTATATTTGCTTCCAAACTAAATTACAAATTTAGTAGCTGACATTTCAAGTATACCAAATTAAGAAACTCTAATGGTTGAGCTAAGATACTTGGGGCAGTCCAAATATAAGAATTCATACACATGTATATTGAATCATTTATTAACGGAACATGTTGCTCTGAAAACTCAGATACTACAAACCCTCAAAACCAAAACAACAGTACCAACTAGTAGAATAAGCAAAGAAACTATGGTTGCCTTTCAATTTTCTGGTTGTTTCCAATTCGATCATAGACACAAAATGGATCAGTGGGAGAAACTTAGGATAACCATAAGATTATGTCAATGAAATGACTTATTGACTTGCAATGTATAAAATTGAAGGAGCCTTACTCTTCGTATCTTTTCTTGGAATGAGTGGCGGACATGACCTCCAAGTATGTATCAGCAACTAAGCCAGCACGCATTGCTTTAAATCCAGTGTAAGGAATTGGAAGGAAGATTCCTGACAATTCAACTACGTCACCAGGTGCTACCTGACACCATAACACAAGGTAATAACATGAATATCACTTCCTACACAGAAAAGATAAGCACATATATATTTGAATCACCAAGCATAGTTCAGAAGTTCAAGTTTTTCCCAGGTTCAGCTCAATGCTTTTTGAAGTTAGTGATTCAGAAAGGATATGAGAACAGTAACCAACCCTTCTTGTCAGCTCCCCTCTAAAATGAACTGTCATGGACCGCGGAATATGGCCTTTAGGAACATGTTCTGACAACTCCTGAACCTTGGCCTGCAGATCAATAAGTGAAAATTTGTTAGGAATCATTATAGGCACTTAAGCACTCTCAGAAAACTGACAGTAGCGAGGCCCTTACCTCCTGAAACTTCAGAAACTTGGATGCCCTGAGTTGAAGAATAAGATTTCCATTTCTATTGTTTGTCACACAGCGATTGGATGGGCATTTAAACAAAGGCATGAACACTCGTGCAGTTACTTCCTGGTTAATCCATGCAAAGATGAACAAAAACAAATAACATCAAGTAATGCAAGAAAACAATACCTGGGAAATACCAGCATCAAGGATTATATATTGAACGGCGTGGGTTCAATTTCTGTGTTTCCAAACGAAGTAGACTTAAAGGAAAATTCATTTCACCATGCAACACCCTATACTTTACCTGGTATATTTCAAAACCACATTCTTCGCAGGTATACACAGCAACCTGCATCAGTGGCTTGACATCTGAACAACGTGTCACAATACCAGAAATCTTTACAAGGTGGCCTATACTTGAAGCTTTGACCTCTCTGATGCTCAACTTCTTGTCCTTTGAAGCTGCTTTGATATAAACTTCACTGGATTCAGAAATAATAAGCACACATTGACAAATTAGTACTAGAAAGAATTCAAGTACCATTACGAATGCAACTGAAATACGTTGGACTGCGGTATTCACGTGTAAGTTGACAATTCTAGTAAGAATCTACTGGACAAGTTCTACATTTCACACGAATAGGTGTCAAATGTTACAATTGCCACATGAGTAGATGAAATGAACTCATAAAGAAGACGGAGGGCTATACTAGACCAGACGCCTTAATATAAGTAACTGTGACAGTTGCGCAACTTGAGGAAACCCCAACAAGTGTCATTAGTGAAGAAACTTACTAGAAACGCTTGATTTCAGGAGGCATTTTCTGATGCGTATCAGTACCATCCGTGTTCTCGTTTGGGTCCTCGGACCTCTGGGTCATTAGGATGTCATGATCATCATCAGGAAATATCTCTGTGGGTTCAGGCATCAGTTCATCAATTGCAGAGGCAAATATCCCGATGTATCGTCGGGTATTCTCATTAATCCGTTTAGCGAATTCATTATCCATGTCTCCTGTCCACTGCGAACATGCAAAATTAGGGTTTCATAAATACTTTCCCAAACTCCGCAAAGTTTAAATCGGACCAAACTTACAACCACCAATGAACCACTGGAACTTACGTTAAAGAGGTCATCGAGATCAATTTGAACAGCTCGAGTCTTATGATTTGCAACATCTTGCTGTAACAAAGACCGAACATTTTAGGGCTAAAACGGAAAAAGATTGAATAACAAAAAATTGTAGAACAAGCTCGATAACAATAATTCGTCCCTCGATTGACAATCTTCAACTGAATAACACTGAGATTTAGGTTTTCTTTTCAATTTTAAGTTAGGGCGCGGCGGAAATCTCGAGTAAAGGATACAAAAGAGTGAAGAACGGAGACTCACAAGGATGTTCATGTACTTAGCTTTGCCATTTAGGTCAATATGATTGCTCAGAAACTCCCTTGCGAAATCTGAACGAAGAACAGTTAGAGGATAATAAAAGAGAGACGAATGACGACGCGAGATGACAATAGTCCAGTGGTGTCGGGAGCAAGAGGAGATGAACTAACTTACCTTTATCGGCAGCGAGATAGAGAGGTTTCATGATTCGCCTGAGGAAATGCGCGAAAGACCAAGGGAGGAAGTTGGGAAAATGTTGAGAGATGGTACTGTAATGTGAGAGGCGAATGAAGAGCGACTGAACTGGGCTGCAAGGTGCTTTTTGGCGGCAATTGACGAGAAGCGGGTGATACTTTTGGCGGGAATTTCAGCCAAATGCCGCCAATTAGCAAATGCCATTCTCTATATTTTATTTAGGGTCAAAAATATTGGCGGTCATCTGAGTATGGGTCATGTAACAATGTGGTCACCTAACTATGTTTTGTAACAGCCTGGTCACCTAAGTTTGTAAATCATAACCGACAGGCATCTTCGACGATTTTTCACCGAATCTCCTGTGAATTTGCTAGCTTAGAGGGCAACATTAACCAACAAAATAATATTGTTAACATGGAGAAGATGGAATAAAAATATTTTGTTGCTGATGTGACCCTCTGAGTTGGCAAATTCACAGGAGATTCGGTAAAAAATTGACGGAGATGCCTGTCGGTTACGATTTACAAACTTAGGTGACCACGTTGTTACAAAACATAGTTAGGTGACCACGCTGTTACATGACCCATACTTAAGTGACCGCCAATGCTTTTGACCCATTTTATTTACCCTCTCGTGAACTTAATAGATAGTCCCATACTATAAATTGCTCTTTTTATCCTTTTTATTTCGACCATTTTATTGTTTTGGTCCTTCCATTTCAACTTTCATATTCAAGACGTCAATTGATGTGCATTCGGTACGTCACTTTAGCTCAAAAAGGCATATATTATCCAATTTTTTTGGTGCTGGCCCCTCTTTTAATCAATCATTTTATTGGAAGATGGGAGAATTAAATGGCTGAGATTAATAAGGGGTTCCATTTCCTTATTTTTTTTGTTTTGTGTTTATTCTCTCTCTATTTCTCTCCTCATGTGCAGACTGTATCCATTTCTTCTTCCTTTCTCACTCTCTCTCTTTCGTCTTCCTTTCCCACTCTCTCACTTCCTATTAATTAAACCATTTAACTTTATTCATTCTCTCTTTCTCCTTCTCACACAAATTGAAAGAAATTGAGGTTGTTATTGAAACAATAGTTAAATTAGCCACCAAATTCATATTAGTTCAAATTTTCAGCCTTATAATCTCTTTCTCCACCAAATTACTCGACGATAACTTAATCTCCATCACCCCCAAACACCATAATGAGAAAGACACAAAGTTCCAAAAGCCATCACAGTGTTACTAGTTATTTGGGTGTTACTTGAATTCGTGGTATTTGGCCTTTCGATTGGTGTCGTACTAGTTATCTCGGTGTTATGTACTAGAGTTTTACTTGAATTTTACTTGAGGTAAAACTCTAGTAAAACTCCAGTAACACTTGAGTAACTTTCGAGTAACTTGTTACAGGGATGTTACTCGAAAGTTACTCAAGTGTTATTTGAGTTTTACCTCAAATAACACTCGAATAAAACTCGAGTAACACTCTAGTAACACACAAATAATCAGTATAACACCAATATATAAAGACCAAACACTAGGCACATACATATCCTCTACAATATGACATCAATTCCCTAAAACAACCAACATAATAGGACGTGAGATGCACAAAATTAGTTGGGTTCTCGAGTTCTTGGGTTCTAACAATCACCGGCCAAGACGACAATGGTCTTCATTCTACACAAGAACTGACGAACTAAAAGGAATTGAAGTTTCAATTCGACATTTGCAACACTATAAATCAGGAAAAGAAGAGAGAAATTGAAAAATGAGAAAGGGGATTACACCCACAAATTAGAAGATAACATAAGAAGAAAGAAATAAAGCAAAGACAAAGAGTCTCACAATTTAAATCATGAGAGAGAAATAGAGAAAGGGGTTGAATGATTTAATTAATAGAGAGAGGGGAAGAGAGTCCGTAGAGAAAGAGAGAGTCTGTAGAGAGAGAAATAGAGAGAGAATAAAGATAAAACAAAAAAATAAGGGAATGAAACCTCTTATTAATCTCAGCCATTTAATTCTCTCATCTTCCAATAAAGGGCTGGATTAATGTGCCCGCCCCGGCGAACGAAAAGAGGGGCCAACACCAAAAAAAAATTGTATATTATCTTACTAAGCATTTTTTTAATTGAAAATATAAATATATATAATTAGATGTGATGAAATTGACGAATAAACATGTGGTTTTTAAAACCCTTCGTATTTCACCATACTCTACGAGATACCTCACCAATTTACCTCTCTGACCAACTCTTCTTCTCCTAACTATGATGTCTCTCTCCGTCTGTGTGCTGAAGTGTTCAAATTTTAAGAAGATGATAGTTGGAACAGAAGGACCCAAAAGGAAAAGTGACCATAGTAAGAGGGGTAAAAAAATAATTTATAGTATAGGGGCTATCTGTTAAGTTGACAAAATATAAGGGGCAAAGTGCTATTTTCCCTTTCTTTTATTTGGCCACATACTTTGTATTTTGGAAACTGGCATACACTAACATCATCATTTGATGGTTCCACGTCAGTATAATACGACAACCCTCTATGTGGCTAGCCATTGCTTCGTTGTCTCCCAAGCCAAGGAGTGGTAAACCTTTCGGCTTGGACGGATACTTAATTTTTACTCGTGTATGATTATCTACTTTTCTCCTGCGAGAGTTATCTGAGGAAAAAAAACTGTCATACACGGTTCTTTTGGATTAATAACTTGAAAATTCCCAAAATATAACATATTAAAGTGTATAAATTTTTTGGAATCCAAAATTCACCCAATTTTTTCAAATCATTAACAACCTCGATCTTTGTTTGCAAAATTTTGAAAGTTAATAAGTAAATCGCAGCTGTAATAACACGTAACCAGACGCGAATTTCCACCTAGGCATTTTATTACATATTAATAATAAGCCCCTTCATTCCCCCACTGATGGAATTCGTCAAGATTCTGTGCAGTTTAGTATTTCACTGATAACTATTTACTCAATACTCCGATTAATGCAAGGTTAGCGGGGTTGGAAAGATAATTTAATTACCTTTACATCCATATATTATGAGCCGTCAGATTCCAAGGGGGCAGAGAGATACACTTGTTTAAAGTGGACGGACTAAATACTAAAAACTACCTTTTTAGTTGTCTTTGATTAGGATTAGTTCATTTAATATTAATTTTTTCATTACATTTTCATGTAGGAATATGTTTGTTTTTCCTTTTTCTTAAACCATTGTGATTTTGTGTAAAGCTCATATAAAAGCTTCCCCACCCCTTGTTTTGAGATAGAATATTATTGATGATAAATAGGGCCGTTGACGAACCAAGCTGCTCGTGTTCGGCTCGGCGTTCGGCTCGGAAAAATCTCGACCATGACTCGGCTCAAAACGAACCGAGCTGGCTCACGAGCCGGCTCATTTATAAACGAGCCGAGCTCGAGCTCATGCCTGCTCGGCTCGGCTGGCTTGCGAGCCAGCTCGGTTAGTTGGCTCGAACAATGCAACTTGCGAGCTGGCTCGTTAGAGCTCGTTACACAGCTCATCGATCAGCTCGAGAATGGCTCGTGAGCTGGCTCAATTAAGTAGCTCGTGAGCTAGCTCGATTTTGGAGCTCGCGAGTAGCTCGATTTCAGAGTTTGCGAACTGACTCGATTGGCTCGTGAAATGACTCGATTTTGGCTCATGAAATGGTTCGATTTTGGCTTGATAATTTTTAAAAATTCTAGATCTTGTAAACAATAATATTCATTTTGATTTTTGAGTATGCCTATAAATTAATGATAAGTAATAATTCAGAAAATTGAGTAAGTTCGAAACCTTACAAATGAGCTCGATCCGAGCTCGAACTCGAGCTCGAAAGCTTGCAAACGAGCTCAATTCGAGCTTGAGCTCGTTTAGGTTCGTTAACGAGCCAGTTTCGAGCCGAGCCGAGTAGAGCTCGAAAGCTTGCAATCGAGCTCGATTCGAGCTCGAGCTCGTTTAGGCTTGCTAACGAGCCAGTTTCGAATCGAGCCGAGCTCGAGCTTTCAAACCAAACGAGCCGAGCTCGAGCTAGGCAAAGCTCGGCTCGACTCGGCTCGTCAACACCCCTAATGATAAAGTTTGGGCTTTTAGCTTGTTGAGTTTTTTTTTAACTCATTAGGGTTTTTGAGAGTGTGTGAATTCATACTCGAGACAACGACATTCGTATCGACGAGACATTCATCATCATTCATGGGCAGCATCTATCTTGCTTCCACCCCTTGTCGAAGATTTCGAGTTCATTGGTTCTGTGCCATATATAGTTGTCTGGTTTCGTCACAGTTGTTGGCGTGGATCACATCACCCACCCTTGACTTCTTCTTCCCTTCTTCTTCTTAATCTCATCATCCAATTTTTTGCTCCTCAAACCGAAGATGTGACACCCGAATGGTCTTTGTCCTCGTCATCCGACAAGAAATCCCTCTAGCACCGATCCCTTGAAACGAGAGTTAGGGATTGAAACCAAAGAGAAAAAGAAGTAAATTGAATAAATGAATACTCCAAGTACAATAGAGAGAGATTACGTAGAAATCGATGGGCTCGAATAGAGATGTGGGCTGATGTGATCCACTGGACTTCAAAAGATGAATTTCAGTTAGAGAAACTGAACCCTCAAGTGAAGCTTTTTCTTTGCAATCTTTTCTAATGAGCGAAGTTGAATGAAGGACAGAAGAAGGAGCAAGAGAAGGGAAGAAGATGAACACATTAACGTGGTTCGGGAATGTTCCCTACTCCATCTCCCAATGCTAACTTGGGAGAGTCACTCGAATTTCGTTTACACACAAACAACCCTCGAGTACAACCCACTCGAGTAAAGCCCTGTTTACAACCAAAATAGTAAAAACACCCCTTTGTAGCAACACTGCACAACTCCAGTTTTCACGCTCACAAAGTTGAGTCTTCTTCTTCTTGAGTGTCGAATATATAACATTCTTTATACGCCAATGTAGCTGTTTAAAGATGATCCTTTCTTTCCAGACCGTGATGAGGGCATGAGTGGAGAAGAGATTGAAACCTCTGCCAAGCATCATAAAAAGTCTCCTTATGATCACTTTGGAAGGCGGAGATTTGAGCCTTGAGTGCTATTCTAAGAATACCCTCGACAAAGCATCTGAAGTGGTGAAGTGGTTGGCAGGTTGCTCATATAACCACCCCTAAGCTTGCTGATGACACTCGATTTGACGTGATTATCAGCCTCATTTAAGCGACATTTCCTTGCTTAAGACATGGTTTTTAGGGTAGAATAGCGAATATTCACTCAACTGCTCTATCTCGTGCCATTTGTGTCACTTTGGCCCTGTTTGGGTCTATTTGATGGTTTTCTAGTGTTTTCATGTTAGTACAGGTTTTTGCCGTCAAATATAGTAGCCAAGGACGTGTCTAAGGCATTGGAACCTCGAAGAATCGCACCGGAACCAATCGAAGAAGTCAATCAACTCAACTCAAATCCTGCCCCGATTTACACTACACTTTTCGGCGAAAAGTCAAGAAGAGATCGGCTGAGTTCACAAAGAGAAGTTTTCGGCGAAAAGTAAAAGTTCTCGCCGAAAACTCTAAGTCCGAAAATCACAGGAGAAGCAGCCGAGAAATCAGTCATTTTACAAGGAAGTTTTCGGCGAAAACTCCAGGCAAAATCCGGCAGTTTTAGGGTTAAGTATAAATACTTAACCGGCGGCCCAAAAGGAGGAGAAAAAATCATTATTCATATTTTCACACAATCAAATCATACTTTTGAGAGTCAGCCGACTCTAGGGTCGATAGATAGAGTTTAGAGAGTTCGAAGATCCGTGGAGAGATCGTGACGCCATCCTTCCACCTCGGAGAGCTCGAAGCTTAAAGTAGAAGATCCAGGAGATCGAAGCTTCGCCGGAGTCGTCAGAATTAGGTTTTTCAGTTCTTATCTGTTCTTCCTCTGTATGATGATTTCCTTTGTTGCCTTTGATTCTTCTGTTATCGTTATGAGTAGCTAAACTTGTAGAGCTTAGATTAGATGAACCCTAAGTGACCCAGGGCTTTAAAGAGGTCACAGATTGGCGGTAATTAGATTCGAAGTTCAGTCAGTTTCTCTTTGCATGGTTGTTTTGTTCTTCACTGTTTATGTTTCTTCTCTGGTTAATCGCCTAGATTAGGTTTTTGCAAGTTAGGGTTAGTCGCCAGATGTTGTCGCTAGACAGTTCCCTGCTTTGGCGCTTAAACCTGTCTTCCTTGATCACCTAGTTTAGATTCTTGTTAAGCTGAGGATAGAAGCGTACGCTCGCCTCTCTTTAAAACATCAATTCAACCAGTTAACCTATTCATTGGAGTGTGTCGTTCGTAGGAACCAGTTAGGGTTAATCCGCTTCAAGAGTAACTCATTAATCATTAGTAATTCCGCCAGTTAGTTTAGTCGTTGCGAGAGGCGACCGTACCCGGGCGGCTAATTAATCTTGGTAGTTAGAACGGATAGAGCGAATGTTCGCCGGTCTTAAACCTAAGGGTCAGGAGTTATGGTGGTGTTTAGAAATTGATTGAATTAGAATTGAAAACCGCTGGTCTTGTGATTGCCGTTGCCTTGGTGATCTTAGGGGGATTCGAAATCTAAGCTCGTCTATCTTCTCGTTAGTTAACCTTTTAATCTTTCTGTCTTTTATTTTCCTTCTTTTTTTTAGATTAGAAGTCGTGGAACTCACACCACGCACAACCTGTTTAAACCTGAATAATTTGCCAACATATTTGAGTAGACAAGAAGAAGAGACCTCGAGTAGAATACGATCTAGTCTACCTTGGTAGACTAGTTATTTGAAGCACGCCAAAAGCGTGACATCAAATTGTGCGTGCTTCAAATAACTAGTCAGGTTTTGTTGACGAGGTTTTTTGATAACGAGGTTTTTTTAGTACCCAACACCAAATAAACCTGAGAGTTCTTAGAGTCGTATTCCCACGGGTCTACTCAAGCTACCTTACTCAATTTAGGTCTGCTAGTCAGTGAAATCGTTTTGATCGAATATTTGATTAATTTAGAAAAATGTAAAAACTAACTAATAACTAAAACACAAATAAAAAGTAGGATCAACGGTGGGGGAAAGGTCTTGCTTGGGTTTGTATCCTTCTAAGAAATTATGAGAAAATGCAGCTACAGAACTGACAGGACATGGATGACAACCAGTTTCAGGTTCTAAAGGTTGGGTCGGTCAACTTTACAACCAAGAACCACTTGCAACACACCCTAACTCGCATTCAACCAACAATCCAATAGCAAACTGAACAGAAATCCTAAAACAGGAGAGCTGCAGAAAACCTCGAATTACAGGGAAGTCTAAGAACGGGGCGACAAAATAACAAAATAGATCATCAATCATCATTAATCCACAATCCAATTCAATGTATCAACTCATAGTCTCAAAGAAATCAACAAAACCCAAGCAAGAAAAGGAAAACTTAGCTACTCATGAGATTAATCAGAAAGAACACTGCAAACCGCCAATTCATCAAGGCTGGCCTTGATTCCTCCGAGCTGAGCTGCTCTACTGTCTTTCTCATTAACTCTGTCTCGCTGCCAATCCCATGGGAATCAATTCCCTTCCCCCTGATCTGCTCCCAATTTCCCTCTCTCTCTCGATGTCGTACCCTCTGCTTCTCCGTATGCTGTCCAATGATGATGTCCTCTCTCTTTTTCCTATTTCTTTCCCGTCTCCTGTCTACTTCATCCTCCCCGAAAAGCCGACTCCCCTCTCCTTTTCTTCTCATTATGTGATGGGATTAAATCCCTCCAAACAAAATCACAGGCCCACTTCTATTTTTATGTTGGGCTGAATGTGAAAATACATTCATTTGATGATGGCCGAATGATGATTCATTATTGAGTGGGCTGTTTTTTATATGCCCAAAACAAATTTCATTGCAATTCTTTAGGGATGATGATGGGCTGATTATGCAAGGATGAGGTTAATAAATCCTTCCTCATGATGACGTGATGAATACTTGGCAAATTCACCCCAGTTCAATCTCCAACATCGTATATATCCTGAAATGCATCAAAAACATACAAAATGACATAAAATGGCCCCAAAGGGCAAAGGGGTACGAAATTCACTCAAACATGCAAATTGGACATATAAATCACCGAAAATGTCATTTATTGAGGGAATGAATACGTCAATAATAAAGCGCATCAAATCACCCCACACTTAGACTTTGGCTTGTCCTCAAGCAAGAACTCTAACGCAACTCTGCACCAACCTGATGAGCAAACCGAAAACCTCTTGGGTCTTAGAATGATGTATATGGTGCTTCTATCAAACAAGAGGATTACCCGATTGACCACACAATTAAAACCAAACTCTACGAGAGTAAAAGAGGAACAAGACTTTAACGAGCTACTGAACAACCTGACTTGGTAAAGGCAAGACAATACTTACTTCCACTACACTTACTCTAGGACGCAACCCGACACTTGCTAGATGAGGGAACACGACTATAACAAAATTAAAGAGCATTTCATTTTTCTTTTTTTTCTTTATTTCTTTTTGTTTAACATTTATTTTCGAATGGTCGGTACAGTGTGGATACTACCGGGTATGGAGCAGCCGGAAACCTTTGGAATTCCGCGTTATCCTAGACCCTAGCCACGATCGGGAGTAGGTTAGAAAAAGAACGCCACATTGAGACTTCCCTTTGGGACTACAACAATGGGCAGGCACGTATGCCAGCTCGTGAATCGACCCACAACTTCAATACCGAACCACTCATTTTTCAGATTTCCTCTGATTGGGAACATTAACAACAATTAAAAGCACGAAATTAAAAGATCCCTTATCTAGACTCGATCATGGCATTGAACTAGAGAATTCGAGCATCAGATAGACAAAGTCTTCCACATTACCAAGTCAACTGTTCACTAACGCGGAAAGGACGAGTTCCTAGAAAACTACAAGCAAGAGGAATGGGAGATGGTCATAATACGGGTTCTCACACACACATTTGGTCAGCTAAAGCACCACATCAATCTCACCATATGGAAAACGGTAAGCCACTCAAGAAGATATTAAGCAATGCGAAGAGATACTTGTAAATGAGAATGGGAAGCAGTGAAAGAGTGAAAAACAAAGCACAATCACCACCCATTAAACGACAAGAACTCAGTTAACCAACATGCATGCATAGCAACGAAACCACCCCACACTTAAACTGGACATTGTCTGCAATGAACCAAATTAGAATGGGGATGATACAGTGTACCTGGAATTGGCAAGTGGGAGAGTGAGGAGGCAAGGTGAGCACCAATGATGATGACCTACACAATGAACAAACACAAAAGGAACAAACAGCACATAGAAAACTGACTCAAAAATCAAAACAGACTCCAGACATGGGCTGCCTCCCATGAAGCGCTCTTTCTTTAACGTCTTTGAGCTAGACGATACCTGGAGAATTAGCAGTCTCCATCCTATCCAAGCAGCTCCTTGTAGTTCATGTCATCTCCAGACTTCAAGTAGAGGTGATCTGGGAACTGAACTTGAATACTTCCCCATTGTGGATGAGTGAATGGAATAACACCCATATGAGAGGCATGAATCTTGATCTGGTTGTCAAGCCTAGGTAACTCTTCCTTCTTCTTTGCTTGCTCAACCATCATCAGCTCTTGGCGACGCTGCTTCCTTTTACTCCTACTAAGGAGCTTCCGCTTGGTTGTCTTAATAGATTCCGAGTCATCCGTAGTAGTCTCATCAGAAGAAAGGATGGAGTTTACATTTTGACTAGTTGAAGCACTAACAACTTTAATCTCTTCGGTAGGAAGGGGCACAGATTCAAGGGTAGGAGTGGTGATGACTGTACCCACCAAAGGAGTGAAAAACTCATCATCGTCTGAGCTTGGATAAAAAGGAAGTTCCTTCTTAATATGCTGATATGCCTCTTCAGCCTCTTGAAGTTCCTTGCACTGCTGTTCAACTGTCTTCACTGTCAACTTGAATTCCAAGTCCCACAACCCATCACTAAGCTCTTTCACCTTGCTAGACAAGTACTCAATTGCTCTTTTCTGCTTGTTCAACCCATCTTCCAATACTTCTTTCATCTTTCGCACATACGCCTCCAACATATCAAATCTTGCATTGGTAGTGGTCTCTAATGCGTCAAATCTAGTCTGAATCACCTTCATCAAACTACTAAATAACTCCTCAACACTTGATGTTTGTTTGTCAGGCTGAGAGGCTTGATTAAGATGATCGCTAATTTCTTGTTGAGAACCAATAGCATCATCATTTTCTTCCTTTAGCTTAGAAATGATGAGATCCATGTTCTCACTCAGTCTCTTGAGAGAAGCATTAAGAGAAGCATTTTCAGTTGCACCAGTAGTAATCATCTTGATCAACTCAATTGTGTAAGGACTAACTTGGTGTGTTGAGCCATAAGATTCAGGTTCTTCATAATAGCAGGATTAATCCTGTTGGTCTGAATAACATGGATCCTGCATACTCCAGCTGCCAGAGTTACCATAATCACCAGTATACTCTTCATAAGAACCAACAAAGGCTGGCGGAGAGGCTTGAACCGATGGAGAACGATGATTTTCTAACTCCCCAAGAATAGCTGCAAGTTTTGCTTCAATATCCATACCATGTCCTGCAAACAAAGTAGAAAAATCCAAGCAAACAACCAACACAACGGGTGAAGTAGAAAATGAAATATGAACAAGATGGAGGTATGAAGCAAACTAAAAAATCAAATATGTACAAACAAGAAAGGTAAAACTGAGCTAGTAATCTCAAACCTTTCCTGAAGTCAAGTAATGTCCCCGGCAACGGCGCCAATTTGATGACACGCTTTTGGCGGTATCAAATAACTAATCTACCAAAGCAGACTAGATCGTATTCTACTCGAGGTCTCTTCTTCTTGTCTACTCAAATATGTTGGCAAATTACTCAAGTTTAAATAGGTTGTGCGTGGTGTGAGTTCCACGACTTCTAATCTAATAAAGCAGGAAAATAAAAGACAGAAAGATTAAAAGGTTGACTAACGAGAAGATAGACGAGCTTAGATTTCGAATCCCCCTTAGATCACCAAGGCAACGACAATCACAAGACCAGCCATTGTCAATTCTAATTCAATCGGTTTCTATACACCACCATAACTCCTGACCCTTAGGTTTAAGACTGGCGAACGTTCGCTCTATCCGATCTAGCTACCAAGATTAATTAGTCGCCCGGGTACGGTCGCCTCTCGCGACGATAAAACTAACTGGTGCAATTACTAATGATTAATGAGTTACTCTTGCAGTGGATTAACCCTAACTAATTCATACGAAAGGCACACTCCAATGAATAGGTTAATTGGTTGAATTGATGTTTTAAAGAGAGGCGAGCGTTCACTTCTATCCTCAGCTTAACAAGAATCTAAACTAGGTGATCAAGGAAGACAAGTTTATGCGCCAAAGTAGGGAACTGTCTAGCGACTAACCCTAGCGACAACATCTGGTGACTAACCCTAACTTGCAAAAACCTAATCTAGGCGATCAACCAGAAGAGAGACATAAACAGTGAAGAACAAAACAAGCATGCAAAGAGAAACTGATTGAACTTTGAATTTAATTACCGCCAATCTATGATCGCTTTAATGCCCTGGGTCACTTAGGGTTCATCTAATCTAAGCTCTACGAGTTTAGCTACTCATATTAGATACAAGAGAATCAAAGACAACATAGGAGATCATCATACAAAGGAATAACAGAAAGGAACTGAAAAACCTAATTATGGCGACTGATGTCTGGCGATTCTTGTGAAGCTTCAATCTCTGGAGATCTTCAACTCCTAGCTCCAAGCTCTCCCGAGGATGCTCTCAACTCTATCTATCCTCTCTAAGTCGTGGCTAATCAGCCAAAATACGTGTATATCCAATCTGGCTTCAAAAAGTCTATATATAACCCCAGAAACCCTTTACAATTTGGAAAATGCTGAAAATTAGGGTTTCTGCCGTGATTTTCAAAGAGGTTTTCGCCGAAAACTTTAGTTAAAAACCCCTGGGTAGAGCTCCAACTTGTTTCGATGATTCCCGCTCCGTTTGAACTCCAATTTGGTCCCCGTTTGAAGCGCTGGACTCGTGAAAGAGTCCTCTATAATGTGGTAACCTGGAGGCTCAACATAAAAGCTCACAAAAAGGGTAGAAATAGACAAGAAATGGACAATGTACGCACTAGGAGCCTAAAATTACATAATAAACACATTTTCACCAAATACTCATCAAAATGGCATAAAAGGGGCATGAAATGTCGCTTAAATGGGGCTGAAAATCACGTCAAATCAAGTGTCATCAATACCCCACACTTAAGCTTTTGCTTGTCCTCAAGCAAACTGAAGTAGAACACACTCAAATTCACAAATGACACGAGATTAAACTGATATTCAATTCTAACGATTTGGGTTAGACTGTTCCACGTAGAAAAGGTGACCTACACATGCAAGACATCAACTAAACAAGTTTCGATCTCACTAATTTCTCCACACTTCAAGTAGTAGTTTTAACAAAGCACGTTTTGATGACACTCGATTTGACGTGATTATCAGCCTCATTTAAGCGACATTTCTTTGCTTAAGACATTGTTTTTAGGGTAGAATAACGAATATTCAATCGATTGCCCTATCTCGTGCCATTTGTGTTACCTTGGCCCTTTTCGGGTCTATTTGATGGTTTTCTAGTGTTTTTGCGTAAGCACAGGTTTTTGCCGTCAAATAAAGTAGCCATGGACGTGTCTAAGGCATAGGAACATCGAGGAACTGAACCGGAATCGATCAAAGGAGCCAATCAAAGTCAAACCAAAAATCTGCCATTCACACTTACAGTTTCGGCGAAAATGATCCTCCAGTTTCGACGAAACCAGCAGTTCAAATCAACTGATGCCAAGTGAAGATGATTTCGGCGAAACCATTAAGCCCTTCGGACCGAAAATGCAAGGCAGAGAAATCATGGCCATTTACACAAGAGTTTTCGCCGAAACTACCCCTATGGTTTCGGCGAAAATACCATCTCAGCCCGGCCCAACTAGGGTTAAGTATTTATACTTAACCCGGCGGCCAATATAGGAGACACAATTCATAATTCGAAAAAACACAACTTTTCGAGATCAGATTTCTCTGAAGTTCTGGAGTGAAGAGTTGGAGTTCGAAGAGCCGGATAGAGATCGTGACGCCATCCCTTCCATCTCGGAGAACCGGAGCTAGGAGTGTAACTTACCGAAGGTCGGAGTCTGTCAGAGTTGTCGGAATTAGGTTTTTCAGATCCTTTTCTGTTCTTCCTTTGAATGATGAACTCTTTCTTTGTCTTTGTTTCTTTTGTAATGATCATGAGTAGCTAAACTCGTTAGGGCTTAGACTAGATGAACCCTAAGTGACCCAGGGCTTTAAAGCGGTCACGGATCGGCGGTGATTAGATTCGAAATTCAATCAGTTCTTTTTCATGTTTGATTTGTTCTTCATTGTTCATGTTTCTTGTCTGGATTGATCACCTAGATTAGATTCTTGTTAAGCTAAGGATAGAAGCGAACGCTCGCCTTACTTTAGAACATCGAATTGAACAATTAACCTTATAATTGGAGTGTGCCTTTCGTAGGAACCGGTTAGGGTTAATTCACTGCAAGAGTAACTCATTAATCATTAGTAATTGCACCAATTAATTAAGTCATTGCGAGAGGCGACCGTACCCGGGCGGCTAGTTAATCTTGGTAGTTAGAACGGATAGAGCGAATGTTCGCCGGTCTTAAACCTAAGGGTAAGGAGTTATGGTGGTGTCTTGGTAATTGATTGAATAAGAATCGAAATCCGCTGATCTGTTGATTGCCAATGCTCTGGGGAACGAAGGGGGATTCAAAGTCTAAGTTCGTCTGTCATTCTTGATTCAAAACCCTAATTCTCAATCTGCTTTAGCTTAATTTGTTTTAATTTTTCTGCATTCCTTAGAATTAGAAGTCGTGGAACTCACACCACGCACAACGTGTTTTCCTTGAGTAATTTGTTAGTTCTGAAGTAGCCAATCAATTGAAGGCCCGTGGAATACGATCTATCCTAGCTCTTGAGCTTGATAGTTATTTGATAGAACCAGCTCAGCACAACGACGGTTCCATCACGTTTCTTGGCAAAACAATTAATCATAATTAATCGACTACGATAACACCAATTCTAATAAAAAAGACTTTAAGCTCTAGCCATGATGTGGACGCGGAGGTAGGAAAAGTGACGTGGCTATCGACTCGACTTCATCCTCCTCTAGATCTGTACGTTACATGTTGTAGCTAGGACTGATTTAAACAACAATTTCTTTCAAGATTCAAACTTCTTCCTTCAATTTATTTACTGCATACTAGTGCTCGATACCAAACACTTCACTTAGGTGTTAGACCTGCCTAGCTCACAGTATTTGTGCTTATGCTAGTGCTCAACCCGAACACTTCACTTAGGTGTTGAACTTGCCTAGCTTTATTTTCAGCACTTTAAAGAACTTTACATTGATTTGCACAACTTAATTACTTGATTTAACCATTTAGCCATTTGATCCTAGCTAGTTATAACTTTTTACACACCATTTAAATTGGATTTCCGCCTAATCTTAAGCCACAATCACAGGTGAACAAATATGGAGTGAAAACATGGGAGAACCTAGCATTTATCATCTTAGAACGGTGTTATCGAGCTTTGTTATTAACAAGCAAAACAATTTAGTTAATTCAAGTTTTAACTACAAGAGTAATTTATGATCTGTTCTGACCTAGACTCATTTGATATCAGTGCCAACACGTTGGTTACAGGTTCTAAATGGAACAGTCTAGACGTCATTCTTCAAAATTGAAGTCAATTTAACATCAAAGTCAAGAATTGAGCGATTCTATGCTAGAGAAATTTCAAATTTGAACCACAGAATCACAAATAGCAAACAAGATCAGGCAAATTCTAACATCCTACCCCACACTTAAGTGTTCTGTGTCCTCACAGGACTAAACTAGAGTAGAGAGATACGAAGAACCTGGAAGGTGATGGTCGGTGTAGTGGATGAACACGGAGTGTCCAGAGTAGAGCGGAGTGGCTACTCAAGTTCCTACAAAACAAAAACAACAAAAAGATCAAAAGGATACCAGGACAAGTGTCCCAGATCCACACAGAATAAAAGTCGAACAAAGAAGGTGAAGGAAAATTTTGAAAATATTTTGACCTTTTTTTTTCAAATTCACGGCACGACACTCCTAGAGCAATCTAGATCATCTCAATTCAATCAGTTCAGGAAAAATCACACCGAAACAGCAGCCACGCAAAAATGAGGTAGACCGGAATTAAACTCGTCGAAATTCAACAATCAACATGTCAAAAGATTCAAAATTGAAAACCCAACAACTAACCTTTAAGACATGACTCAAGAAAATAGACGGAAAGCGACGAAGTTGGCCAAAAACGTGAAAAGCTTGTTTCGGGATAACCGGAGCTACAGAGCTCCGATTTGGACGATCAAGTATGTGTTGGAATCGGACCGAAAAAAGGAAAATGATTTTCTAAACAGACACAAGTTTTCGCGAAAACTATGGAAGTTTTCGCCGAAAACTGCTTCGAAAATAGGCAAAAATAAAAAAAGACGTTCACTGTTGAAATTTGCAAAGTAGTTTTCGGCGAGAACTTTTGGTTCTCGCCGAAAATTTATTTAAAAACTCTTTATTTTTTTTCAAAAACCTAACGGAAAACAAATCAAAACGAAAGGAAATTGAACTGACACTTTGGCTTCCCGAAACCGACTTGAACGACGAAAAAGACTGACTCAAAAATTCAAAAACGGACTCCAGCCGTGGGTTGCCTCCCATGAAGCGCTCTCTTTTAACGTCCTTGAGCCGGACGCTACCTGTTAGGGACCCCAACTTAGGAGTTCCTTGAAGTCAATTGTCTTCTTAAGGCCAGCGGTTGAGTGCCATGTAGCACTCCAGACGGGTGATGCAGCCGGTAGTGCTCCAGTAGATCGCGGTTCTGGTTGGATGACCAGTTCTTCTTGAATTCTCCTACTAGAGGAGGAAAGAGGTAGTACGGCGTGGCATGGTTAATGAGCTCCATCTTATCTACTTGATGATCATCCAGAGGTCTCTCGGGATCGATTATGTAAACTTCTAAATCCATGACCTAGTTGCTTTCCACGTGCTCGTCTCTGGCTTGATCTACAGGTTGACTCGACGGAAGTGTAGATGAGGGTATCTCCTCAATCTCTACGTGCTCCTCTTCGGCTTCAACTTTAGGATGGATTGGCTCTATGTCTTCATCAACCACCACCGCCAAGGATTCTTCATCAGATGCTTCTAGCTCGCAATAGTCATGGACGAGATTGTCATGTTCATCTTCGTACGACTCTTGAGAATCTTCTTCCATTAGTGGATTTGGTTGCTCGAGCTCGACATCCACCGCGTTACGACCTTGTAGCTTTGAAGAGATATTCTCCAAAAAGGATTCTATTCTCGTCGTCTGTTGTCGATGCTGATGAGCTAGTATATACATCTCTTGGTTATCCTCAATATATGGTGCTGCATTGACGTACCACTCTTGGTACTGGGTGGTGGATGACCGTCATTATGACAGGTTGAACAAGATGACGTACCGCTCTTGTTCAACCTGTCATAATGATGCTTAGACTGCTTAACCTAGAACTTGAGAACCAACGTGTATATTTTGATGCTAAATTTGCCTGGTCAGAACAGATTTAAAAAAAAAATCACACTTGTAGTTTGTAGCCTTGATTGCATGAAAATGACCGAATCTGACTAGCAAACCAACTGTGAGCTTTGATCCATTGCACGTAACTTGCAATTTCAATTCTTTTTGAGTGGTATTCTGTTTGCTTGAATGAGTTAGAATTTGCATGAGACCTACTCAAGACCACACGATGACACGAGTTCTAGAATGATAGGGGCACCTAGATTCAACTACTAAGCCAGATAGCCTACCCAACGTTAAATCCATTAGGTGTAAACCCTTGAGCTTGGCCTGTTTCTTCGGTTCGATATACATTACAGCCATTCCCCATTCTTTCATTCCCCGTTGATCCCCTGTGGTTGTAGTTCTAGATTAGCCTACCGGAAGTCGGTTTGTGGTAACCTGCCTATAGCCATTAAATAGGCGGTCTTAGCTATTATGTCCAAACGTGTAAACCGCTCTAGCAACTAAAAGAAAGAATCGACACAAAGAAAAAAGAAGAAGAAGAAAAATAAGAGAAATTTCAAAAAAGTAAGAAAATGAAAAGTTCAAAAGTTCCAAAGTTCAATAACGTTCTTCTCTCTACATTTGGAAGAACGAAGTCAAAAGAAAAGTCAAAAGAAAAAAATGTGTGTAAAAAGAAAATTAAAGTGCTAGGTTGCTTGAGGGTATCATAGGACGAGCGTTCACTATTCCACCCGTGTCTGGTTAGACGGTAGGAAGCCATAGGCTAGATTCGAGGGAAGTTAGTCGAAAGCTACACCGCACCAAAGCCATCATCATACATTCCCATCATCCATCTCATTATAAACCCCTGTAGTGGAGAATTCGTTACGGTCCTAGCAGGGAAGTCCTTCTGGACTAGTTCCTCGTGTTGTCACAATGGTGGAGATGTGGTCGAATTGCAAACTTATGACAGAATTCAGTAACAGAAAATGATTGAGAGCATAAACACGTCCTTAAACACAGAGAGTGAGAGTTTCCCGTTTACTAAATATTTCCTGTGTGAGGAGTCTGTTCGGTCAGGTCAAAGTCGTGCATAATTGGTTGCTATTACTCGTCGTGTGCAGTTTTTAGTGAGACCAGGTTGTTTGGCTGATCAGTATGCATGTTAGGTTTCTTGTTCTAGGAATCAGCTGTCTAATAATTCATTGTGCATGATTGAACTTCAATTTAATAAATCTTATCATTTGTGAACTTGAGCGTTTCTATTCAGTTTGCTTGAGGACAAGCAAAAGCTTAAGTGTGGGGTATTTTGATGACACTCGATTTGACGTGATTATCAACCTCATTTAAGCGACATTTCCTTGCTTAAGACATGGTTTTTAGGGTAGAATAACGAATATTCACTCAACTGCTCTATCTCGTGCCATTTGTGTTACTTTGGCCCGTTTCGGGTCTATTTGATGGTTTTCTAGTGTTTTCATGTTAGCACAGGTTTTTGCCATCAAATATAGTAGCCAAGCACGTGTCTAAGGCATTGGAACCTCGAGGAACCACACCAGAATCGATCCAAGGAGTCAATCAATCAATTCAAATCCTGCCCCGATTTACACTGCAGTTTTCGGCGAAAACCCCCAGGTTTTCTGCGAAAACTCAAGAAGAAATCGGCTGAGTTCACAAAGAGAAGTTTTCGGCGAAAAGTCCAAGTTTTTGCCGAGAACCCTAATGTCCAAAAATCACAGGAGAATCAGCCGAGCATTCAGTCATTTTACAAAGGAATTTTTGGCGAAAACTTCATAAGTTTTCGGCGAAAATTCCAGGCAAAATCCGGCGGTATTAAGGTTAAGTATAAATACTTAACCGGTGGCCCAAAAAGAAATATACCTCATAATACATCATAACTGCAGAATTCTCACGAGTTCTGGAGCAGAGTTTAGAGTTCGAAGAGCCAGGAAGAGATCGTGACGCCATCCCTTCACCTCGGAGACTCGGAGCTAGGATTGAAGATTACCGGAGAGCGAAGCTTTGCCAGAGTCGTCTTAATTAGGTTTTACAGTTTCTATCTGTTCTATCTTTTGATGATGAACTTTTTTTCTGCCTTTGATTCTTTTGTTATGAACATGAGTAGCTAAACTCGTAGAGCTTAGACTAGATGAACCCTAAGTGACCCAGGGCTTTAAAGCGGTCACGGATCGGCGGTGATTAGATTCAAAGTTCAATCAGTTTCTCTTTCATGTTTGATTTGTTCTTCGTTGTTTGTGTTTCTTGTCTGGATTGATCACCTAGATTAGATTCTTGTTAAGCTAAGGATAGAAGCGAACGCTCGCCTTACTTTAAAACATCAAATTGAACAATTAACCTATTCATTGGAGTGTGCCTTTCGTAGGAACCAGTTAGGATTAATCCACTGCAAGAGTAACTCATAAATCGTTAGTAATTCCACCAGTTAGTTTAGTCGTCGCAAGAGGCGACCGTACCCGGGCGACTAATTAATCTTGGTAGCTAGATCGGATAGTGCGAACGTTCGTCAGTCTTAAACCTAAGGAAAAGGAGTTATGGTGGTGTCTTAGAACTGATTGAACGAGAATTGAAATCCGCTGATCTGTTGATTGCCAATGCTCTGTTGAACTAAGGGGGATTCGAAGTCTAAGCTTGTCTGTCATCTTTGTTAAGTCAACCAATTTCCCAATCTGTCTTTTACTTTTCCTTTTAATTTCCTTGCATTTTCTAGATTAGAAGTCGTGGAACTCACACCACGCACAAAGTGTTTAAACTTGAGTAATTTGCCCTTATATTTGAGTAGTGAATTGAAGAAGGCCCGTGGAATACGACCTACCCTAGCTTCCAGCTTGGTAGTTATTTGATATCGCTAAAAACTCGCTTCATCAAATTGAATTTTGATGACACTCGATTTGACGTGAGTATCAACCTCATTTAAGCGACATTTCCTTGCTTAAGACATGTTTTTTAGGGTAGAATATCGAATATTCACTCAACTGCTCTATCTCGTGCCATTTGTGTTACTTTGGCCCGTTTCGGGTCTATTTGATGGTTTTCTAGTGTTTTCATGTTAGCACAAGTTTTTGCCATCAAATATAGTAGCTAAGGACGTGTCTAAGGCATTGGAACCTCGAGGAACCGCACTGGAACCAATCAAAGAAGTTAATCAACTCAACTCAAATCCTGCCCCAATTTACACTACACTTTTCGGCGAAAACTCCTCAGGTTTTCGGCGAAAAGTCAAGAAGAAATCTGCTGAGTTCACAAAGAGAAGTTTTCGGCGAAAAGTCCGCCGAAAACTCTAAGTCTGAAAATCACAGGAGAAGCAGCCGAGAGATCAGTCATTTTACAAGGAAGTTTTCGGCGAAAACTTCAGGCAAAATCCGGCAGTTTTAGGGTTAAGTATAAATACTTAACCGGCGGCCCAAAAGGAGGAGAAAAAATCATTATTCATATTTTCACACAATCAAATCAGACTTTTGAGAGTCAGCCGACTCTAGGGTCGATAGATAGAGTTTAGAGAGTTCGAAGATCCGTGGAGAGATCGTGACGCCATCCTTCCACCTCGGAGAGCTCGAAGCTTAAAGTTGAAGATCCAGGAGATCGAAGCTTCGCCGGAGTCGTCAGAATTAGGTTTTTCAGTTCTTATCTGTTCTTCCTCTGTATGATGATTTCCTTTGTTGCCTTTGATTCTTCTGTTATCGTTATGAGTAGCTAAACTTGTAGAGCTTAGATTAGATGAACCCTAAGTGACCCAGGGCTTTAAAGCGGTCACGGATTGGCGGTAATTAGATTCGAAGTTCAATCAGTTTCTCTTTGCATGGTTGTTTTGTTCTTCACTGTTTATGTTTCTTCTCTGGTTGATCGCCTAGATTAGATTTTTGCAAGTTAGGGTTAGTCGCCAGATGTTGTCGCTAGACAGTTCCCTCTTTGGCGCTTAAACCTGTCTTCCTTGATCACCTAGTTTAGATTCTTGTTAAGCTGAGGATAGAAGCGAACACTCGCCTCTCTTTAAAACATCAATTCAACCAGTTAACCTATTCATTGGAGTGTGCCTTTCGTAGGAACCAGTTAGGGTTAATCCACTTCAAGAGTAACTCATTAATCACTAGTAATTGCACCAGTTAGTTTAGTCGTTGTGAGAGGCGACCGTACCCGGGCGGCTAATTAATCTTGGTAGTTAGAACGGATAGAGCGAACGTTCGCCGATCTTAAACCTAAGGGTCAGGAGTTATGGTGGTGTTTAGAAATTGATTGAATTAGAATTGAAAAACCGTTGGTCTTGTGATTGCCGTTGCCTTGGTGATCTTAGGGGATTCGAAATCTAAGCTCATCTATCTTCTCGTTAGTCAACCTTTTAATCTTTCTGTCTTTTATTTTCCTTCCTTTTTTTAGATTAAAAGTCGTGGAACTCACACCACGCACAACCCATTTAAACCTGAGTAATTTGCCAACATATTTGAGTAGACAAGAAGAAGAGACCTCGAGTAGAATACGATCTAGTCTACCTTGGTAGACTAGTTATTTGAAGCACGCCAAAAGCGTGACATCACTTGCCCTTTCAAAGAGAGCGAGAATAGAGTTAGCTTGATAACACTATGATCTACCCCCATTGTTGGAGACCGTATTGGCAAGCCGGAGGAAGTTTCTGATGTGATCATTAGGATCTTCATGATTAGGCTCCCCCGAGAAAGTGTAGTTAATCCCTTGGATCATATTGATCATGTGAGGGGGAATGGACAAGTTGCGAGCTCTTTCAACAGGAGGTTGAATACTGGAAGCAACTCCATTAACAGTGGGACGATAGTCCCTAAGAAGCCTATCCGCCATCTTGAATTCTTCTGATTTAATTGGAGTATCAATGGTGAGAGGAACGAATAAATTCAAAGGCGGAGAAGTAAACAAATTCTTCTTGGCCTTAGGAGTATTAAAGGTTGTATTGACTGTAGGAGTATGGCCAAATTGAGTGTAGGAGACTCACTCTTTCGAAGCTAATCGCTTGCTAGCTCGCTTATCTTCCGTACCTGCAATCTTGCTTGCACACCAAAAATGAGAAATACCAAGTAAAACAATGAGGGAGGTAAAGAGCTGAGAAGAAAATGAATGAAAAGTTTAAGCACACAATGCCTTCCCTAGAACTACAAAAGGTCCCCGGCAACGGCGCCAAAAACTTGATATGCAAATATAATTGCACACCTAGTCTTAACTTGCTAGAGTGCTCTAACAAGATCGTATTTCCCTAAGGTCTTTCTGGTTCTATTACTCAACACATGTAATAAGATATTTGAGTTTTAAGGGTTTGGTTTAAAAGGCTGTTTGTGATGGAATTAAACTAAATATGCAAAAGTAAACAAGTAAGCAGATTTGGGTTTTCAAGAATGATTAAGGCGGTTGTCCAGACTCGAATCCAGTCTAGCTCGATTAAGATGGATAGATGCAATGTAATTTTTTTTATAAACAAACTTGATGACTCAACATTTCCTTTGGTAATCTCTACTCCATAGTCAGGTCGTAGAGATACTTTCCTATCCAATTCAAAGGTTCCTATGGTCAAGCTAACCTACGAATTTTCAATAACATGCAAGGTGTTCGATGAAATGCCACAACAATAATGCAAAGAGATTAGATCTACCAATTCTATGGTCAATCTACCGACATATCCTAACGACTTCCTAACCCCTAGAATGACTCATATTCTAGGTTAGACTCAGGAAATCTAGATGAGCAAAAAACCTAATAGTTGGTCCATCAATCAGATTAGGGTTTAGGCAAATTGCATCAAAACTGAATAATCCTCAATAACAATTAAAGGGTTAGAAACCCAACGTCATCCATACAAAAATTCCCTAGAGTTTCATCTATATTGAATTAACCAAAATTTTAGCTACTCATTGTTTCGAAGGGAATCACAGAAACAATGGAGAAGAATACCGAAGAGATGGTCATCTTGCTTCTGGAGAAATTGATCCTAATGATCTGATCTTGCTTATGGAGAAACTGATCCTAAAGATCTGATCGAACTTCTAGCCAATTCTTGGCTTCCTTCCTCTCAAGCGTGCTCCAAAAACCTCTGAAAATGCTCTCCAATAGTGTCTCCTTCGTAAAAAATCACCCAAGTCTAGTTAATACCTTCCAAAAATATTTTTCCTACTTAAAAAGAGGAAATTCCCTGGTCTAGGGAATTCCCATGGCGTGGGAATCTATTTTTAGGCCAAAATTCCACGTTTCATTAAAAGGGGTCTTGTTATGTGCGTGTTGTAGGATCCACGACTTGGCCTTCAAATTACAGCCCCAAATCGATCTTCTAAACCTCGAAACTTCGTGGGGTCGTTACTCAACTCTTGGTTCGATCTCCTAATGTCGTCTAATGTCTGAAATACACAAAAACATGCAAAATGATATAAAACGGTCCAAAAGGCCAAGGGAGAACGAAACACATACAAACCAACCTCAATCATGGCAATAACACAACATAAATGTCATCAAATGAGGAACCGAATACGCCAATATTTGGGTGCATCAGCAGCAATGATGTATTTCGCCTCAATAGTTGATAAGGCTGCAAAACTTTGTTTCTTACTAGCCGAAGATACGAGACAAGGGCTAAGAATATGGCCACACCAGAAGTGATTTTGCGATTTGTAAGGATACCCACATAATCAAAATCACTGTAACTGGTGGGACAAAAAGAGTCAATTTTAGTTTACCATAATCTAAGAGAAGTAGTTACTTTAAGGTATCGAAAGATACGTTTAACTGCATAGAGATGACTTTCTTTAGGACTACTTTGAAAGCATGCACAGAAACATACACTAAATGTATGCCTAAACGACTAGTTGTAAGATAAAGAAGGGATCCAATCATCCCTCGATAACGCTTTTCATGAACGGGATTTTCTGTGTCATTCTTATCCAATTTAGTTGTTGTCGCCTTAGGAGACGAGCAACTATTGACACTGGATAATCCGAATTTATCAAGCATAGTCTTGACATATTTGTTTTGTTGAATAAAGAGCCCATGAGAAGTTTGTCGGACTTGGAGTCCAAGAAAATAAGAGAGTTCACTTATCGTGCTCATTTCAAAGGAAGAAGTCATGAGAGTACTGAATTCTTTACATAATGATTCGTTTGTGGATCCAAATACATTATCAACAACATAGATTTGAACAATAAGAATATCATTCTTATCCGTTTTGACGAACAAGGTGGTAGCCACTTGACCTCGAGAGAAATCATTATGAATAAGAAAGTTAGTGAGCCGTTCATACCAAGTTCCAAGGGCCTGTCGAAGTCCACACAAGGCTTGTTTTAATTTAAAGACATGAGTTGGAAACTCGTGGTTCTCAAAACTTGGAGGTTGTTGAACCAAGACTTCTTCTTTTAAAAGTTATTAAGAAATGCACTTTTGACGTCCATCTGGAAGAGTTGGATTCATTTGAAACATGCAAAGACACAGAGAATAGGAATTGTTTCAAGACGTGCAATGGGCAATGGTCTCATCAAATTCTTCTTGGTTGTATTCTGAGCAACCAATCTTGCCTTGTTTCTGATGATATTGCCATTTTCATCAGTCTTATTCAGAAAGACCCACTTGGTTCAATGATATGTTTATCTTTCGGGATGGGGATAAGATCCCAAACGCAAAGCGTTCGAACTGAGAAAGTTCTTCCTTTATGGCAGAAATCCAATGTTCATCCAACAAGGCTTCCATAATTGAGCGATGGCAAAAATTGAGATAAGATGGTAGTGGCACTAGTTTCATACACTATTATCTAAGCATTTATAACATTGCCATTGAAATCCCACCGATGAAGAGTCACCTAAACTCGTTAGGTATGTACATTTACTCTTCAATAATGCACACATTGACTTTACTACCCTTGAATAACATATTAATAATGCTATTGAAATACCCATGCTACTAAAAAAAACTCCATGAGAAATTCAAGAGAGCCATGAGAGTTGGAGTGGCAATTTGGTTAAGGTTAATGGTTAAAAATGATTATTCGAATGAAATTGGTTAACCAGTTGGTTGCTAAGTTGGGGGCAGTTAAGTATTTTTTAGCAAGTCGGTCAATGGTTAAAACGCGGTTAACCGATCTTGGCCAAAATAATAATGGAATAATGAGTTCTATTGGTAATGGTTATTTACATGGTGTATAGTTTATGATATTTTTCAATTTACAAGAAATTTTAAGGTTAATAGTTGGTTAAATCAATTAAACTTGGCGAATTATTTTGGTCAAAATACTATTGGTTAAACTAGGTGTGAAAAGTCATGGTTAATTTTTGTTTGACAGAATTTCGGCCAACTTTAACTGATTCTTTTCGGTCAATCATCGATCAAAGCTTCTTGAAAGTTTATTAACCTATGGTTAATCAATTTTGATCGATTAATGGATGAATTAACCGACTCCCACCCCTATGTGATAGCATTCATGGCAACTGATGTGGGACAATCCAATAGTAAAAAACAGTGGATTCTTTCTAGAGTGGTGTAACACCCCACCTTAGAAGACTCCGGTTGAACCAATGGTTCAACCCATGCATGGACTACATGAGGTGTTACTAGCTACACAAACACAATACATGCAGGGGCGGAAGTAGGGGCAACCGAGCCCAGCCCCGACTCACCCCACTTTCGGTCCTGAGCGTTGATTTCGAGTATAATTTTGTGATTTTCTCGAATTCGGCTCAGTGAAAATTTTAAATCCGACTCAATGTTGTATTTATTTGACTTAGTTTATTGCTACAATTTAAGACTTGAAAGCCAAATATATTTTAAAACCTTATGTGTTTAAGAAAACCTAATATAGTTAATAGATTCAATCATATTAACCACACCCCTTCTCTAATAATAATATCCCATCAACATGTGTAGATGGTTGACTAAGTCCAATATCATTTTATATTGAATTATGAATGTGTAACTGATGACTCAAAATATGTCACTTTAATTCCCACAAATGATACATAATTGAATGGCAATTTAGTGGTTTATGTCATCTTTTGATTGGTTTTGTGTTAAATCCCGATTATTGAGCTTAAATGGCACCTTGGGACCGTTGTTGTCCATTCTCATGTTTCCCAAGTTTTTTTTGTTTAGTTTTCGGGTCAAATGATGATAGAGCGCATTATCACGGAGCCATAGGTTTGAACAACGATCGATTTGGAGTCCGGATGCTCAGGGAATTAAAGAATGAACAAAGCAACACAGTGCTAGCCGCGCAAGCACCGCGCCCGACAACTACTTCATACAAAGCCTCGAATATGTTCAAAATTATGCAACAAATCAGAGGGTCGCAACGCAACTCACCTCGCAAGTGCCGTGCGCGACAGACCCTTGGTGCTTAAATAGGCAGTTTTTACCAACTTCAAAGTATGATATTTTCTCTCTTCAAACACGATTTTGACGAACCCAGAAGTCCTCCTGACCTGGAAAACCATCTCTAGACACTAGGAGTGATCCCCCTTTCATCATCCTTCATCATAGAGACCACAAAAATAGTAGATGAAGATCGAGATTCATCCTAGCGCAAAGAAATTGGCAGTTCTTTCCATCCTTTTCATTCTAGGTCGTATATCTCTTATTGCCACTATGTACTGCTGTAAATAAACCCCTTAGGGTTCAGTGAATGAAACCTTAGGGGGATTGATGATTGATTACACTCTCATACCTTGGATTTAGTTCAGTTTAATTCAATTTTAGATGTGATTCAGACGTATGTGTGTTTTCCCGATTCTCTTCTTGTATTTTTGACCTAGATGCATGATTAGGATTTTACTTTGATTTGGAGATTGTCTTGACCCATGAGCTTTCCATTTATTGTTTTCATAGGAATGAGTGTAGTTTGCATCATAACTCGAAAGAGAGCATGTTAGCTATGTATTTTTAGCTTGAAAAACCCATAAGCATTTCATCGAATACTTTGTGTACATTCTTGTTAGTCAGTTTAGAGGTGACCCATACACAATTTATTGATGATGTGTACTTGGTCCTAATGACTTGACCCATAAGCTTTAGGATACTTGTTGGTGTAGTGTTGAATGATCTCGTTTTTGGCTTGCTAGGATTGTTCTATCCAAGGTTGTGTAATCATGATTCATGAACCCGTAAGGGGAAACTTGTTTTTTTTTGTGTGGCAAGAGGCTCTCAAGGCACCTTAATTAATCTAAATAAGTATGGGTTCAGAGATACCCATACAATCAAGGTGAAGGAAATAGCCTAAATTACAATCAGAAACATCAATTAAGTGCAAACCGAGATCGCGTTCATGACCCAAACTTGCTAAGAAATCAGCTGATTTGTTAGCTTCTCTGAAAACATGAGAGATGGTAACAAACCACTCTCTCTGTAATAATCCCTGATGTCGATAACCTCACTAGCATGCTGATGAGAGGGCACACCTTCTTCCCAAATGAGCCGGATCACAGCCTGAGAGTCAGTTTGAACTGCAACCTGGCGGTGTCCTGCATCCCATGCAAGTTGGAGACCAGCAACAATCCCTCTCAATTCGGCTCTGGTGATGGAACAAATTCCCAGGTTGATAGTGAAGGCACACGAGCAACGATCCAACTCATCTCATATCAGACCGCCAGCGGCCGCCCGACCCATCGTCAGGTTAACAGAGCCATCCGTATTCAAGATCATTCCAGTCGAACCTCCTGGATCCCAGCAAATACCAGACCTCACACGAGTCGGACTGATACCCAAGCTCATTCGCTCCGAATTCATTGCATCCTCCACCACTCTAGACTAATTGGAAATACGTTGAGACAAATCGGCAGCAGATTGACGCGAATCTGAGAAGATTAACTCATTACGAGCCTTCCAAAGATACCAACATGTAATACCCAGCAGGAGGGACCTCTCATTGGTAACAATCGCACGAAGCCAATCATGTAAGACCGGCCCCGACAAAAGGGGATGCGAAGAATCAAAGCCAAGGGAATTCCAAACCTGCTTGGCAAAACAGCAATCTTGAAGAACATGCAGCACATATTCCTCAACACCAGGGCACCGAGGGCAAGAATCATCAGGAGCGATGTTGCGGTGTTTCCTCTCCGCATTAGTCATGATTTTATCGTGAGAGGCGAGCTAGAGAAAGTGACGAACTCTATTGGGACCTGTCCACCGCTAAATAGCTTCCCAATCAACCAACGGCCGCGGGTTTTGAGGATGCGTGATAAGCTCATAAGTCGTCCGAATAGAAAACCTCCCATTACTCTCACCGCCCCAAGACCAGCTATCCTCACCGCTACCCACCATAGGAGGGGACATCCCGACAACTTGGGAAATAATATCTTCACTTAAGTACCGACGCAGCCTTTGAAAATCCCAAGATCCGGAGGCTGAAGTAAAGTTGCAAACCGACTCCTCAACATCAATAATATCCAAAGCTCTATCAGCTTGATCAATGAGACGGATGCTCGAGTCAAGCCAACGACCCGTCCAGAACGTCGTGGCTTTACCATCCCTGATGCCATTCCTGCTACCCTCAATCATGATCGACCAGACTCTGCAGATTCCCGTCCATAACGCCGACTGAGAAGAAAGGTTGCACGGTCTGAGGCCGCTAGCTGTACTCCTGAAATATTTAGAGTGCAAGACTTAGACCCAAAGAGGGTCGGGATTCTGCATGAAGGCAAATGCCAATTTAATCAGGTAAGCCTTATTCAGATCCCTGGCGAATCGGAGACTGAGACCGCCTTTAGATTTAGGGTTACAGATAAACTCCCAGGAAACAAGATGAGTTCTCCGAACCTCCAAAGTAGAACCCTAGGCAGAATCTCTAATCCTTTTATCAATCGCCTCGTAAGTCGCAACATGGAGAATTGCCGTTTGCATCACATAAGCTGGAATCGCACTAAGAGCAGACTTAGCGAGAGCGACCCGACCAGCCAAGGAAAGTAATTTAGCTTTCCATCCTGAGAGCTTATTATCCAGCTTCTCCGCAATATCTTGGTAGGTACCCCTGTCAGTCCGACCATGCAGGATTGGTACGCTTAAGTAGCGTCGAAGATTTTGAGTAAGGGACATTCCAAGCGCAGAGGCAATAGAGGAACAAAGCCCTCTATTAGTGTTTTTAGAGTAGAAGATCATGGATTTCTCTTTACTAATAGCCAAACCCGACGCCTCACAGAAAGCATCCAAACACTGACTAATGACAGCTACCTGTGCGAGGGAAGCTTCACCCAAAAGAATGAGATCATCGACATAAAACAGATGAGAAATCGGAGGTCCACCCATAACCAATGAGATCGGGACCCAATCGCCAACTCTGTCAGCTTCATTAATGATGTGGCTTAACTGTTCCATACATAAAGTGAACAGGAAGGGGGAGAGAGGGCAACCTTGGCGAATACCCCTTCCCGGCACAAAGGAATCAGTAAGCCCTCCATTCCAAAGAATTTGGAATTTGGCAGATCTCACACAGGACATAATGAGTTGGACAAAAGTAATCTCAAGGCCGATGTCGATGAGAGTTTCTTCCAGGAAATTCCATCGGACTCTGTCATAAGCCTTCTTAAGATCGATTTTGATAACCATCTGTTTATGCCGTCCCTTATCGTGTTCAAAAGTGTGGATAACCTCTGACAACACAATAATATTGTCAGCAATCTGTCTGCCAGGAACGAAGCTGGATTGATTCGACCGAATCAAGTTCCTCATAAAAGGTCTCAGGAGAGTCGTCAGACACTTAGTAATGGTCTTATAAATCACATTACACAAGCTAATCGGACGGAAGTGGCTCATATTTTCTGGACGACTACGCTTCAGGATTAGAGTGATAATCGTGTCGTTAATAGCTGTCACATGGCGCGAATCAGCAAAGCAGCTGGAGACAAACTGGTGGACACCCTTACCAACGACATCACAATTGCGTTGATAGAAAATTGGTTGGTATCCGTCTCGGCCATGGGCTTTGAGCCTCCCCATGGCCATAATAGTTAATTGAATCTCTTCAACGGTAGGGATTCGACTGATGCTGCTGGTGGCAGTAGCTGAAAGTCGAGAAAAATCATGCACGAGCCGAAGTTGGTCCCCTCCTCTATCCGGAACAGCTAAGAGAAATAGGAAATGGCCATGTTCTTCAGCACCCCTGGATCCTTAGTCCAAGATCCATCATCCAAATGGAGAGAGAGGATCTTATTATTCCCACGACGTCGGAGAGTAGCAATGTGGTAAAATCGAGTATTACGATCCCCGTGCACAATCCAATTAACTCTCAATTTCTGGGCCCATAGCTGCTCCTCTTCCCAAAGAGTTTGTTCCAACTCGCGTCTACACTTAGCTACATTAATAATGGACTGATTAGTCGGCTATGTAGTCGACGCCTCCAGGTTTGATAGGTGACGAAGCAAAGCGTCCTTCCTGTGCTGGATTCTCCCAAAGACCTCCCTATTCCAACGACAGAGCTTCCCGGTAAGCCTCCTCAAATTCTGGACAATCTCAGCATTGTCCGACCAAGCCGATCTAAGAATCCGAGGAAAATCATCATGGTCGATCCAAGGAGCCAGAAATCTAAAAGGGCGGGAACCTGGACAGGGAGGCGAGACAGCATGAGTATCAAGGATGATTGGTCTGTGATCCGAACGGATACGAGTCAGATGCTGAACCCCAAAACTGGGGAAACAGTCAAGCCATTCTGAGGAGCCAATAGCACGGTCAAGGCGTTCCTTAATATTTTCCCTAAACCAGGTAAACGGGGGGCCAAAAAATCGCAGGTCAATAAGGTCGCAGTCATCCAAAAAACTTCGAAAGGAAGCTGCCCTATACGGGCTAAAAGCTGCACCACAACCTTCTCATCTGTGGAAAGAATACAGTTAAAATCTCCAATCAAACACCAAGGGAGATTGAGCGAACCCACCATATCTCGGAACTCGTCCCAAAGTAACGCTCTGCTGGCCGAATTAGGACGAGCATAGATTGTCGAGAGAAGAAAGCGGGGAAGCCCATCCATAGTAACTTCGAGGTGGATAGCTTGGGCAGATCTGCCAACTTCTGAAAGAGAAATAATATTCATGTTCCAAAGGACCCAAACGCCTCCTGCGAAACCCTGGGCTTCTTCAGCAACATGACTATCGAACCCCAAACTCCTGATAACATTACTCGCCGCTATGCCACTGATTCTAGGTTCTGAAATAATAACAACATGAGGTTTAACCAAGTTCATATAATACTTGAAAGCCGGGACGAACTCTCTGTGTCCCGCTCCTCTGCAATTCCATGAAAAAATAATCATTATTACGACGAAAAAAGAGGAGGAACCACTTAACAGGAGCTGTCGGGTGGACGCCAAAAGGAAGTGTGAACTGCCACTCCGGAGGCAGAGTTACTCGAAATATTCTTGGTCACTTTCTGTGGTTTGAAGGTGTGAACCACAAGTTTAATAATAGCTTGAGGGGTCGCCTTAGCGGGTGGTTTCTTGGGGTGGCCAGCGGACGCCTTCCCGAGAATACCACGAGCCGTCGTGAGAGCACTCAACTGCGGGGCTAAGCACTCAAAGGTCAGGTTCTCATAAGTAATCGGAACCGAAACCAACTGATCTTGCCTAGGTGTTGTCTTCGGGGTAGAAGGATTCTTTCTACGATCAATAGTAGAAGAACCAAAAACATTGGTCTTATCCCCCAACGGTGGTCGAGACGAGCTCGGAGAGTCATTGGAAGAGGGGAACATCTTAGCTGTGATATTAGTAAGTTGCTCAATCTGGTCCCTAGCAGGGGCGATCTGCTTCGACGGCTGCTCAACACGAACAACAGGATTAGGAAAATTCTCCTTGGCTCCCCCTATTCTGCCTTTGAAGGACAAAAAATCGAGAGCTCCGTTTCGATTGGCTACCCGACGAATCTCCTCCGGGATTAATGATCTCCTCGGCAACCTTCAATGCATGGTTCTTAGGGTGTCTTCGACGGGTAACTGTCATCCAACTTCCAACATCCCCATCTTCAGTAGAGGAATCTTTAGCGGCCGGGGAGGGTTCCTCGGCAACTTCTAGAGCTTGTGACGGGGCGACGGTCGGGCAAGCATCCATTTTGTGGCCATACTTACCACACACAAAATAAACATTCTCAAGACTCTCATACTCCAACAAGAAGACCCGGTCACCTATCATATACTTCCCAAGTAGAAGCTCGGAGAGGTCAAATTCAACACAAACTCTAGCATAACGGGCCCGAGCACCTTCAGCCGTGGCAAGATCCAGACGGATAGTATGCCCAATGTGGTTACCGATCCTAGTAATAGCAGTTTAATTGAAAAAGTGGATCGACAACTGATGACACTCGATTTGACGTGATTATCTGCCTCATTTAAGCGACATTTCCGTGCTTAAGACATGGTTTTTAGGGTAGAATAACGAATATTCACTCAACTAGTCTAGCTCGTGCCATTTGTGTTACTTTGGCCCGTTTTGGGTCTATTTGATGGTTTTCTAGTGTTTTCGTGTTAGCACAGGTTTTTGTCGTCAAGTAAAGTAGCCAAGGACGTGTCTAAGGCGTTGGAACCTCGAGGAATCGCACCGGAATCGACCCAAGGAGTCAATCAAGTCAAACCAAATCCTGCTCCCATTTACACTGAAGTTTTCGGCGAAAATCCCCTAGGTTTTCGGCGAAAACTCAAGAAGGAATCGGCTGAGTTCAACAAAGAGAGTTTTCGGCGAAAACTCCAAGTTTTCGCCGAGAACCCGGCGGTCTGAAAATCACAGGAGATGAAGCCGAGCAATCAACCCATTTACAAAGGAATTTTCGGTGAAAATTTCATAGATTTTTGGCGAAAATTCTAGGCAAAATCCGGCGGTATTAGGGTTAAGTATAAATACTTAACTGGCGGCCCAATTGAAGAGACATCTGATAATACCAAATAATACCAATTACTTCGAGGATTCTCAAGAGTTCTAGAGTAGAGTTTAGAGTTCGAAGAGCCAGGAAGAGATCGTGACGCCATCCCTTTCATCTCGAAGACTCGGAGCTAGGATTGCAGATTACCGGAGATCAAAGTTCTGCCGGAGTCATCTTAATTAGGTTTTTCAAATCCTTTTCTATTCTTCCTCTGTTCAAGATGAACTCTGTCTTTGCCTTTGATTCTTTTGTTATGAACATGAGTAGCTAAACTCGTAGAGCTTAGACTAGATGAACCCTAAGTGACCCAGGGCTTTAAAGCGGTCACGGATCGGCGGTGATTAGATTCAAAGTTCAATCAGTTTCTCTTTCATGTTTGATTTGTTCTTCGTTGTTCATGTTTCTTGTCTGGATTGATCACCTAGATTAGATTCTTGTTAAGCTAAGGATAGAAGCGAATGCTCTCCTTACTTTAAAACATCAAATCGAACAATTAACCTAATCATTGGAGTGTGCCTTTCGTAGGGACCAGTTAGGGTTAATCCACTGCAAGAGTAACTAACAAATCGTTAGTAATTGCACCAGTTAGTTAAGTCATTGCGAGAGGCGACCGTACCCGGGCGGCTAATTAATCTTGGTAGCTAGATCGGATAGAGCGAACGTTCTCCAGTCTTAAACCTAAGGGTTAGGAGTTATAGTGGTGTCTTAGAATTGATTGAATGAGAATCAAAATCTGCTGATCTGTTGATTGCCAATGCTCTGGTGAACGAAGGGGGATTCAAAGTCTAAGCTTGTCTGTCATCTTTGCTTAACCAACCAATCTTTCAATCTGTTTTCAGTTTTAATTTTTAATTTCTGTGCATTTCTTAGAATTAGAAGTCGTGGAACTCACACCACACACAAAATGTTAAACCTGAGTAATTTGCCTTTATATTTGAGTAGTCAATTGTTAGAAGACCCGTGGAATACGATCTACCCTAGCTTTTAGCTTGGTAGTTATTTGATCAACCGCTCTGCAACGTTCATCAAATTGGCGCCGTTGTCGAGGACTTCTTTTGATTGTTCGAAAAAAGAACTGGCATCTTATTCTTCTACTTTCCATCTTTCACCTTTCCATCCACTTCAATTTTACACTGGTTTTGTTTGGTTTTGTTATTTGTAGGTTGTTCACAGGTGCATGCACCGCTGAGGACGACAAGGCTAAGAGTGTAGAGAGACCAGGTAGTTCTGCTCCACCAAAGCAATCACAATTTCCGAAGAGAGGCAGAACCAATCCACCTCCATTCGTCACTCCGATCAAGATCAAGGAACTGAAGGAGAGTTCCTCATCTCCATCTTCACCGTCATCTTCATCCGCTTCCTACACCGAGTCACTTTCACCCCCTCCATGTCCTACCATGGGTGATCAGTTACCACCACCACCACCGGTTGCACCGAAGTGTCTAGCTGACTACAACAAGCCGAGCGTGACTAGCGTTCGATCTTCTATCGCCGTGCCGCGCATTGAAGGAGATCCTGACTATGAGATCAAGATTCCATTCTTGACAATGATCTCTAGGGATCTACAGTTTGAAGGCAGGCCACTAGACAATCCGTGCATGCATCTGGCGGATTTCCTTGATCTCTACAGCACTTTCAAGAATGGGAATCTCGACAAGAACACTCTTTGCTTGAGAGCTTTCGCGTTCTCTTTGAAAGGCGCAGCTAAGAGGTGGCTTACTGGCAAACCACCTAGGAGACTCTGCTCAGAACTTCGTCGAAGAGTACTTCCCTCCTTCCAGGACAACAACCTTCAAGGATAGCATCACCCGATTCTCTCAGAAGGAAGGAGCGAGCTTATATGATACTTGGAATGAATTCCAAGAACTTCTCTACAACTGTCCTCACCACGGTTTCGAGCAGAGGCAGTTAGCTGAAATCTTTGCTCGAGGTCTTCGAGAAGAATCTGCCAAATGGGTCAATTCCCTTGCTGAAGGGGATTGCACTACACTTACACCTGAAGCTGCTCTTCTTCATTTCGCGAACTGCGCTTCCAAGTCGAGGAACTGGGAACGACAATCTGAAGGATCTAGAAGCAAGCTCGATCTCGAAGCAACCATCAAGGCAGAAGTAGAGAAGCATCTGAAGAAGTCTACTACACCCATCAAGCCGCCGGCAGCCGCTGTCTACGTTGCCGATTGCGAGTGGTGTGGAGCTTGTGCGCATAATGGAGGCCAATGCCAGAATTTTGGTAAAACAGAAGTCTCGTCTGCTGAAGAAGTCAATTTCGTTCAACAGGGCTTCAGCAATAATCAGAACGGTTATGTTGGCTACCGCAATTTCAGGCAACAGGGGAATTATCAAGATAGACCTCCCTACAATGCCGGTGCCAACTAGAACTAGAACAGCTGACCAACTGGTCCTGCTCAGGATCAGAACCCAAATCATCCGCCGGCAGGTGTCTACCAGCCACCGCACCGCAATCCGGGTAACTATGGAACAGCTCCTGGCAATCGCCAAAATCAATATCTGAACAATACCTATTCAGGGCAGCAACATCAGAGGGAAAACAACGTCTGTGAACTAGACAAGAAGCTCAGTCAGATCATCACCAGGCTTGACGATCATGACAGTCAGTTCAAAGCCCAAGCTCTTCTCAACCAAGAACAGATCGCATCCGGTCAAAGAATTGAGCAGGCTGTGAACTAGATCTTTAGCATGCTAGCATCTGGTCGACCATTTGGCCAACTTCCAAGCCAAACCGAGCCAAATCCGAGAAAGGAGCAAGCTAAAATGGTATCCGTTCAAGAACCGACAAACTCATCTACTAATGCTTCTTCTATTTTATGCACGACCGATGAAGCTCCAGAGAAGAAGGAAGCACCGAAGGAGGCGCATAAGGAGTATGATCCTCCTCTTGCTCCGTACTACGTGAAGCCTCCCTTTCCAAGAGCATTGCTACCGAACGCGAGGATCGAGACTGGCATGTGGGGAGGTAAAGAAGGATATCCTGTCACTCGTAGCAAGAAGCCTTCATCGTCATATCCAGCTAAGTGTTCTGATCTTGGTTCTTTCACGCTTCCTCTAGTTATTAATGATGTTGAGATAGAACGTAGTTTGGTTGACCTAGGCGCGTCTGTCAATGTTATGCCTATGAGTTTATTTGCAAAATTGAACCTAGGAGAACTTGAACCAACTAGCATACAACTTGTCTTTGCTAATAGATCACTGAAAACTCCGAGTGGAGAGATAAAAGGCGTTGTTACTAAATGTGGTCCTTTCACGTTCTTAGCTGACTATGTGATCATAGATACTAGTAAGGATGATTCTACCATTCTCATAGGACGACCCTTCATGGCAACAACTGGAATGCAAATTAACGTTCCAAATGGTTCCTTGACCTTGAGGGTTGGTAAGGACACGATAATGTTCCGCCTTAAAGACGGAATGAAATATACTCCTTTGAATGAAGAATCTCATTGTCTAGCTGTTGAAAATGTGGAGTTGACTCCGGTCAACTCCGTTACTGACATCTCTTCTAGTGTTCCTAGATCAATTGTTGTCACAGGTATTGAGCAGATTACCAAGCAGAAACCAAAATCTGCTGCTCAAATGTCGCCAAAAAAGAAGGAACTGAAAGCCTCTTCTTCACCGCCGAGCAAGGAACCTGGTAGGTCGCGGAGAAGGAATCAGAAGAAGACGACCCAAATGGTCTGGAGACCAGTTGTTCCACCACCTTCTACCGAGCCAGCTGCACCACCAATTTGTTCTGAACTACTGGCGCCGGAGCAAGTATTGAAGGAGAAGTCAAAAGCATCTCCTAAGGAAATACCGACGATCACCGATCCTGGTGATACAAAGCCGGAGGTTAAAGAGAGGAGGAAGCCGATCGTTCTCATTTTGTCCACCGTCTTCCTTGTAGAGGATGATCCCTCGAAAAAACTTTTTGGTCTGTTCAAGATCACTGATCACCTTCCTGATGGACGTACCAAGCTCATACACGCTAACGAGAAGAAATTTATGCTTGACGGAGATGCCCCGAAGCTCTACTTCATGAACTCCGATGCTAGCGTTAAGGAGATCCTGAGTTGGGATGTTTCCTAATACCGTCCAGGTATCGTCCAGCTCAAGGACGTTAATAAAAGAGCACTTCGTGGGAGGCAACCCACGGCTGGAGTCAGTTTTTCATTTGTGTCAAACTCAGTATTTTAGAGTCGGTTCGGGGGAGCCAAAAGTGTTAGTTGGCATGATTTCTTATTTTCCGTGTGTAGTGTGTGTGTCATCGTTTCAATCGCAAGTTGTTTGAGGTTGTTCCGATTTTTGTTGATTTAATTGTGATTTTTTGAAGTTTGCCGGGATTACGAAAATATTTTCAATCGTACAGGTCAAACTTTTCGGTGAAAACTGCCCCATTTTTTGGCGAAAACTTCCTTGTAAATCCCACTGTGTTTTTTGGTCGATTTTAACTAAACTTTTCGGCGAAAACTCTTTTGAAAACCGGTATACGATTTTCACTTGTATTTTCGGCGAAAAATTGCACACATTTTCGTCAAAAACCTGAGACAAAATTCAACAATTTTCCCGGTCACTCTCTCTTTCCCCCTCAGTTTGCATTTTCGAACAAAAACAAAACTCTCCCCCTGTTTTAAAACATCACGCCGCCCATCGCCGCGCCGCCGCACCTCCCCCCTCTCCGATCATTTTGAGTCGTAGATTAGTCGAATCGGAGCTCTAGAGCTCCCGTTCTGCCAAACCCTAATTTTCTCGATTTTTCACCGATTTCTCTTTCTCCGTTCATTTTCAGCACTCATGGCTTCAAGGTAAGCTGTAGAACTTTTCATTCCGAATCTTTTGACATGTTGAATGCTGAATTTCGTCGGGGTTGACTTTTGGTTGACTTTTCGGTTTACCTCGATTTGCGTGCGACTGATTTTGTGTGAACTAGGTTAGTTGAATGCTTTGGACTGATCTAGCATGCTTAGGGAGAATTGTGCTGAATTGTAATACCATTTGATCGTGTGTTGATATGCTTAAAGATAGATTCTCTACGGTGTTGACTTTCTAGAAATGTCGGTTTGACCATGAATTGTCTATGTTCCTTTGGCTGCCATGTGTGTTCATTCACGTTCATATTACTGTGCTTGCCATCTGAGTTATTAATTATGCCGTCATTTCCGGCTTTGAGCTAGTAATTGCCATGATTAGGGTTCAATGTGCTATGATGTTGACTTCTCGAATGTCAGTTTGACCTATGATCCCTAATTTTGATTTCAACATTCCGGCTAGACATATGCATGATTTGTGATTTATTGTGATTACCAGTTACTTACTTTGCTTACCCCCACTCGGTTTTCCTCATTTCTTTGTGAAATTGAGTTTTTCTACTAAGTGTGGGGTGGGTTATTAGTTAACTAATCTTGTTTCGTTTCTGGCTATAGGAATGTCACTCATGAGCGCAGGACTAAGCCACGAATTAACACCGGCTCTAGCTCCCGAGCTCCCGCTCCCGTCACTCTCGCCGTCCAGGGCCCTCCACCAGCCCTCCCTGGCCGTGTCGGGTACCACGCCACTGTTGCCCACCTACCCCAGTACTACTTTGAGCGCTACCAGAGGCCCGAGCGTGTTCCCGGAGCTGACGTTCGTCCATTATTGATGACACTCGATTTGACGTGATTATCAGCCTCATTTAAGCGACATTTCCTTGCTTAAGACATGGTTTTTAGGGTAGAAAACGAATATTCACTCAACTACTCTATCTCGTGCCATTTGTGTTACTTTGGCCCGTTTCGGGTCTATTTGATGGTTTTCTAGTGTTTTCATGTTAGCACAGGTTTTTGCCGTCAAATAAAGTAGCCAAGGACGTGTCTAAGGCTTTGGAACCTCAAGGAATCGCACCGGAATTGATCCAAGGAGTAAATCAAGTCGAACCAAATCATGCTCCCATTTACAAAGAAGTTTTCGGCGAAAATCCCTTGGAGTTTTCGGCGAAAACTCATGAAGAAATCGACAGAGCTTTCAAGAAGAAGTTTTCGGCAAAAACTTCAAGTTTTCGCCGAGAACTCGGCGTCCGAAAATCACAGGAGAAACAACCGACGATCACCCCATTTACAAAGGAATTTTCGGTGAAAATGTCATCAGATTTTCGGCGAAAATTCCAGGCAGATCCGGCGGTATTAGGGTTAAGTATAAATACTTAACCGGCGGCCCTAAATTAAAAAAACATATCATATCTCATAATACCAAATACTTCAAGGATTCTCAAGAGTTCTGGAGTAGAGTTTAGAGTTCGAAGAGCCAGGAAGAGATCGTGACGACATCCCTTTCATCTCGAAGACTCGGAGCTAGGATTGCAGATTACCGGAGATCGAAGTTCTGCCGGAGTCGTCTTAATTAGGTTTTTCAGATCCTTTTCTGTTATCTTTGTGTTTGATTCTTTTGTGAAAAACATGAGTAGCTAAACTCGTAGAGCTTAGACTAGATGAACCCTAAGTGACCCAGGGCTTTAAAGCGGTCACGGATCGGTGGTGATTAGATTCAAAGTTCAATCAGTTTCTCTTTCATGTTTGATTTGTTCTTCATTGTTCATGTTTTCTTATCTGGATTGATCACCTAGATTAGATTCTTGTTAAGCTAAGGATAGAAGCGAACACTCGCCTTACTTTAAAACATCAAATCAAACAAGTAACCTAATCATTGGAGTGTGCCTTTCGTAGGAACCAGTTATGGTTAATCCACTACAAGAGTAACTCATAAATCGTTAGTAATTGCACTAGTTAAGTTAAGTCGTTGCGAGAGGCGACCGTACCCGGGCGGCTAATTAATCTTGGTAGCTAGATCGGATAGAGCGAACGTTCGCCAGTCTTAAACCTAAGGGTAAGGAGTTATGGTGGTGTCTTAGAATTGATTGAATGAGAATCGAAATCCGCTGATCTGTTGATTGCCAATGCTATGGTGAATGAAGGGGGATTCAGAGTCTAAGCTTGTCTATCATCTTTGTTTAATCAACCAATCTTTCAATCTGTTTTCAGTTTTAATTTTTAATTTCCGTGCATTTCTTAGAATTAGAAGTCGTGGAACTCACACCACGCAGAGAAGTGTTAAATCTGAGTAATTTTCCTTTATATTTGAGTAATCAATCATTAGAAGACCCTTGGAATACGATCTACCCTAGCTTCCAGCTTGGTAGTTTATTTGAGTTCATCAAATTGGCGCCGTTGCCGGGGACTTCTTTTGATTGTTCGAGAGAAGAACTGGCATCTTATTCTTCTACTTTCCATCTTTCACCTTTCCATCCACTTCGATTTTACATTGGTTTTTGTTTGTTTTTGTTATTTGTAGGTTGTTCACAGGTGTATGCACCGCCGCCTGCTCACACGCTCTCAAATCTGCAAGCACGACAAGGCTAAGAGTGTAGAGAGACCAGGCAGTTCTGCTCCGCCAAGACAATCACAGATTCCGAAGAGAGGCAGAACCAATCCACTTCCATCTATCACTCCGATCAAGATCGAGGAACTGAAGGAGAGTTCCTCATCTTCATCTTCACCTTCATCTTCATCCGCTTCATACACCGAGTCACTTTCACCTCCTCCATCTCCTACCATAGATGATCAGTTACCACCACCACCAACACCAGGCGGTCAACCACCACCAGTTGCACCGAAGAGTCTAGCTGACTACAACAAGCCGAGCGCGACTAGCGTTCGATCCTCTATCGCCGTGCCGCGCATTGAAGGAGATCCTGACTATGAGATCAAGATTCCATTCTTGACTATGATCTCTAGGGATCTACAGTTTAATGGCAGGCCACTAGACAATCCGTGCACGCATCTGGCGGAATTCCTTGATCTCTGCAGCACTTTCAAGAACGGAAATCTCAACAAGAACACTCTTTGCTTGAGAGCTTTCCCGTTCTCTCTGAAAGGAACTGCTAAAAGATGGCTTATTGGCAAACCACCTGGCTACTACACCGACTGGGAGACTCTTGCTCAAGACTTCGTCGAAGAGTACTTCCCTCATGCCAGAACAACAGCCATCAAGGACAGCATCGCCAGATTCTCTCAGAAGGAAGGATTAAGCTTATATGATACTTTGAATCAATTCCAAGAACTTCTCTACAACTGTCCTCATCACGGTTTCGAGCAGAGGCAGTTAGCTGAAATCTTTGCTCCAGGTCTTCGAGAAGAATCTGCCAAATGGGTCAATTTTCTAGCTGAAGGGGATTGCACTACACTTACACCGGAAGCTGCTCTTCTTCATTTCGCGAACTGTGCTTCCAAGTCGAGGAACTGGGAACGAAAATCTGAAGGATCAAGAAGCAAGCTCGATCTCGAAGCTAGTATCAAGGCAGAAGTAGAGAAGCATCTGAAGAAGTCTTCTACACCCATCAAGCCATCAGCAGCAGCTGTCTACGTTGCCGATTGCGAGTGGTGTGGAGCTTGTGCGCATAATGGAGGCCGATGCCAGAATTTTGGTAAAACAGAAGTCTGGTCTGCCGAAGAAGTCAATTTCGTTCAACAGGTCTTCAGCAATAATCAGAATGGCTATGCTGGCTACCGTAATTTCAGGCAACAGGGGAATTATCAAGACAGACTTCCCTACAATGCCGGTGCAACCAGAACCAGAACCAGGTGTGTACCAGCCGCCGCACCGCAATCCGGGTAACTATGGAACTGCTCCTGGCAATCGCCAGAATCAATACTTGAACAGCACTTATACAGGGCAGCAACATCAGAGGGAAAACAATCAGTGAACTGGATAAGAAGCTTAGTCAGATCATCACAAGGCTTGACGATCATGACAGTCAGTTCAAAGCCCAAGCTCTTCTCAACCAAGAACAGATCGCATCCGGTCAAAGAATTGAGCAGACTGTGAACCAGATCTCTAGCATGCTAGCATTTGGTCGACCATTTGGCCAACTTCCGAGCCAAACCGAGCCAAATCCGAGAAAGGAGCAAGCTAAGATGCTATCCGTTCAAGAACCGTCATACTCATCTACTAATGCTTCTTCTTTTTTATGCAGGACCGATGAAGCTCCAGAGAAGAAGGAAGCACCGAAGGAAGCGCCTAAGGAGTATGATCCTCCTCTTGCTCCATACTACGTGAAGTCTCCTTTTCCAAGAGCATTGGTACCGGATGCACGGATCGAAACTGGCATATGAGGAGGTAAAGAAGGATATCCTTCCGCTCGTACCAAGAAGCCTTCATCGCCATATCCAGCTAAGTGTTCTGATCCTGGTTCTTTCACGCTTCCTCTAGTTATCAATGATGTTGAGATAGAACGTAGTTTATTTGACCTAGGCGCATCTGTCAATGTTATGCTTATGAGTTTATTTGAAAAATTGAACCTAGGAAAACTTGAACCAACTAGCATACAACTTGTCTTTGCTGATAGATCACTGATAACTCCGAGAGGAGAGATAAAAGACGTTGTTACTAAATGTGGTCCTTTTACGTTCTTAGCTGACTATGTGATCATATATACTAGTAAGGATGATTCTACCATTCTCATAGGACGACCCTTCATGGCTACAACTGGAATTCAAATTAACATTCCAAATGGTTCTTTAACTTTGAGGGTTGGTAAGGACACGATAACGTTCCGCCTTAAAGATGGAATGAAATATACTCCTTTGAATGAAGAATCTCATTGTTTAGCTGTTGAAACTGTGGAGTTGACTCCGGTCAACTCCGTTACTGACATCTCTTTTAGTGTTCCTAGATCAATTGTTGTCACAGGTATTGAGCAGTTTACCAAGCAGAAACCAAAATCTGCTGCTCAAATGTCGCCAAAGAAGAAGGAACTGAAAGCCTCTTCTTCACCGCCGAGCAAAGAACCTGGCAGGTCGCGGAGAAGGAATCAGAAGAAAACGAAGACTCAAATGGTCTGGAGACCAGTTTTTCCACCACCTTCATCCGAGCCAGCTGCACCACCAATTCATTCCGAGCTACCGGCGCCGGAACAAGTATTGAAGGAGAAGCCAAAAGCATCTCCTAAGGAAATACCGACGATCACTGATCCTGGTGATACAAAGCCGGAGGTTAAAGAGAAGACGAAGCGATTGCTCTCATTCCATCCACCGTCTTCCTTGTAGGGAATGACCCCTCAACAAAGCTATTTGGTCCGTTCAAGATCACTGATCACCTTCCTGATGGACGTACCATGCTAACGGGAAGAAATTTATGCTTGACGGAGATGCCCCGAAGCTCTACTTCATGAACTCCAATGCTAGCATTAAGGAGATCCTGAGTTGGGATGTCTCCTAATACCATCCAGGTATCGTCCAGCTCAAGGACGTTAATAAAAGAGCGCTTCGTGGGAGGCAACCCACGGCTGGAGTCAGTTTTTCATTTGTGTCAACCTTAGTGTTTTAGAGTCGGTTCGGGGGAGCCAAAAGTGTCAGTTTTCATGATTTCTTATTTTTCATGTGTAGTCTTTGTGTCATCGTTTCAATCGCAAGTTGTTTGAGGTTGTTTCAATTTTTGTGGATTTAATTGTGATTTTCTGAAGTTTGCCGGGATTGCGAAAATATTTTCAATCGTGGAGTTCAAACTTTTAGGTGAAAAACTGTCCCATTTTTCGGCGAAAACTCCTTTGAAAATCTCACTGTGTTTTCTGGTCGATTTTAAGTAAACTTTTCGGCGAAAACTCTATGAGTTTTCGGCGAAAACTCTATGAGTTTTCGGCGAAAACTCCGTTGAAAACTGGCAGACGTTTTTCACTTATGTTTTCGGCAAAAAATTGCACACATTTTCGCCGAAAACTTGAGACAAAATCAAACAATGTTTCCCCTATTTCCATGTCTCTTTTCTCTCTCTCCCCTCACTTCTTCATTTTCGAAAAAACCCAAAACCTCCCCTGTTTAAAACCAAACGCCGCCGCCGCCACCTTTTCGCCGTTGTCGTCCATTTGCCGCCGTTGCCGCCGCCGCACCTCTCCCCTCCCTTTTCCAATCAATTTGAGCCGTAGATCAGTCGAATCGAAGCTCTAGAGCTCCCGTTCAGCCAAACCCTAAACTTTTTGAATTTTCACCGATTTCTCTTTCTCCGTTCATTTTCAGCACTCATGGCTACAAGGTAAGTTGTAGAACTTTTCATTCCGAATCTTTTGACATGTTGAATGTTGAATTTCGTCGGGGTTGACTTTCGGTTGACTTTTTGGTTTACCTCAATTTGCGTGCCAACTGATTTTGTGTGAACTAGGTTAGCTGAATGTTTTAGACTGAACTAGCATGCTTAGGGAGGATTGTGCTGAAATATAATACCATTTGATCGTGTGTTGATGTGCTTAAGGATTGATTCTATGCGGTGTTGACTTTTATGAAATGTCGATTTGACCATGAATTGTCTTTGCTTATTTGGCTGCCATGTGTGTTCATTCACGTTCATATACCTGTGCTTGCCAACTGAGTTTATAATTATGCCGTCATTTCTCGCTTTGAGTTAGTAATTGCCATGATTAGGGTTCAATGTGCTATGATGTTGACTTTTTGAATGTCGGTTTGACTTCTGATCCCTAATTATGTTATGAACATTCCGGCTAGACATATGCATGATTTGTGATTTATCGTGATTACCGGTTACTTAATTTGCTTACCCCCACTCGGTTTTCCTCATTTCTTTGTGAAATTGAGTTTTTCTACTAAGTGTGGGGTGTGTTATTAGTTAATTAATATGGTTTCGTTTATGGTTTTAGGAATGTCATTCATGAGCGCAGGACTAAGGCGCGACTTGACACCGGCTCTAGCTCCCGAGTCCCCACTCCCGTCACACTCGCCGTCCAGGGCCCCCCACCAGCTTTCCCTGGCCGTGTCGGGTACCACGCCACCGTTGCCCGCCTGCCCCAGTACTACTTTGAGTGCTACCAGAGGCTCGACCATGTTCCTAGAGCTGATGTTCGCCCATTATTGATGGAGTCACTCTTCGAGCACGATGAGGACTGGCACCGGAATGTGCTCGACGCATTGATACCTACAGGACTGCTGGAGCTGACCACCACAGCTGCTGACTTCCCAGACGTCGCTCTCCAGGAGTTTTAGGCGACATTCGATCTGGACGAGCATAAGAGGAGGTAGCGTGGGAAGGTGGTATCCTTCTGTCTTGGTGGGGGTGTACAAGGACTTCACCTATGATGAGGTTGTAGCTCATCTCGGGATCCCCCGCGAGCACTACGAGGGACATTACCTTGGCTGGGAGAACAACACCGGCAGCGGAGACGAGTATGACGTGCTCTGGAGCCACATGACTGGAGTGCCTGATGCTCGGACAACGAAGCACAACTCAGTTAAGTCCCTCTCTCACCCCCTCTATCGATTCATTCATATGGTTTGGCGTAGATCACTACTGTTTGCTCCAGAGAAGGACCACCACCATATCAGCAGAGAGCAGCTTCTCCTCCATTGTGCCATCTGGGAGAGTTACCCTCTTCATCCCGGATGGGTGCTTACACGCTTATTCCGGCAGAAGACTCAGAAGCCGAAGCCACCTCGCTCACTCCTGGGAGGCAACTTTGTCGGCCGCCTCATCATCTCTCTTGGCGTCAGCCAAGAATATGGCCCGGACGTCCCACGCCGCAGAGTGTACACCGTCGGTGGAGATTTAGCGGTCGAGTATGCCCTTGAGCTGGACCTCAGTCCACAAGTGGCGGCACCTCCTCTTTTCCATCACGAGGTCGAGTCGAAGGAAGAAGATGATTCTGGGGAACCGCAGCCCCAGTCAGAGTCGAAGTTTCATGATCATACACCCTCGCCACATCATCAAGCAGGGTATGCACACCAGTCGCCGCCGCCCATTCCAGATCCATATCAGGCGCCTCACCCGCAGCACCGACCGCATCCAGCTGATGTCAGAGAGCTGTACGAGCGACTCCAGGAGTGGTGCATCACTGACAACGCCGCTCAGGACGCCAGATGGACTATTATGCAGCAGCACATACACTGCTCTGATGAGCGGTATGAGGCACAGCTGGCGTGGCAACGTCAGGTCGGCGACGCCCTCCACCTTCGACCCCCCGACGCCCCTGACCAGCTATGATCGGGTGGTGTCCTTTTCCTTGTCCTTTCTTTTTATTTCTTCTTTTCGGATTTTGGTACAACTTTTTTCTGTGTGGATCTGGGGCACTTGTTCCGGTTTCCTTTTTATCTTTCATTTGTTTTTGTTTTGCAGGCAGTTGGGAGATTCCCTTTGCTTCACTTTGGAAGATTGCCTCTGCTCCGAGGATCCGTGCTCATCCCCTACGCCAACTATCTCGGTCCATGTTCTTCTACTTCACTCTGAACTCTAGATTTAGTCCTGTGAGGACACAGTACGATTTAAGTGTGGGGTAGGATGCTAGAGAACCTTCCATGAACTTGATTGCCCTTGATTGTGTTTTTGTGTGCCTCTTGATTCCTATCCAGTCTCTCTAGCATTAGAATGGCTCAGTTCTTGATTTTTGATGTTAAGTTGTTGTTCAATTTTTCATAATGATGCTTAGACTGATTAACCTAGAACTTGAGAACCAACGTGTTTACTTTGATGCTAAATTGCCTGGTCAGAACAGATTTTTAAAATCACACTTGTAGTTTGTAGCCTTGATTGCATGAAAATGACCGAATCCGACTAGCAAACCAACTGTGAGCTTTTGATCCATTGCACGTAACTTGCAATTTCAATTCTTTTTGAGTGATTTTCTGTTTGCTTGAATGAGTTAGAATTTGCATGAGACCTACTCGAGACCACACGATGACACGAGTTCTAGAATGATAGGGGCACCTAGATTCAGCTACTAAGCCAGATAGCCTACCAAACGATAAATCCATTAGGTTTAAACCCTTGAGCTTGGCCTGTTCTTTCGATTCGATAATACATTACAACCATTTCCCATTCTTTCATTCCCCGTTGATCCCCTGTGGTTGTAGTTCTAGATTGACCTGCCGGAAGTCGGTTTGTGGTAACCTGCCTATAGCCATTAAACAGGTGGTCTTAGCTATTATGTCCAAACGTGTAAACCCCTCTAGCAACTAAAAGAAAGAATTGGCACAAAGAAAAAAAAATAATAAAAGAAAAGAAGAAAAATAAGAAATGTCGAAAAAGAAAGCAGAAAAAAAGAGAAAAGTTTCAAAGTTCTTAGTTCAATAAACGTTCTTCTCACTACATATGGAAGAACGAAGTCAACAGAAAAGTCAAAAGAACAAAATGTGTAAAGAAAATAAGTGCTAGGTTGCTTGAGGGTATCATAGGACGAGCGTTCACTATTCCACCCGTGTCTGGTTAGACGGTAGGAAGCCATAAGCTAGATTCAAGGGAAGTTAGTCGAAAGCTACACCGCACCAAAGCCATCATCATACATTCCCATCATCCATCTCATCATAAACCCTTGTAGTGTAGAATTCGTTACAGTCCTAGCAGGGAAGTCCTTCTTGACTAATTACTCGTGTTGTCATAGTGGTGGAGATGTGGTCAAATTACAAACTTATGATAGAATTTAGTAACAGAAAATGATTGAGAGCAGAAACACGTCCTTAAACACAGGGAGTGAGAGTTCCCCATTACTAAATATTTCCTTTGTGAGGAGTCTGGTCGGTCAGGTCAAATTCGTGCATAATTGGTTGCTACTACTTGTCGTGTGCAGTTTTTATTGAGACCAGGTTGTTTTCCTGATCAGTATGCATGTTAGGTTTCTTGTTCTAGGAATAATCTGTCTAATAATTCATTGTGTTTGATTGAACTCCAATTTAATAAATCTTATCATTTGTGAACATGAGCGTTTTGATGACAAGCAAAAAGCTTAAGTGTGGGGGTATTTGATGACACTCGATTTGACGTGATTATCAGCCTCATTTAAGCGACATTTCCTTGCTTAAGACATGGTGTTTAGGGTAGAATAACGAATATTCACTCAACTACTCTATCTCGTGCCATTTGTGTTACTTTGGCCCGTTTCGGGTCTATTTGATGGTTTTCAAGTGTTTTCATGTTAGCACAGGTTTTTGCCGCCAAAAAAAAGTAGCCAAGGACGTGTCTAAGGCGTTGGAACCTCGAGGAATCGCACCGGAATTGATCCAAGGAGTAAATAAAGTCGAACCAAATCCTGCTCCCATTTACAAAGAAGTTTTTGGCGAAAATCCCTTGAAGTTTTCGGTGAAAACTCATGAAGAAATCGGCAGAGCTTTCAAGAAGAAGTTTTCGCGAGAACCCGACGTCCGGCGATCACCCCGTTCACAAAGGAATTTTCGGCATTTACAAAGGAAAATCACAGTAGAAACAGCCGGCGATCACCCCATTTACAATGGAATTTTCGGTGAAAATGTCATCAGATTTTCGGCAAAAATTCCAGGCAGATCCGGCGGAATTAGGGTTAAGTAAAAATACTTAACTGGCAGCCCTAAATTAAAAAACATATCATATCTCATAATACCAAATACTTCAAGGATTCTCAAGAGTTCTGGAGTAGAGTTTAGAGTTCGAAGAGCCAGGAAGAGATCGTGACGCCATCCCTTTCATCTCGAAGACTCGGAGCTAGGATTGCAGATTACCGGAGATCGAAGTTCTGCCGGAGTCGTCTTAATTAGGTTTTTCAGATCCTTTTCTGTTCTTCCTCTGTTCAAGATGAACTCTATCTTTGTCTTTGATTCTTTTGTGAAAAACATGAGTAGCTAAACTCGTAGAGCTTAGACTAGATGAACCCTAAGTGACCCAGGGCTTTAAAGCGGTCACGGATCGGCGGTGATTAGATTCAAAGTTCAATCAGTTTCTCTTTCATGTTTGATTTGTTCTTCATTGTTCTTGTTTCTTGTTGGATTGATCACCTAGATTAGATTCTTGTTAAGCTAAGGATAGAAGCGAACGCTCGCCTTACTTTAAAACATCAAATCGAACAATTAACCTAATCATTGGAGTGTGCCTTTCGTAGGAACCAGTTAGGGTTAATCCACTGCAAGAGTAACTCATAAATCGTTAGTAATTGCACCAGTTAAGTTAAGTCATTGCGAGAGGCGACCGTACCCGAGCGGCTAATTAATCTTGGTAGCTAGATCGGATAGACTGAACGTTCGCCAGTCTTAAACCTAAGGGTAAGGAGTTATGGTGGTGTCTTAGAATTGATTGAATGAGAATCGAAATCCTCTGATCTGTAGATTGCCAATGCTCTGGTGAACGAAGGGGGATTCAGAGTCTAAGCTTGTCTGTCATCTTTGTTTAATCAACCAATCTTTCAATCTGTTTTCAGTTTTAATTTTTAATTTCCGTGCATTTCTTAGAATTAGAAGTCGTGGAACTCACACCACGCACAAAGTGTTAAATCTGAGTAATTTACCTTTATATTTGAGTAATCAATCATTAGAAGACCCGTGGAATATGATCTACCCTAGCTTCCAGCTTGGTAGTTTATTTGAGTTCATCAATTATCCATGGACTCACTCTTCGAGCACGACGAGTACTGGCACCAGAACGTGCTCACCTCACTGACGCACGCAGGCCTGCTGGAGCTGACCACGCTAGCCGCTGACTTCCCAAATGTTGCTCTCCAGGAGTTCTGGGCGACATTCGATCTGGACGAGCACAACAAGAGGCAGCGCAAGAAGGTCGTCTCCTTCTATCTTGGCGGGGTGTACAAGGAGTTCACCTACGATGAGTTTGCAGCTCATCTTGGCATCCCCCGGGAGCATTACGAGGGACATCACCTCGGCTGGGAGGACAACTCCGGCAACGGAGAGGAGTAAGACGAGCTATGGAGCCACATGACTGGAGTTCCAGGCGATCGAACCACGGCTCATAACTCAGCTAAGTCCCTCTCTCACCCTCTCTATCGTTTTATCCATATGGTTTGGCGTCGTTCTCTGTTATTTGCTCCAGATAAGAGCTGCCACCACATCAACAGAGAGGAGCTCATTCTTCTTCGCGCCATCTGGGAAGGTTATCCTCTTCATCTCGGATGGGTGCTTGCCCGCATACTCCGCCTGAAGACTCAGAAGCTGAGGCCACTGAGCTCACTCCTGGGAGGCAACTTTGTCGGCCGACTCATCATCTCCCTCGGTCTCAGCCAAGAATATGGCCCGAACGTCCCATGACGCAGAATATACACCGTCGGTGGAGATTTGGCGGTCAAGTACGCCCTCCAGTTGGATGTTGGTCCTCAGGAAGCGGTACCTCCCCCTCACTAGGGCGAGGAAGAGTCAGAGGAAGAAGATGATGTTGAGGAGCCGCAGCCTCAGCCAGAGCCGGAGTTTCATGATCATACACCCTCGCCACATCATCAGGCAGGGTATGAGTACCAGTCGCCGCCGCCCATTCCAGAGCCATTCCAGGCGCCTCACCCTCAGCACCGACAGCATTCCGCAGACATTGGAGAGCTGTACGAGTGACTCCAGGAGTGGCGGATCACAGATACAGCCACTCAGGATGCCAGATGGATTATTATGCAGCAGCACATGCTCCGCACTGACAAGAGGTCTGAGGCACAGCTGGCATGGTAGCGACAGATTGGCGACGCCCTCCACATTCCCCCTCCCGATGCACCTGGCCAGCAGTGATCGAGTTGTATTCCTTTTCTGGTCCTTTCTTTTTATTTCTTCTTTTCGGATTTCGATCCAACTTTTTTCTGTGTGGATCCGGGACACTTGTCCCAGTTTCCTTTTTATCTTTCATTTGTTTTTGTTTTGCAGGCAGTTGGGAGATTCCCTTTGCTTCGCTTTGGTTGATTACCTCTGCTCCGAGGATCCGTGCTCATCCCCTACACTAACCATCTCGGTCCAGGTTCTTCTACTTCACTGTGAACTCTAGTTTTAGTCCTGTGAGGACACAGTACGATTTAAGTGTGGGGTAGGATGCTAGAGAACCTTGCATGAACCTGATTGCCCTTGATTGTGTTTTTGTGTGCCTCGTGATTCCTTTCCAGTCTCTAGCATTAGAATGGCTCAGTTCTTGATTTTTGATGTTAAGTTGTTGTTCAATCTTTCATAATGATGCTTAGACTGCTTAACCTAGAACTTGAGAACCAACGTGTTTACTTTGATGCTAAATTGCCTGGTCAGAACAGATTTTTTAAAATCACACTTGTAGTTTGTAGCCTTGATTGCATGAAAATGACCGAATCCAACTAGCAAACCAACTGTGAGCTTTTGATCCATTGCACGTAACTTGCAATTTCAATTCTTTTTGAGTGATTTTCTGTTTGCTTGAATGAGTTAGAATTTGCATGAGACCTACTCGAGACCACACGATGACATGAGTTCTAGAATGATAGGGGCACCTAGATTCAGCTACTAAGCCAGATAGCCTACCTAACGATAAATCCATTAGGTTTAAACCCTTGAGCTTGGCCTATTCCTTTGGTTCGATATACATTATAGCCATTTCCCATTCTTTCATTCCCCGTTGATCCCCTGTGGTTGTAGTTCTAGATTGACCTACTGGAAGTCGGTTCGTGATAACCTTCCTATAGTCATTAAACAAGTGGTCTCAGCTATTATGTTCAGACGTGTAAACCCCTCTAGCAACTAAAAAGAAAGAAACGGCACAAGAAGAAAAAGAAGAAAATTTTGAAGACTTGAAAAAAATAGAGAAATAAAATCAGAAAAGTTTCAAGTTTTTAGTTCAATAAACGTTCTTCTCCCTACAAATGGAAGAACGAAGTCAGAAGAAAAGTCAAAAGAAATGAGTACAAAGAAAATAAAGTGCTAGGTTGCTTGAGGGTATCATAGGACGAGCATTCAATATTCCACCCGTGTCTGGTTAGACGGTAGGAAGCCATAGGCTAGATTCGAGGGAACTTAGTCGAAGCTACACCGCACCAAAGCCATCATCATACATTCCCATCATCCATCTCATCATAAACCCTTGTAGTGTAGAATTCGTGACAGTCCTAGCAGGGAAGTCCTTCTTGACTAGTTACTCATATTGTCACAGTGGCGGAGATGTGGTCGAATTGCAAACTTATGACAAAATTCAGTAACAGAAAATGATTGAGAGCAGAAACACGTCCTTAAACACAGAGAGTGAGAGTTCCCCGTTTACTAAATATTTCCTGTGAGAGGAGTCTGGTCGGTCAGGTCAAATTCGTGCATAATTGGTTGCTATTACTCGTTGTGTGCAGTTTTTAGTGAGACCAGGTTGTTTGGCTGATCAGGCGGCATGTTAGGTTTCTTATTCTAGGACTTATATGTCTAATAATTCATTGTGTTTGATTGAAATCCAATTTAATAAATCTTATCATTTGTGAACATTAGCGTTTCTATTCAGTTTGCTTGAGGATAAGCAAAAGCTTAAGTGTGGGGTATTTTGATGACACTCGATTTGATGTGATTATCAGCGTCATTTAAGCGACATTTCCGTGCTTAAGACATGGTTTTTAGGGTAGAATAACGAATATTCACTCAACTACTCTATCTCGTGCCATTTGTGTTACTTTGGCCCGTTTAGGGTCTATTTGATGGTTTTCTAGTGTTTTCGTGTTAGCACAGGTTTTTGCCGTCAAGTAAAGTAGCCAAGGACGTGTCTAAGGCGTTGGAACCTCGAGGAATTGCACCGGAATCGGCCCAAGGAGTCAATCAAGTCGAACCAAATCCTGCTCCCATTTACAATGAAATTTTCGGCGAAAATCCCCTAGGTTTTCGGCGAAAACTCAAGAAGGAATCGGCTGAGTTCAACAAAGAGAGTTTTCGGCGAAAATTCCAAGTTTTCGCCGAGAACCCGACGGTCCGAAAATCACAGGAGATGAAGCCGAGCAATCAACCCATTTACAAAGGAATTTTCGGCGAAAATTTCATAGATTTTCGGCGAAAATTCCAGGCAAAATCCGGCGGTATTAGGGTTAAGTATAAATACTTAACCGGTGGCCCAATTGAAGAGACATCTGATAATACCAAATAATACCAATTACTTTGAGGATTCTCAAGAGTTCTGGAGTAGAGTATAGAGTTCGAAGAGCCAGGAATAGATCGTGACGCCATCCCTTTCATCTCGAAGACTCGGAGCTAGGATTGCAAATTACCGGAGATCGAAGTTCTGCCGGAGTCGTCTTAATTAGGTTTTTCAGATCCTTTTCTGTTCTTCCTCTGTTCAAGATGAACTCTGTCTTTGCCTTTGATTCTTTTGTTATGAACATGAGTAGCTAAACTCGTAGAGCTTAGACTAGATGAACCCTAAGTGACCCAGGGCTTTAAAGCGGTCACAGATCGGCGGTGATTAGATTCAAAGTTCAATCAGTTTCTCTTTCATGTTTGATTTGTTCTTCGTTGTTCATGTTTCTTGTCTGGATTGATCACCTAGATTAGATTCTTGTTAAGCTAAGGATAGAAGCGAACACTCGCCTTACTTTAAAACATCAAATCGAGCAATTAACCTAATCATTGGAGTGTGCCTTTCGTAGGAACCAGTTAGGGTTAATCCACTGCAAGTGTAACTCACAAATCGTTAGTAATTGCATCAGTTAGTTAAGTCGTTGCGAGAGGCGACCGTACCCGGGCGGCTAATTAATCTTGGTAGCTAGATCGGATAGAGCGAACGTTCGCCAGTCTTAAACCTAAGGGTAAGGAGTTATGGTGGTGTCTTAGAATTGATTGAATGAGAATCGAAATCCACTGATCTGTTGATTGCCAATGCTCCGGTGAACGAAGGGGGATTCAAAGTCTAAGCTTGTCTGTCATCTTTGCTTAACCAACCAATCTTTCAATCTGTTTTCAGTTTTAATTTTTAATTTCCGTGCATTTCTTAGAATTAGAAGTCATGGAACTCACACCACGCACAAAGTGTTAAATCTGAGTAGTTTGCCTTTATATTTGAGTAGTCAATTGTTAGAAGACTTGTGGAATACGATCTACCTAGCTTTTAGCTTGGTAGTTATTTGATCAACCGCTCTGCAGCGTTCATCAGCAACTTAGGTAGCCGGATCCAGTCAGGATCTTCCCAATCGGTTCTCTTCGTTAAAATTCGGGGACCAGCGTGCTACTATGATGTAGTAGTCAAATATCTTCCACGGCCCATTGAACGCTGCACGTTGGTAATCATCCGCCGAAGAGAACCTAACCAGGAAAAAATCATTCGACAAATCAGAAACTTGGATATGACCGGCCCTTCCCCAAAGCACTTCCAATCTCCGTTTAAGAACGGAGTAAGCGAATGATTTCTCCAAGACCCGAACCACGAGAGCCTTAGACCAGGGCTTGTAAAAGTCTTTAATCTCTTCTTCCTAAAAGTTGATTTCAGGGCATCTAGGGTTCATGATGTCATCATCTTGCATGAGTGAGACGTGGAAAAGACCTTTCTAACATCATCTTCCATAATCCTCGAGCCCGACCCCGCAGCCTTGTTGTAGGATCGTCCATTCGGAATAGAGTGAGTCTCTGGCATCGGCCTAGGCGAACCCAGTGTCACATGAGGCTGCTGAGGGGCCACTCTCTCTAAATCATAGAGATGCGACAGAGGGCTTGGGATATCTTCTCGAGCTCATTTCCGGGGGCGGAGGACAGGTCAACGATCATCGGGGAAGAGAGGCTGAGGTCTGGAGGGCGGGGAAGCTCGACTATGCCGGCGCCGCTAGTGGAAACCCTAGGCTCCTCCAAGTGTTTCGGAGAGGACATTCTTTTTTTAATCCTTTATGGGCTAAGGGGAAACTTGCTTGACCCTTGCCTCTCTTCCATTTCATTCACTCTTTGTGTTTTGTCTTTGTGCGCATTTTAATTGAGTTGTTGACCTCCCATTTTTCCATTCTCTTCGAGCCCGTGCTTGAGTTGATTCGTGATAACTTGAGCCTGTCTTTGTCTGTGAATGCTTGAAGTGTTGATTGTGATAGTCCTACCCCCATTGAGCACCTCTCTCAGAACAATGTAAGCCGAACCAAGAGACCCGCAAGAATACGACCTTGGTCAAAAGCTTGATATCTTTGTTGAAGGAGGTTTTCCTCTCGATCAGTAAGATTACAATATTTGATGATAAATTATTCAAATAAAAAATTTTAGGTGGCACATTCCAATTTTTTTGGTCAAGAGCAATACTAAATTTTTTAAGAACAAATATATTGTGCGTAATAAACTAGTGAAAAAGCATGTTGAAAGTAAATAATATATAACTTATTATATATATATTTTTGTAGTAACTATATTAATATTATACTATTATTAAAATTTCTTAAATTCATATTTATGAAACAATTGTTTCAATTTTGGTTTCAGTGCAACTTTGAATTTTGGTTCCGCCCCTGAATACATGCACACTATAAAAATCCAAACATGAACAATATTTACACAAGAACCAACCAATAGCCAATGAGTAAATATCTACAACCGAAACCAATGAATCCAATGTTCAACAACCAACAATCCAATGCTTAACCTTTGAAATATTCAAATTGAATTAATCCATGAAAACAAATAGTAAAAGTAGGTCGTGTTCCTTCAAGCTGGTACTCAACTACACGCCAATGACTCGAACATCTATCCAACTTCTCCTCCTAGTAGAACTCTTGATGACATGATGGATTTCTCACCATATCTCATACCAATGGTAGAATAAAAGAGAGAAGTAGAGGTCAGTGCCAAGCACTGAGTATACTCTATCTAAGCCAACGAATAATATGAACCAATGATAGGAAGCATAACTAAAAATCAAAACCAATGATAGGAACCCATAACTCATGTTTAACAACCTAATAGTGTTATCCCTTGAACCCATGTCCAATGATTGGTACACCCGAAGATAAGAAATAGTGACCGATCCTGATGACAATATCTCAGGATAAAGGACAATGAGATACCAAATAACACCTATGAAGATATAAGTTGGAAGTACAAATAACCACTAACTAATGAGCGGTCCAATGGATATCAATGAACTAATGAATCTAGGGGACTGCGCAATCTGGAGGTGAGTCACTTGTACTTGCACATAGTTCCAACCATTAACTTATTCTACCAACTATACTAGTTACCCAATGTCTATAGAGTTCATAGTGAACATCCCCATTGCTTGTGATTGACCAATGAGTTCAACATAATTGTTCAAGATAGGTCCAATGATATCAATGTTAATGAATTTGAAGATTTACCAATGTAAATACTAATCATTCTATAGCAACCTTATGGATATGGATTAATTCATATAAAAGCTTAGTATAGTATGAAAAACCCCTCACAGTTTACGTTGACAAACTTTGACTGAAATTGATAACAATGCTACAAGGAATCCCCCTATAGTGTTCCTCTACACTCTAGAACCATTCCCAAGCAATGATCAACCAATAAAACCCATAATCTTTCATCTGAATCACAAACCCTAACTATAGACTGAAATTCGTATAAAATCATAAATAAGGACTGGAGAGGAATTTACCCAAAATCAACAATGGGGAATCAATCCTGATTATGCCCTAGACATTTCTTTGAAGTTTCACGATGATACAATGCCTCCAGCTCCTAATCTATGCGATTCTCTCTCAAAACCTTCTTTGTTCATAAAAAAGGAATTGAGAAAAAATGAAGAGAATGGAAATTGATGCCATGCTCCCTTTTTATACAAATAACAGCTCATGATCGTGGTGCACAACCCCACGATTGTTGTCTGCACTATCCCACAATCGTAGTGCACAACCCCACGACTATGGTGTACAACATCCGACGACAATGGTCCAAGACACCATGGTCATGATTTGTAGTGTCCCATGATTGTGGTCCATGACACCATGGTCGTGGTCAGCAGTGTCCCATGGCCATGGTGTAAGACATCGTGGTCGTTGTCATCATCTGGGTCATAATTCTCATCCAAAAATGCTGTATATTTCCAGCAACCTCAAGTCCAATAATACAGTCCTAAGAATTAAGTCCGACTCCAATAAACTGGTAATAGGGAATAGGTGGTGCACAATTTAACACCATGAGTCATGACAACCAACATGTAGGAGAGCGTAAATGGTACTACAAAAAACTGAGCGTTTAGCATCGGTCGAAACCAATGCTAAATTATTTAGCGTCGGTTAAAAGAACGACGCGAAATATAGCGACACTAAATTTTAGCATCTTTTTTTGCGACCGATGATAAAATAAACCACGACCGACGCTAATAATGGGTTGACCGAATGGGTGGCTGACCAACCCAATTTTTTGTTTTTTGTTTTCATTTTTCATTTTCGTTTTTAATTTTTTAATTTTTATTTTTTCCAGATCTGGATTTTTCCAGATCTTGGTTTCAGGAAGAATAACGGTGAGAGCTTGCCGGCGGGTGGGGGGTGGCGTCCGTTGCCTTCTGCCGGTGCTCGCCGGCATCAGTACTCGAGTTTGGTAGGGGAGGTGGGTGCATGCGACGTGGGGAAAGTCGGCGGCGGACGAGGGGGAGGTGATGGTAGGCGAGGTGACGATGTCGCCGGCGGCTGGTGGCGCTGGTGAGGCCGCAATCGTTGTTATGCGTTCACACAAATAACTACTAATGCTAAGAAAAAGCTATAGCAGATCGTATTCCGAGGGTCTCCTATGACTGACTACTTCAAAACTGACAAAGTACTCAAATGCAAACACGTTGTGCGTGGTGTGAGTTCCACGACTTCTATCTCTAAGAAATGCAGAGAAATTAAAACAAATTAAACTAAAGCAGATCGGGAATTAGGGTTTGAAAACAAGGATGACAGACGAACTTAGACTTTGAATCCCCCTTCGTTCCCCAGAGCATTGGCAATCAACAGATCAGCGGATTTCGATTCTCATTCAATCAATTACTAAGACACCACCATAACTCCTTACCCTTAGGTTTAAGACCGGCGAACGTTCGCTCTATCCGTTCTAACTACCAAGATTAACTAGCCGCCCGGGTACGGTCACCTCTCGCAATGACTTAATTAACTGGTGTAATTACTAATGATTAATGAGTTACTCTTGCAGTGAATTAACCCTAACCGGTTCCTACGAAAGGCACGCTCCAATTATAAGGTTAATTGTTCAATTTGATGTTCTAAAGTAAGGCGAGCGTTCGCTTCTATCCTTAGCTTAACCAGAATCTAATCTAGGTGATCAATCCAGACAAGAAACATGAACAATGAAGAACAAATCAAACATGAATGAGAAACTGATTGAATTTCGAATCTAATCACCGCCGATCCGTGACCGCTTTAAAGCCCTGGGTCACTTAGGGTTCATCTAGTCTAAGCTCTAACGAGTTTAGCTACTCATGATCATTACAAAAGAAACAAAGACAAAGAAAGAGTTCATCATTCAAAGGAAGAACAGAAAGGAATCTGAAAAACCTAATTTAGACGACTCTGACAGACTTCAATCTTCGGTAGATTACACTCCTAGCTCCGGTTCTCCGAGATGGAAGGGATGGCGTCACGATCTCTATCCGACTCTTCGAACTCCAACTCTTCGCTCCAGAACTTGAGAGGATTCTCTGAATTCTGATCTCAAAAAGTTGTATTATGATTAATTATGATTCGTCCTTCTTTCTTTGGGCCGCCGGGTTAAGTATAAATACTTAACCCTAAATTAGCCGAAACAACCTGATATTTTCACCAAAATTAACAAGGTATTTTCGGCAAAAATCCTTGTGTAAATGGCCGGTCACTCAGCTATTTCTTCTGTCCTCTTCGCCGAATAGGTTTCGGTCCGAAAACATATTGTTTTTGCCAAAACCATCATTCAAGTGGCATCAGTCGATTTGCACTAATATTTTTGCCAAAAATAACAAGGTATTTTCGGCGAAATCTTCTTTGTAAACGGGCAGGAGATTGCTTGAACTTAATTGGCTCCTTTGATCGATTCCGATTCAGTTCCTCGATGTTCCAATGCTTTAGACACGTCCATGGCTACTTTATTTGATGGCAAAAACCTGTGCTAACACAAAAACACTAGAAAACCATCAAATAGACCCGAAATGGGCCAAGGTAACACAAATGGCACGAGATAGGGCAATCGATTGAATATTCGTTATTCTACCCTAAAAACCATGTCTTAAGCAAAGAAATGTCGCTTAAATGAGGCTGATAATCACGTCAAATCGAGTGTCATCAAATACCCCACACTTAAGCTTTTGCTTGTCCTCAAGCAAACTGAATAGAAACGCTCATGTTCATAAATGATAAGATCGGTTAAATTGGAGCTCAATCAAACACAATGAATTATTAGACAGATCGATCCTAGAACAAGAAACCTAACATGCATGCAGATCAGCCAAACTGCCTGGTCTCACTAATAAACTGCACACGACAAGTAATTAGCAACCAATTATGCACGAATTTGACCTGACCGGCCAGACTCCTCACACAGGATATATATAGTACAATGGGAACTCTCACTCTCTGTGTTTAAGGACGTGTTTCTGCTCTCGATCATTTTCTGTTACCGAATTCTGTCATAGGTTTGCATTTCGACCACATCTCCACCACTGTGACAACACGAGTATCTAGTCAAGAAGGACTTCCCTGCTAGGACCGTAATGAATACTACACTACTCGGGTTTATAATGAGATGGATGATGGGAATGAATGATGATGGCTTTGTGCGGTGTAGCTTTCGACTAACTTCCCTCGAATCTAATCTATGGCTTCCTACTGTCTAACCAAACACGGGTGGAATAATGAACGCTCGTCCTATGATACCCTCAAGCAACCTAGCACTTATTCTTTTTCTTTACACAATTTTTTTTTCTTTTCTAACTTTTCTTTTGACTTCGTTCTTCCATTTGTAGGGAGAAGAACGTTTTATTGAACTAGAAACTTTGAACTTTTTCTGATTTTCTTCTTTTCTTTACTATTTTTTTTTGAAATTTTTCTCTTTTTCTTTCTTTTACTTACTTTTTTCTTTTGTGCCAATTTTTCTTTTAGTTGCTAGAGGGGTTTACACGTCTGGACATATTAGCTAAGACCACCTGTTTAATGGCTATAGGCAGGTTACCACAAACCGACTTCCGGTAGGTCAATCTAGAACTACAACCACAGGGGATCAACGGGGAATGAAAGAATGGGAAATGGCTGTAATGTATTATCGAACCGAAAGAACAGGCCAAGCTCAAGGGTCTAAATCTAGTGGATTTTATCGTTTGGTAGGCTATCTGGCTTAGTAGCTGAATCTAGGTGCCCCTGTCCTTCTAGAACTCGTGTCATCGTGTGGTCTCGAGTAGGTCTCATGCAAATTCTAACTCATTCAAGTAAACAGAAAACCACTCAGAAAGAATTAAAATTGCAAGTTACGTGCAATGGATCAAAAGCTCACAGTTGGTTTGCTAGTCAGATTCGGTCATTTTCATGCAATCAAGGCTACAAACTACAAGTGTGATTTTAAAATTCTGTTCTGACCAGACAATTTAGCATCAAAGTATACAAGTTGGTTCTCAAGTTCTAGGTTAAGCAGTCTAAGAATGAAAGTTTGAACAACAACTTAACATCAAAAATCAAGAACTGAGCCATTCTAATGCTAGAGAGACTGGAATGGAATCACGAGGCACACAAATAATGCAATTAAGGGCAATCACGTTCATGCAAGGTTCTCTAGCATCCTACCCCACACTTAAATCAGACTGTGTCCTCACAGTGAAGGGACTAGAGTTCAGAGTGAAGTAGATGAACCTGGATCGAGATGATTGGCATAGTGGATGAGCACGGATCCTCGGAGCAGAGGGAATCTACCCAAGCGAAGCAAAGGGAATCTCCCTACTGCCTACAAAACAAAAACAAATGAAACATAAAAAGGAAACCGGGACAAGTGTCCCGGATCCACACAGAAAAAAATTGGACCAAAATCCGAAAAGAATAAATAAAACGAAGACACCAGAAAAGGAATACAACCCGATCACTGCTGGTCCGGTGAACCGGGAGGTGGAAAGTGGAGAAATTCGCCGAGCTGGCGTTGCCACGCCATCTGTGCCTCAAACCGCCTGTCGGCGCGGCGCATATGTTGCTGCATAATAGTCCATCGCGCCTCTTGAGTGGCGTTGTCGGTGATGCGCCACTCCTGAAGTCGCTCGTACAATTCCCCAACATCCGCGGGGTGGTGTCGGGGCTGTTGGGGAGGTGCCTGGTATGGATCGGGAATGTGCGGTGGCGACTGGTGAGCATACCCTGCCTGGTGGTGTGGCGAGGGCATATAATCTTGGAATACTGGCGGCGGCTGGGGCTGCTGCTCCTCAGCATCATCTTCTTCCTCCGACTCGACCACAGGCTGGAGTGGAGGATCTGCTGCTACATGGGGACTGAGGTCGAGTTCTAAGTCGTACTCAACCGCCAAGTCTCCTCCAACGGTCCTAACTGGGTGTCGTGGAATTTGCGGGCCATATTCATGGCTGATGCCGAAGGAGAGGATGAGCTGTCCTATGAAGTTGCCTCCCAGGAGCCTGCGAGTTGGCGTCTTCCTCCTGGTCTTCTGGCGGAAGATGCGAGCCAGTACCCAGCCGGGGTGTAGAGGGTAGCTCTCTCGGATGGCTCGGAGAAGCATGAGCTCCTCCTTGAGGATATGGTGGCGGTCCTTATCTGGAACATATAAAAGCGACCTACGCCAAACCATATGAATAAATTTATAGAGCGGGTGAGAGAGAGACTTAACTGAGTTGCTCATCCAGAGGCGATCGCCAGGTACGCCTGTCATGTGGCTCCAGAGCGCGTGGTACTCCTCGTCGTTATCATCTTCGCCCCAGCCTAGGTGATGATCGTGATAGTGCTCGTAGGGGATGCCAAGATGAGCAGCAAACTCATCGTAGGTGAGTTGCCTGTACACCCCACCAAGATAGAAGGTGACAACCTTCTGGCGCTGCTTCCTCTTGTGCTCGTCCAGATCAAAGGTTGCCCAGAACTCCTGGAGGGCAATGTCTGGGAACTCGGCGGCGATGGTAGTCAGCTCTAGGAGACCGGCCGGTGCTAGGGCGTCATGCACGTTCCGGTGGTAATCCTCGTCATGCTCCTGGAGTGACTCCATGGAAAGAGGGCGCACGTCAGCTCCCCGAACGTGCTCGAGCTTCTGGAAGCACTTGAAGTAGAAGTCAGGTAGACGGGCAATAGTGCGATGGTATCCAGCCCGGCGAGGGAGTGCAGGTGGAGAACCAAGAACAACAGGTGTGACGGGAGCGGCAGTTCCTGAGCTCGAGGCGCCATCAAGTCGCGCCTTAGTCCTGCGCTCATAAGTGGTGTTCCTAAAACCAGAATGAAACCAGATTAGTCAACCAAAACCTTACCCCACACTTAGTAGAAAAACTCAATTTCACAAAGAAATGAGGGAAACTAATTGGGGTAAGCAAAGCGGAGTAACCGGTAATCATAGACAGTAAAATACATACTTAGGAACAGCCAGAATCGGGTAAGCACAATCAGAGTTCAAAAAGTCAAACCGACATTTAGAAAGTCAACATTATAGCATATCGAACCCTAATCATGGCAAGACTATCATAACTTGGAGAATGACGGTAAAATATGATCTCAAATGGCAAGCACGATAATCTGAACGAGAATGAACACTTATGACAGCCAAACGATCAAATACAGTTCAAAGTCAAACCGACATTTATCATAAGTCAACAGAACAAACAATTTATTGTATGCATATCAACACATGATCAAATGATATGGAAATTAAGCACGAAACTCCCTAAGCATGCTAGAACAGTTCTATAAGTTCAGCTAACCTAGTTCACACGAAAACAGTCGGCACGCAAAACGAGGCAAACCGAAAAGTCAACTGAAAGTCAACCCCGACGAAATTCAGCAATATATATGTCAAAAGAGTCGTATTGAAAAGTTCTACAACTTACCTTCAAGCCATGACTGCTAAAAATGAACGGGTGGGGAGGAATCGGTGAAAAACGTTGAAAACGAGGGTTTCGGTGAACTAGAGCTGCAAAGCTCCGATTTGGCTGTTCTAGGGCTCGATGGATTCGGAATTGGGAGGGGAAGGGAGCGGCGGCGGTTGGCGACGGCAGCGGCGGCGGGAAATAGCGGCGACGACGATTTTAAAGTGGAGGGTGGTCGGCGATTTTAAAACGAAAGGGGAAGGGGGTTTTCGGTTTTGTGAACGAAAATGAAAGTGGATGAGAGAGGGGGTGGTTCCGGATTTTTAAGGAAAAGTGGGGGTGATTTTCAAAATTATTTTTGGCGAAAATAGGAAGGTGGTTTCGCCGAAAATTTCAGTTCAAATACACTGCCGGATTTTCAAGTGCGTTTTCGCCGAAAACAAGAACACTTTTTCGCCGAAAACTAAAGTTCAAAAGCACTGCTTGGTTTTCAAAATCGATTTCGCCGAAAACATAATACATTTCGGACTGAAAATAAGGAACAGGGAGAATCAGTGAAAACCAAAAGACAAATTCGCCGAAAATGGGGTTTGAAATTCGCCGAAAATCTTGAACTACTCGGGTTGAAAATATTTTTGCAAATCCGGCCAACTTCAGAAAATCACAGTTAAATCCATAGAAATCGAAACGACCTCAATCAACTTGCTACTGACTCTATGACATGCAGACTACACACGAAAAATAATAAATCAAACAAACTGGCACTTTTGGCTCCCCCGAACCGACTCTAAAATACCAAGTTCAACAAAAATTAAAACAGACTCCAGCCGTGGGTTGCCTCCCACGAAGCGCTCTTTTATTAACGTCCTTGAGCTGGACGATACCTGGACGGTATTAGGAGACATCCCAACTCAGATTCTCCTTCACGCTCGCGTCGGAGTTCATGAAGTACAGCTTCGGGACTTCTCCGGTAAGCGTGAATCTCTTCCCGTTTGCGTGTAAAAGCTTGGTACGTCCATCGGGAAGATGATCAACGAACTTGAACGGTCCGAACAGTTCTCTGGAGAGATCATCCTTCTTGAGTGTGACGATGGAAGGAATGAGGACTGTCGGTTTCTTCTTCTTGTTATTGGCCGGCTTGGTATCACCAGGATCGGTGATCGTCAGTACTTCCTTAGGAGATGCTTTCGGCTTCTCCTTCCATACTTGTTCCGGCGCCGGTTGCTCGAAACGAAATGGTGGTGCAGCTGCCTCAATGGAAGACGGCGGAATTTTTGGTCTCCAAACCATTTGGGTCTTCGTCTTCTTGTTCTTTCCTCGAGGTCTGCTCGGTGGTTTAGAAGAGGCTTGCAGTTCCTTCTTCTTCTTCTTAAGCGGCTTCTGAACCGAAATTTCTGGCTTCTCCTCAATAACCTGTTTAATATCTGCAGCAACAACTGATCTAGAGACACTGGAAGAAACATTAGAAATGAAGTTGACCGAGGCCAACTCCACAATCTCTACAGATAAACAATTTAATTCTCCTTTAGGAATGTATTTCATACCGTCCTTGAGACGGAATGTTGCAGTGTCCTTCCCAACCCTTAAAGTTAGAGAGCCATTAGGAACAGTGACATTAATTCCGGCTGTCGCCATGAACGGCCGGCCCAAGAGAAGGGTAGAATATGTCTCTTGAGTATCCATAACTATATAATCAACGAAAAACCGGAACGGGCCACAGCAAGTGATTATATCCTGGATCATTCCTCTAGGTTCTCTTAGAGTTTTGTCAGCGAACATTAAATTCATGTTGGCAGGTTGTAGTTCCCCTAGGTTCAGTTTCTTATATAAACACATAGGCATGACATTTATAGAAGCCCCTAGATCAATTATACTACGTTCAACTTCAATGCCATTAATGATTAAAGGTAAAGTAAAAGGGCCAGGGTCGGGGCACTTAGCTGGAATAGGTATGGGTGGTGGTTGAGGGACGATAGCCGAGCACTCTCCCTTATTGGAAGCGGGAAGTTCTTCCTTCTTAGACGGGCTGTTCTGCTCACTGCTCCTGGTTGTTACGGCTTTAGCATGCTCGTTCCTCATGGTGGAGTTGTCTGGAGGTGGCGTTTGATTGAAGAGAGGAAGGCTAGCCATCACACTAGCAACTTTATTTATCATATCCTCTATTCTCTGTCCTTGTGCGATCTTCCCTTTGTTAAGAGCATCTTGTGCTCTAAATCTTTCCTCGTGATCATCAAGCCTTGCCACAATGAGATCAAACTTCCTGGCTATTCTCCTCTCCCAATTGTCCTCAGATATAAGATTCGGAGGCTGTTGTACTCTGGTGAATCTGGAAGGATCTTGATAACCATTGTCCATGTATTGATTCCGGCTCTGGTCGAGTTGGAAGTTGTAGGGAGGACGCTCATAGAAGCCTTCCAATTGTTGAGGAGGTGTTCTGAACTGACGGTAGTCGGAGTAGCCTCTTTGATCCCTGGGGAAGCTGTGATCAATGAAGTTGACTTCCTTTTTAGGCCAGTTATTAGTTGTACCGAGGATCTCTTTCATTTGTTTCTGTACTTCGATCTTGATCTGATCTGCACAGCTTGGTTGACTCATGGCTGCTCCAAACTGTCTCTCCCTATTTCTGGACTTAGATGCGCAGTCCGCAAAGTGAAGTAGAGCAGCTTCTGGTTCAAGTGCTGTGCAGTTGCCTTTAGCTAAAATGTTGACCCATTCAGCTGTTTCTTCATTCATAACTTTTGGCAAAGATTTCGGCTAGCTGACTCTGGTTGAATCCATGATGAGGGCATTCAGAGAGGAGCTCTTGGAATTTGTTCCAAGCATCGTATAAGCTTACTCCTTCCTTCTGAGAGAAACTAGTGATGCTATCCTTGTAGAATGTCGTTTTTGAAGGGGGATAGTATTCTTCTATGAAGTCCTGAGCTAGATGATCCCAGTCAGTGTAGTAGCCAGGTGGTTTCGAGCTGAGCCATATCTTGGCATTGCCTTTAAGAGAGAATGGGAATACTCGTAAGCAAAGATTATTCTTACCGAGATTCCCTTTTTTAAACGTCTCGCACATGTCAAGGAAGTTCGCCAAATGTGTGCGGGGGTTTTCTTGCGGCTTCCCTTCGAAGTGAAGATCCTTAGAGACCATGCTCAGGAAAGAGATTGTGATCTTTCGGTCAGGTTCGTCATCGCTGTCTGACACGGCGACGCTAGCTCGGAGGTTAGCTGCACTTGGTCTACAGTAATCCGCAACGGTGCGCTGAGCAGCTAGTACGGGAGGAGAAGGTGGTGGTGAATCTGAAGTAGCGGATGAAATAGACGAAGATGAGGAGTTCTCCTTCAACTCCTCAATCTCCTTAGGGATAGGTGGTGTAGGCGGAATGACTATGACTTGCTTCTGAGCTCGCGGTTTCTTCGGCGGAGTAGAATTACCCGGCTTAAACTGAGAATGAGCGATCGAGCGGTTCATAAACCTGTAGAACAACCTACAAGCAACAAAAGCAAACATACCGGCGTAAAATCGAAGTGGGTGGAAAAATGAAAGATGGAAAGTAGAAGAATAAATTGCCAGTTCTTCTTTCGAACAATCAAAAGAGAGAGTCCCAGGCAACGACGCCAATTTGGTGAGGCCGCAATCGTTGTTATGCGTTCACACAAATAACTACTAATGCTAAGAAAAAGCTATAGCAGATCGTATTCCGAGGGTCTCCTATGACTGACTACTTCAAAACTGACAAAGTACTCAAATGCAAACACGTTGTGCGTGGTGTGAGTTCCATGACTTCTATCTAAGAAATGCAGAGAAATTAAAACAAATTAAACTAAAGCAGATCGGGAATTAGGGTTTGAAAACAAGGATGACAGACAAACTTAGACTTTGAATCCCCTTTCGTTCCCCAGAGCATTGTCAATCAACAGATCAACGGATTTCGATTCTCATTCAATCAATTACTAAGACACCACCATAACTCCTTACCCTTAGGTTTAAGACCGGCGAACGTTCGCTCTATCCGTTCTAACTACCAAGATTAACTAGCCGCCCGGGTACGGTCGCCTCTCACAACGACTTAATTAACTTTTGTAATTACTAATGATTAATGAGTTACTCTTGCAGTGAATTAACCCTAACCGGTTCCTACGAAAGCCACGCTCCAATTATAAGGTTAATTGTTCAATTTGATGTTCTAAAGTAAGGCGAGCGTTCGCTTCTATCCTTAGCTTAACCAGAATCTAATCTAGGTGATCAATCCAGACAAGAAACATGAACAATGAAGAACAAATCAAACATGAATGAGAAACTGATTGAATTTCAAATCTAATCACCGCCGATCCGTGACCGCTTTAAAGCCCTGGGTCACTTAGGGTTCATCTAGTCTAAGCTAACGAGTTTAGCTACTCATGATCATTACAAAAGAAACAAAGACAAAGAAAGAGTTCATCATTCAAAGGAAGAACAGAAAGGAATCTGAAAAACCTAATTTAGACGACTCTGACAGACTTCGATCTTCGGTAGATTACACTCCTAGCTCCGGTTCTCCGAGATGGAAGGGATGGCGTCACGATCTCTATCCGACTCTTCGAACTCCAACTCTTCGCTCCAGAACTTGAGAGGATTCTCTGAATTCTGATCTCAAAAAGTTGTATTATGATTAATTATGATTCGTCCTTCTTTCTTTGGGCCGCCGGGTTAAGTATAAATACTTAACCCTAAATTAGCCGAAACAGCCTGATATTTTCGCCAAAATTAACAAGGTATTTTCGGCGAAAATCCTTGTGTAAATGGCCGGTCACTCAGCTGTTCCTTCTGTCCTCTTCGCCGAATAGGTTTCGGTCCGAAAACATATTGTTTTTGCCGAAACCATCCTTCAAGTGGCATCAGTCGATTTGCACTAATATTTTCGCCAAAAATAACAAGGTATTTTCGGCGAAATCTTCTTTGTAAACGGGCCGGAGATTGCTTGAACTTAATTGGCTCCTTTGATCGATTCCGGTTCAGTTCCTCGATGTTCCAATGCTTTAGACACGTCCATGGCTACTTTATTTGACGGCAAAAACCTGTGCTAACACAAAAACACTAGAAAACCATCAAATAGACCCGAAATGGGCCAAGGTAACACAAATGGCACGAGATAGGGCAATCGATTGAATATTCGTTATTCTACCCTAAAAACCATGTCTTAAGCAAAGAAATGTCGCTTAAATGAGGCTGATAATCACGTCAAATCGAGTGTCATCGGGCACCGGCGACGGTGGGGTGATATGAGGAGGTGGTTGTGGTGGTGTTTGGAGTTGAGAGGATGAGAGTTTGAGATGAGGGGGTGGTTTGAGAGTTTCAGGAGAGAGAGGAGAGGATTGAGAGAGGTGGGAGTTTGAGATTAGGGTTAGGGTGGCGGCTGAGAGAGGAACTGAGAGTTTAAATAGGTACGTGTTTTAGCGTCAGTCAATGACCGATGCTAAATCATGTCGGTAACCGACGCTAAATCTGGTTTTGGACAAAGACTTCGTTTATGACCCAAAATCGGATTTAGCATCGATTTTTTATAGAATTTAGTGTCGGTCGGCTGCCGACCGACGCTAAACACCGGTCAAACACGAATCAACGTTTTAGCGTCTGTCGTTTCAACGACCGACGCTAAAGTCTTTCGCTATAAGCGACGCTAATTGCCCCATTTTTGTAGTGTGGGGCTTTCAAAGGTATTCACATACTTTTGATTTCTGCTTTGGTTGAATCCACTTTCTATAGACTATTATGGTACTTCAACGATCATAACAAGTTCGCTGGCACTCAAATGGTGAAAGGTGAAGTCTAGACCAAGAGGTGTCGCAACATAATGTTGGAATGACTAACGATGTCAAACACCCACATGTGAGAACCTACGACTACGATAATGAATGATTTGATGTGGTCACAGTGGTAGACCACCTAACAAGGAAGGGAAACGACACACACGCCATGAAGTTGTACTACAAGGGGGGGATGGAGAATTATCCGTGCGACAAGTTCCAACAGCCTAAGATCCCATGTTCTCACGCCATTGTCGTTAGCAATGTCGCATATCAAGATCTCTACTACTACGTCCACACCATGTTCAAGTTGTTGAACTTCTGTGTGGTTTATGGACTAAAATTCTATCCCATCGGTGGTCCCAATGATTGGACATGCCATTCTGGGACCACAATCATCCCAAACCAAAGATTAATTCATGCAAAAAGGAGACCACATCATTTTCGCATAAACAATGTAATAGACTAGATTGAAGACATCGAGCCTCACTACATGTTCTGCAAAGAAGATGATCACAATAGAAGGACATATGCACTAGCTAAGCGAAGTAGCAGGAATCCGAGTCTGTTCATTAACCGTTAATAAAGTTATAGTTTTTTTTGGTAAAGAACCAAGATCACCTAGACTAAAGGAGAAGAGGGATGGAGAGGAGGGGTGGGAGCTGGGTTGGAAAAACATACTGAAATGGTGAACAAACTTTTGACAGAACTCACCAGGAGGGATAAGGTATTATTGATGAAGCGAGTAGGTAAATTGTAACATATACTTTGTTAAGTCATAACACAAGAAGAAATCAACAGGATGAGTTTGACCCAAAAATGAATGGAATTGAACGTCAATTAATTTTAATCACCACTCCTTACTAACAAGAGATGACCCTAAGAAGTTAGTAAAAAATAAAATTTAGCAAAAATTAAAAATGAAATACAAATAACAAGTCAACATCAAATGAAGTACAAATAACAAGTTGATGACACTCGATTTGACGTGATTATCAGCCTCATTTAAGCGACATTTCCTTACTTGAAACGTGGTTTTAGGGTAAAATAGCAAATATTCACTCAACTACCCTATTTCCTACCGATTTGGTTACTTTGGCCCTTTTGGGGTCAATTTGATGGTTTTCTAGTGTTTTTGTGATAGCACAGATTTTTGCCATCATTTACGTAGCCATGGACGTATTCAAGACCTCAAGGAGTGAACCAGAAATCAAACCGGATTCAGAACCGAAGATCCAACTGACCAGCACAATATTTTCGTCGAAAATACTACACAGTTTTCGGCGAAAATACCTTCAGAAAACCCACAGACAGAATGAGCTGAATTGCAATGAAGTTTTCGGCGAAAATACTATAATGTTTTCGCCGAAAAGTTATGAAGAAATCAGTTGACAGAAGCAGCAATTTACAAAGGAATTTTCGGCGAAAATAATCCCTTATTTTCGGCGAAAATAATCCCTTATTTTTGGCGAAAATAATAGAACAAATCCGGTGACTTAGGGTTTAAGTATAAATACTTAAACCGGCGGCCCAAAGAATCAATCATTATTCATATTTTCACGAATCAGACTTTTGAGAGTCAGCCGACTCTAGGGTCGATAGATAGAGTTTAGAGAGTTCGAAGATCCGTGGAGAGATCGTGACGCCATCCTTCACCTCGGAGAACTCGGAGCTTAAAGTTGAAGTTCCAGGAGATTGAAGCTTCGCGGGAGTCGTCAGCATTAGGTTTTTCAGTTCTTATCTGTTCTTCCTCTGTAGATGATCTTCATTGTTGCCTTTGATTCTCTTGTTTCTGATATGAGTAACTGAACTTGTGGAGCTTAGATTAGATGAACCCTAAGTGACCCAGGGCTTTAAAGCGGTCACGGATCGGCGGTGATTAGATTCAAAATTCAATCAGTTATTTTTCATGTTTGATTTGTTCTTCATTGCTTATGTTTCTTGTCTGGATTGATCACCTAGATTAGATTCTGGTTAAGCTAAGGATAGAAGCGAATGCTCGCCTTACTTTAGAACATCGAATTGAACAATTAACCTTATAATTGGAGCGTGCCTTTCGTAGGAACCGGTTAGGGTTAATTCACTGCAAGAGTAACTCATTAATCATTAGTAATTGCACCAGTTAATTAAGTTGTTGCGAGAGGCGACCGTACCCGGGCGGCTAGTTAATCTTGGTAGTTAGAACGGATAGAGCGAACGTTCGCCGGTCTTAAACCTAAGGGTAAGGAGTTATGGTGGTGTATAGAAACCGATTGAATTAGAATTGAAAACCGCTGATCTTGTGATTGCCGTTGCTCTGGTGATCTAAGGGGGATTCGAAATCTAAGTTCGTCTATCTTCTCGTTAGTCAACCTTTTACTTTTCTGTCTTTTATTTTCCTTTGTTCATCAGATTAGAAGTCGTGGAACTCACACCACGCACTAAGTGCTTAAACCTGAATAAATTGTCAGCCTCTTTGAGTAGTCAATTAGTAGAAACCCTGTGGAATACGATCTACCCTAGCTTCACAGCTTGGTAGTATTTGATACCGCTAAAAATGCAACATCAAATTGGCGCCGTTGCCGGGGACTCTTCTAATTGTTTGAAAGAAGAGTTGGCAAATTATTCTTCTACCTTTCCGCCTTACCATTTTTTTTTTCCTCCATATTTTCATGATTTACCTGGGTAGTGCTTCTTAGTTTTGATTATGCAGGATAACAGGTGGGATGACCAGTACCGAGAGCGGTACATCAATGAAGCACCATATCCCGAAGATTATCAAGAGTTGTTACATCATCAACAACAACAAACGGCGAGAATTGACTCCTTCTTTGATAATATCTTTTCAGTGCTACAAGCTCACCAAGAGATACACCAACAAGAGCATCGAAGAGACGCTAGAGATAACCAAGAGATGCTTCATGAACATCAACAATGCTCGTCGAAAACCCAATCTGCCTTGGATAATATCTCTTCAGTGTTACAAGCTCATCTCGCAACGGACATCAAGCTCGAGCAACCAAAGCAGTTAATGACAGAAGACGCTCAAGAGCTGTTCGAAGAGGAAGATGATGATCCTGTCCATGACTATTATGAGCTAGAAGAATCCTTGGCGGTGGCGGTTGATGAAGACAAAGAGCCAATCCATCTTGAAGTTGAAGCCGAAGAGGAGCACGAAGAAATCGAGGAGATATCCTCAATAGAGCTTCCGCCGAGCCAACCTATAGATCAAGCCAGAGATGAGCACGAGAGAATCAAAGACGTCAAGGATTTGGAAGTATACACGCTCGATCCCGACAGACCTCTTGATGAGCATCAGGTGGAGAAGATGGAGTTCATTGATCATGCCGCGCCGTACTACCTCTTTCCTACTCCAGTAGGAGAATTTGAGAAGAACTGGTCATCCAACCAGAACCACGATCTACTGGAACACTACCGGTTACATCACCCTGCTGGAGTGCTACATGGCACTCAACCGCACACCTTGAAGAAGACGATTGACTTCAAGGAACTTCTGAGTTGGGGTCCCTAACAGGTACCGTCCGGCTCAAGGACGTTAAAAGAGAGCGCTTCGTGGGAGGCAACCCACGGCTGGAGTCCGTTTTTGAATTTTTGAGTCAGTCTTTTTCGTCGTTCGAATCAGGTTCGGGGGAGCCAAAGTGCCAGTTTAATTTCCTTTTGTTTTGATTTGTTTTCAGTTGGGTTTTTGAAAAAAAGAAAAAAAAGGGGTTTTAAAAGAAGTTTTCGGCGGGAATTGAAAATTCTCGCCCGAAAAAAACAAACAGTGAGCCGCTTCTTTATTTTTGCTGATTTGTGAAGAAGTTTTCGGCGAAAATTTCACAATATTTTCGCCGAAAACTTGTGTTGTTTTGAAAATCATATTCCTTATTTCGGTCCGATTCTAACGCATACTTGATCGTTCAAATCGAGCTCTGTAGCTCCAGTTATGCCGAAAACAAGTTTTTCACGTTTTTGGCCAACTTCGTCGCTTTCCGTCCATTTTCTTGAGTCGTGTCTAAAAGGTTAGTTGTTGGGTTTTCAATTTTGAATCTTTTGACATATTGATTGTTGAATTTCGACGAGTTTAATACCGGTCTACCTCGTTTTGCGTGTCTGCTGTTTCGGTGTAATTTTTTCTGAACTAATTGAGCTTGGATGATCTAGATTGCTCTAGGAGTGTCGTGCCGTGAATTTAAAAAAAAAGAGTCAAAATATTTTCAAAATTCCCCTTAACCTTCTTTGTTCGACTTTTATTATGTGTGGATCCGGGACACTTGTCCCGATATCCTTTTGATCTTTTTGTTGTTTTTGTTTTTGTAGGAACTTGAGTAGCTACTCCGCTCCACTCCGGACTCTCCGTGCTCATCCGCTACACCGACCATCACCTTCCAGGTTCTTCGTAACTCTCTACTCTAGATTAGTTCTGTGAGGACATAGAACCGTTTAAGTGTGGGGTAGGATTCTAGGATTATGCATGATCTTGCTTGATTTTCTGTGATTCTATGGTTCAATTTTGAAATTTCTCTAGCATAGAATTGCTCAATTCTTGACTTTTGATGTTAAATTGCCTTCAATTTTGAACAATGACGTCTAGACTGTTCCACTTAGAACCTATAACCAACGTGTCAAAACTGATATTAAATGAGTCTAGGTCAGAACAGATCATAAATCACTTCAGTAGTTGAAACTTGAATTAATTGAATTGATTGGTTTGTTAATAACAAAGCTCGATAACACCGTTCTAAGATGATAGATGCTAGCTTCTCCCATGTTTTTCACTCCATATTTGTTCACCTGTGATTGTGGCTTGAGATTAAATGGAAATCCAATTCGAAATCTCGTGTAAAAAGTTATAACTAGCTAGGATCAAGTGGTTAAATCGATAAATCAAGTGTTTGAGTGGTGAAATTCGAGTTGTGCAAATCAATGTAAAGTTCTTTAAAGTGCTAAAAAAATCTAGGCAAGCCCGACACCTAAGTGAAGTGTTCGGGTTGAGCACTAGCATAAGCACAAATACTGTGAGCTAGGCAGGTCCAACACCTAAGTGAAGTGTTTGGTATCGAGCACTAGTATGCAGTAAATAAATTAAAGGAAGAAGTTGAAACTTGAAATTAATTGTTGTTTAAATCGGTCCTAGCTAGAACATGTAACGTACAGATCTAGAAACGGATGAAGTCGAATCGATAGCCACGTCACTTTTCCTACCTCCGCGTCCACATCATGGCTAGAGCTTAAAGTCTTTTTGATTAGAATTGGTGTTATCGTAGTCGGTTAATTATGATTAATTGTTTTACCAAGAAACGAGCTTTGTTAAAACTACTACTTGAAGTGTGCAGAAAACAGTGAGATCGAAAACTTATTTGGTTGATGTTCGTGCATGTGTAGGTCACTTTTTCTACGTGGAACAGTCTAAACCAAATTGTTAGAATTGAATCTCGGTTTAATCTCGTGTCATCTGTGAATTTGAGTGTGTTCTAGTTCAGTTTGCTTGAGGACAAGCAAAAGCTTAAGTGTGGGGTATTGATGACACTCGATTTGACGTGATTATCAGCCTCATTTAAGCGACATTTCCTTACTTGAAACGTGGTTTTAGGGGTAATAGCAAATATTCACTCAACTACCCTATTTCCTACCGATTTGGTTACTTTGGCCCTTTTGGGTCAATTTGATGGTTTTCTAGTGTTTTTGTGATAGCACAGATTTTTGCCATCATTTACGTAGCCATGGACGTATTCAAGACCTCAAGGAGTGAACCAGAAATCAAACCGGATTCAGAACCGAAGATCCAACTGCCCAGCACAATATTTTCGCCGAAAATACTACACAGTTTTTCGGCGAAAATACCTTCAGAAAACCCACAGACGGAATGAGCTGAATTGCAATGAAGTTTTCAGCGAAAATACTATAATATTTTCGCCGAAAAGTTATGAAGAAATCAGCTGACGGAAGCAGCAATTTACAAAGGAATTTTCGGCGAAAATAATCCCTTATTTTCGGCGAAAATAATAGAACAAATCCGGCGACTTAGGGTTTAAGTATAAATACTTAAACCGGCGGCCCAAAGAGTCAATCATTTTTCATATTTTCACGAATCATTCTTTTGAGAGTCAGCCGACTCTAGGGTCGATAGATAGAGTTTAGAGAGTTCGAAGATCCGTGGAGAGATCGTGACGCCATCCTTCACCTCGGAGAACTCGGAGCTTAAAGTTGAAGTTCCAGGAAATTGAAGCTTCGCGGGAGTCGTCAGAATTAGGTTTTTCAGTTCTTATCTGTTCTTCCTCTGTATGATGATCTTCATTGTTGCCTTTGATTCTCTTGTTTCTGATATGAGTAACTGAACTTGTGGAGCTGAGATTAGATGAACCCTAAGTGACCCAGAGCTTTAAAGCGGTCACGGATCGGCGGTGATTAGATTCGAAATTCAATCAGTTCTTTTTTATGTTTGATTTGTTCTTCATTGCTTATGTTTCTTGTCTGGATTGATCACCTAGATTAGATTCTGGTTAAGATAAGGATAGAAGCGAACGCTCGCCTTACTTTAGAACATCGAATTGAACAATTAACCTTATAATTGGAGCGTGCCTTTCGTAGGAACTGGTTAGGGTTAATTCACTGCAAGAGTAACTCATTAATCATTAGTAATTGCACCAGTTAATTAAGTCGTTGCGAGAGGCGACCGTACCCGGGCGGCTAATTAATCTTGGTAGTTAGAACGGATAGAGCGAACGTTCGCCGGTCTTAAACCTAAGGGTAAGGAGTTATGGTGGTGTATAGAAATCGATTGAATTAGAATTGAAAATCACTGATCTTGTGATTGCGTTGCTCTGGTGATCTAAGGGGGATTCGAAATCTATGTTTGTCTATCTTCTCGTTAGTCAACCTTTTACTTTTCTGTCTTTTATTTTCCTTTGTTCATTAGATTAGAAGTCGTGGAACTCACATCACGCACTAAGTGCTTAAACCTGAATAAATTGTCAGCCTCTTTGAGTAGTCAATTAATAGAAACCCTGTGGAATACGATCTACCCTAGCTTCACAGCTTGGTAGTATTTGATACCGCTAAAACTGCAGCATCACAAGTCAACATCAAATTCACATTTTCAACAAAAAAGAAGTTAAACAAACAAACAATACTTAAATAAAATGATAAAATAATAAGATTATAGAGGAGATTAAAGCATAGCTACTAAATCGAGCATAACCACCACCGAACGCGGCGGGCTGTCCACCAAAGCAACCACTCAAACAAAAAAACCCAAAAAATAATGGAACTGAACCAAACCGAACCGACCATCATCTTCAACCACAACCAAATTAAACAAAGAGCCCAAACTCGAAGAATGGAGTAGCGAGAAACAAAGAAAGACGTGAAGAGAGAATAGCACCAAAACCATGAATATGAAAATAATTAAATAGCTATGATTCTATGAAACTCAAACAAGAAAAGTGTGAGTGGGAAACCAAAACAATAGAGAATCCATAGATATCTCAACCAACCAACCACATAAATGCAACCAAAAATCAAACCTAAAACTTAGGGAAACAAACCAGCCGAAAAAATTGACCTCTGAGTTTATGAAACACTGCCTAGGAGGCTGAGTTCCCTTCCCTCATCCAAAACCATCCATGATGAATGAGGATCGACGATCAGCGTTCCCAAAAGGTCATTCCCTTCAAACGAGAATTCACCTAGGTTGGAATCAACTAGAATAGAGTCGACGCAGACCCACCAACTAGTGGTGGGATTTGGGCTGAGCCGGGTTAAACTCAGACCGGTCAACCGGGCTTTCGAGCTACCCAATTTGCTATTTTCGTACCTAGTAAGTTACCCGAATAGATTGAGTAGTCGTTATTCTTTTAAATTGGGCATAATTAGCGGCCTAGGTTTCATTTTCCTCCACCTCACCTCTCATTCTCTCAATCTCATACGACATAGAGGAGTGGAGCGTCTATGGTTGTCGACAGTCGATAGTCGGGTATCGCAATAGCATGGATAGAGAAAGTGTAGCCGTTTAGGGTTGCCGCCACCGCTTGTCTGAATCCCTTATCCAACCGTCTTCCTGCCTCTTGCTCTTATTTTTGCCCTGTTTCCAGATTACCATGCAAGAGGGAGATAACAAATGGATCATGAACGGATTTGAGCTGTTTTGGTCTTGGAATCGACTCTGCAAAGGTTAGATAGATTCATGTGGATGGATCTGAGATGGTTAGAATTGGTCAAAGGTGGAGTCTTTTTCTGTTGTTGACCTGTTTTTGGGTTCTGTTGTCAAAGAATTGCAGAAGGGACTCTAGATAAGAAGAAAAAATAGAAGAAGATGAAGATGAGATTCAGAGAAGATTCTAGAGAGGCCGCGAACAAGAAGAAGAATAAAGATAAGGGAAAGAATGTCTTATTATCCATTTTGGTCATTGATCTATGGTGTTTGTAAAAAACTGGTCATAAACCTTTGATTTGTAACCTAGTGGTCATTAAACTATAGGGTTTGTAACAATTTAGTCAATATATTAAGTCTTCGTCCAATTTCTCAGTTAAGTATTGATATCACCAAACCATCTCAACACTTTTTTCCATGTCACCTATTCCACCCATGACTCAACCAACCCAACCTAATTGTGTACGTCAGGGAGAGCCTTGTAGCTCCCTTGTCGTATACTTGCTTCATTACGAAATCTGAACAAAGGAAGAGCCTATTTTTTCAAAATAGCAGGTGCAGATGACCATAATTTCATAACTAAGCAAGAAATAGGAGTGAATGAAGAAGATATATCACATCCAAGCTATGGATTCTTCGATTCAGTTGTCAAACCCTAAACAAGAAGCCACAATTGTAAAATTACTGAAATGAAAAAAAGAAATGACGTAAGACCCCCATGATTTCGGAAATAAAGGATTCTTATCCAACTAATGATTGAATTAATCTTGTAACCAAGATTACTGCTTTTTCTCTGCTCTTCCAATTTTGTTAGGAAAGCTTTGATCTTGTCTAATGTTGGTGGAGGAAGAAGTGGGGAAGAAAGATGGAAAGGAGGTTGGCAGAGGATATGAAGGGTTGGGTTATTTTTAGGTTGATTTGTTTAGATTGAGTTCGATTGGGTTGGATTGGTTAGTTGTGTCGAGTCTAGGTTCAGTTACGTGACATGGCAAGGAATGACATGAAAAAAAGTGTTGAGGTGACATGGTGATGTTAACACTTAACGGACAAATTGTATGGAGACTTAACGGAATGATCAAATTGTTATAAACTCTATAGGTTATTGACTACTAGGTCATAAATCAAAGGTTTATAACCAGTTTGTTATAAATCCCAAAGGTTTATGACCAAAATGGACAATAACTCGGGAAAGAATCTTTATTAGGGTTTTGTTAATTGTTATGGTTATGATAATTACTAATTAGAGTTAGGCCGATATATATTTATTAGTACAAGCCTATAGATTAAATTAGTCTGATATTAGGTCTATTAGTTTAAGATATTTGGGTCTTAAATATTCTGGCCGGGCTTTTATCGGGTTTTACTTGAAAACCCCAAAACCCGAAATTATCATATTTTCAAGCCCAAGCCCGACCTTATGAATATTTGATCGGGTCGAGTCGGGTTTCCCACCCCTACCACCAACAGAGACCCGAGTCATTGGTGAACATAGTAAGCAACAATCCTCATAGCCTCCAAATTCTGCAAAAAAGGTTAATAAAAAACACCCCAAGGGTGGCATCAAGACTCATAAGAGCCTGTAAATCAGCACATGAGAGTCACGTGACTGTCATTGAACCACAACCGTATGACCCCAAAGTCCACCAAACGGAAGGGAGAACCCAAAGAATAGGGGACGACAACGCGACTGGCCAACTAGAGAGCAAGAGTAGAGAAAATAGGAGGAAGGCCCACATGAATAAGACGCCATTGTTGGATCGAAGTGAGAATTGAGGGAATTTTCTGGTTTGCTGGTCGGGTTCCACCAACTTTGATCGCCAGTAATCAACTTTTCTCTACAGCGGTTACTTTTCAACTTTCTTTTAGTTACAGTTTCTTGTTTAGTGTGTTGTCTTTTTTTATTTTAATTCAATTTCTTGGTCCTTATACAGTTCGTTAGACATTTCATTAACTTTGTATTTGTGTGAACAATGAGTGTAATCATAATCTAATTTTTGTTAAACTAGAATAATAACAAGTACAGTAGACAAACACGAACACCACCAACAACAACAAAATTAAACCGTAACGAACACTACAGTAAACACTAATACTCTAAGTACAAAATTTTACGGTCCTCGACCTCGATGTTGATGCCTTTGAGTTTATCCACCAACTCATCAGTGTGATCCTCGAGCTCCAAATTATGAATCACAATTCGTCTTACACCTCGACTACATCATCTTCCTCCTCAGGAACCCCTATTTCTTGCAAATTTCACCACATTACCATACGAATTTTCCCGTCTCCTTTGGGCATCCAAGGTAATGTTGTAACAGAGTACGATTTTGAGCACACTTGGGATAAACTGCAACTACAATCACCGAGAGACTGTGTTCTCTCATGGGGTCAGAACAACCATTATTAGATAGTAATTGAGAGGATAATTGAGTTTTGAGGGGGGGGGGGGGGTGTGGAGAAATGTTCATGTAAGGGGTTGGCTTATATAGGCACCACTAGGGCTGGATAATGGGACGGGTACTCGTACCCATTATTTTACAAATAGTGGGTACACATAACGCGCAAAATTCATCCCAAACCTTAATTAACTCATTCGGGAAATGATTATCCACTAACTCGAATGAGTATTAACGAGCTCGGGTCAGGATATACGGTAGACCCCAACATATAAAAAATGTTAACAATTACCTATAAAATAGTAGGTCCACAATTGCGAAGCCGCATAAACATATGGTTGGAGTTGGTGAATAGTTTGTAAAAACTAAGAGATCTCAAATTGGTTAGAGATAATTGATTTCTATTAGAATCCTTGTTATAATCAGAAAACGGAAATTAATGATTATTGTCATTAAGTCATTAATTCCACTCATAATAGAAAAGAATATTATTGATTTCGTATTTAATTTAGGATCAAAATCATAATCATAACTAAATGCGAATATTTGATTTGAGATCCACAAATCTCTCCACTATCCCTGAAATGAGGGTATCTATCACTATAAATAGGGGAGCTACCTAATCCTAGATATGCACACAAACATTGAGCAAACAGAGTTAGAAAGTGATTTCTTAAATTTTCGGTTTTCTCACGAATGAGAGAATTTGGAGTGGTTGTTTTATCCTGGAGGCGACCAGTTGATAGTCTGTTGTGCGCAATACGAGGAAATGCCACGAACGTCTTAAAGAGAGCGACCTAGTCCGTCACTCGGCTAGATCGGTAACCTTGTTCCTTTTTTTGTTCGTTTCTAACAATTTTAAGACGTTGTGTTGCTGCTATTGCTACCAAACAGAATACCAGATCTGGCTCTAGCGATATCAATCGCCCCTTTTGCTTTAAAGGTGCTAAATTTCGTAGATGGAAGCAAAAGATGTTATTCTACCTAACAACCAAGAGACTCGCAAACACATTGACCTTCATGCGAAGACGATTATTATTACAAAGTGGAATGAGGATGACTTTTTGTGCAAGAACTACATCATCAACGGTCTGGATAATGATCTCTACGACTACTACAACAGTCAAAGCAATACTGCAAAGAAGTGTGGGATGCTCTCCAAAAGAAATACGACAAAGAGGAAGATGGTGCCAAGAAGTATGCTGTTAGTCGCTACCTACGCTACCAGATGGTTGACGAGAAGTATGTTGAAGCTCAGTCTCATGACTCCATAAGATCGCTCATGAGATTATCTCAGAAGGTATGCCTCTTAACGATCAGTTTCAAGTTGCATGTCTTATCGACAAGCTACCTCCTTCTTGGAAATATTTCAGAAATGTTCTCATGCATAAAACTAAATAATTTTCATTGGAAAGTTTGATAACTCGCCTTCGGATGGAAGAGGAAGCTCACAAACAGGATATGAAGGAAGAAGTGTTGTTTGTCAACACTAAACGATCCACCCCAACAACTTTAAAACCGAACCAGAAAACCTTCAAGAATCAGGGTCGCAAACCAAACAAGGTCCGCACCAACCAGAATAGTAACCTTCGTGGGAACCAAAAAGATTTTGCCCAACCTCGTAAGATTGACTCTCCGTTTCTCTGTTATACTTGTGAGAAGCCGGGTCATATGGCACAAAAGTGTAGGAACAAGCCTAACACCGGTCTCAGTGTTAACTTGACTTAAGAGGAGGAACTTATGTGGCTATGATTACTGATATAATGGCTAAAGTCAATCTCACTGGTAACTCTGAAGGTTGGTGGCTGGATACTGGTGCTTCAAGACATGTGTCCAATAACCGTGCTCTTTTCAAAACATATATTGAAGCAACCACAGATAAAAAAGTGTTGTTGGGTACTTCTCACACCACTATTGTTGCTAGTTCTGGGAATGTGGAATTGAACTTTACCTTTGGCAAGACTCTTACCCTCCAAGATGTCTTGCACACTCCAGAGATAAGGAAGAATCTGGTTTTGGGCTATCTTCTCGACAAGGCTGAGTTTTATCAATCTGTGGGCGTTGACTTGTATACTCTCACTAAGAATGAGAAATTTGTGGGTAGAGGGTATGCATGTGATGGGATGTTTAAGCTTATTGTTGAACTTAATAAGATGAATGTTTCAGTTTACATGCTGTGTGATTTCAACATTTGGCATGCTCGTCTTTGTCATGTTAACAAACATATTGTGAAGAACTTGAGTAGCTTAGGTCGTATTCGTAAACTCTCCTTAGATGATTTTGATAAATGTGAATTTTGTAGCCAAGCCAAAATAACAAAATCGCCCCACAAATATGTGATTAGTGAATTTGAGCCTTTGGATTTGATTCATTCTTATATTTGTGAACTTGATGGGACGTTAACTAAGAATGGCAAGAGATATTTTATAACTTTCATTGATGATTGCTTTGATTATACCTTTGTTTACTTGATGAAAATAAGAGTGATGCACTTGATATGCGGCCAAAGGATGGTGACATAATTTAAATTATGTCACCTCAACAATATTCATTCACAGCCATAAGATGGGATTCCATAATCAAACCAATTGATTAATTATGGAATGAGTGAATTAATTGCATTGATTATATTTGAGTCAATTTGGGGAGGCATTTATATTATGATATTATTCTTATTCTTTGCAATCAATCATTTATATTAGTTACCATATTATTACTAATATTATTCTTGCTCAAATCCGAAAATATCTTACTTCCTTTTTTTTCAATCGAAGTAAATCATTCAGAGACGACTATGAATACTGCACCATCTCCGCCAATCTTGAATTTCTGCAAGGCCACAGTATGGAGAGAATACTATTATCCAGCCAATACTATTATTTCTAAACCTTCATTTTTTACTTACTCATTATGAACTCGATTTTCAATAAGATAATAAATGATTTATTTTTTATGTTTTTTTATAATCGTCTTCAGTCGGATCTTCAGTGTATATTCCATTCATTTTTCATTTTTTTTAGTTTTTAAATAACTGACACTATTATCTAGCTAGTAATAGTATTATATGAATTCTGATGTTTCGTTATTCGCACAGTACTGATATTTATCTATTTTAGTGTGTGTTTATACGTGTTTTACATATAATACTATTATTTACCATTAGTTTCTGTTCAATTTCTTAGATGTGCCTGAGGTAGCTTTTGATTGCGAGGCGTTGGAGTTCAAAACTGTCAAGGATGCCGAATCATTTTATAGAGACTATGCTCATAGGAGTTTTAGTACCGAGCTTTGCTTTGCTGTGTATTCATTTGAGATTCACCAACAGTAGGTTGATCCAGCCTATTCACCGGTTCATTCCTGTCTACCGGACGTTTTGGTACAACAGGTTTCCTCGGCTTCGGCTTTTTGGATACAACCAACTTAATCCTTTTCCCACTTTTCTGAATAGGAGTTTTAGTCATCCTGATCCAAGATTAATTGTATCTGCATGAGGCAAAGGCATCCTGATCAAAGAATAATAGTATTCCTAATATTCAATTATTGGAACAACCAAACTACACCCCAAACAACACAGTATAACTCAATCAATAATAGTAAAACTACAATACTATTATATGCATACTATTGTGTTCGGAGACAAGTAAATGTTCAAAATCAATCATAATAGGGGCAGTTATCTGGAACAAATAGTAATCATAACATACTATTTTAGCAGGAACAAATCACACACACAAATCACAGTTGCAGTCACCATTTACAATACAGATTCAAAACAGGTTCGCACGAGATTCAAAACTCTTAAACCACAAATCAGACTCTTCGAACACTAATCTTGTTTGATAATAGTATTAACCTAATAATAGTATTTGTCATTCCAAAATCAGAGCAGAAAACATATATCTGAGATGAATGCTGGTTCACAAACCTAACCCAACACAATCGACAAATAAAACTAGGTCTGATCGAACATGCAGAGTAAGAAATCAAAACCTGATTATAGGTTGAACGAGATTCAAGGAAACGACGGCGGCTACACCACTCACCAGAAACCGAATCGGAAACACAAAACGAGCACTGAGGAATCGGCAGTGGAATGACGTCCGGTAGTGGTTCGATGAATGTAGAGATTGAATCGGCGGGTTCGGCGACTGAATGCAGAGAAGATTTGGGAGAGAATGGGGTGCGGTTTTTTTGTGGCAATGGTTAAAAGAGGAATGAAAATGGAAAAGGTAAGTAATATAATGCAATTTGGGGTAATAAAAATATTTAATATGGCACAATAAATAGTGGGATCCCATTATTTTATTAATATAATCCCTCCACCATTGGATCTAATATATGGAGATCTAATGGCTCTTATGGATTATGTCTTATAGACATAATCCAACTTTTGTCACCACTCCTAATCCGTTTGATATGTTTAAGTTGTTTGTTGTTGAGTTTGAAAACCTGTGCAATAGGAAGATCAAGCGACTCAAGAGCGACAGAGGCACTGAATATGACTATAACTCGCTCAAGGAATTCTACCGCTCACACGATATTATTCATGAAACTTCTGACCCTCATTCTCCTTAAATGAATGGTAAAGCTGAACGAAAAAAAAAGGACATTTACTGAATTACTTGTGGTTATTTTGCTTAATTTTGGTGCTGCATCCTGTTGGTGGGTTGAATTTTTTTGACTGTTTGTTATGTGCTTAATCGAGTTCCTAAATCAAACAGTAAAATGTCACCTTATGAGACTTTGAAGAATAGACCACCTAATCTCTCATATTTTAGAACTTGGGGGGTGGCTGGCTTATGTGAGAATTCTTGATCCTAAAAGAATTAAACTAGTTAGTAGAGCATATGAATGTATTTTTGTTGGCTATGTTGTGAATAGTAAAGCATATAGGTTCTAAGATTTGAATGCTTAAACCATTTTAGAATCCAACAATGCTCATTTTTGTGAAGATAGTTTTCCTTTCAAACTGAGAAATAGTGGGGGTATTTCATCTAGTATCTTGCTGCTATTAGGAATAATGGACCTAGTGGGTTGTTGAATCTGAATCAGAACCTAGAAGGAGTAAAAGACTTAGAATCTGTAAAGACGTTGGTTCTGACTTTTCTGTCTACACTCTTGAAGATCATCCCACAACTCTGCATGGAGCTCTAACCTCCTTAGACGCAGATTTGTGGCAAGAAGCCATTAATGATGTAGAGTCTAAAAAACTTGGTATTTGGTAGATTTACCTCCTGGTTGTAAAGTCAAAGACTGTAAATGGATTCTGAAAAACAAAATGAAACCTGATAGTACTGTTGATAAGTATAAGGCTCGTTTAGTAGCTAAAGGCTTTAGACAGAGAGAAAATGTAGATTTCTTTGATACTTATTCACTAGTAACTAGAATAACTTTCGTTCGTGTTTTGATTTCTCTTGCTTCCTTCAACAATCTTGTTGTGCATTAGATGGATGTTAAAATTACTTTCTTAAATGGTGATTTAGATGAATAAATTTACATGGAACAACCTGAAGGTTTTTTTTTATTCCTGTACATGCTTCTAAAGTTTGTAGACTAGATAAATCTTTATATGGTTTAAAACGGGCTCCTAAACAATGGTATGAAAAATTTACTATCTAGTTCTCTCACATGGTATTAAGGTGAATGACAGTGGCAATTGCATTTACTACTAATATGAAAATAACATTTGCACTATCATATGTTTGTACGTTGATGACATGTTAATTCTTGGTTCTAATAATCATGTTGTCAATATTGTGAAAACCATGCTTTGTGAGAACTTTGAGACGAAAGATTTGGGTGAAGCTAGTGTTATACTATGAATCCAGATAACTAGGACTGAAAGGGGATTTTTTTAGATCAATCTAGTTCCATATAATTACTTTGACTGTAAACCTGCTTGTACTCCTTATGATGCTAGTGTAAAACTCTTTAAGAACACTAAAAATAGTGTAAGACAATCTGAATATGCTAGCACAATTAGCAGTCTGCGATATGCTCTGATTGTACTAGAACATATATTGCCTATGTTGTGGGATTACTTTGCTGGTTCACAAGTTGTGAGCATTGGAATGCTATTGAAAGGGTAATGAGATACCTCAAAAGAACAATTAACCTTGGACTTCAATATCAATGGTTTCCTGTAGTATTAGAAGGGTATAGTGATGCGGATTAGAATACCCTATTAGACGACTCCAAGGCAACTAGTGGCTATGCTTTCAACATAGCTAGTGGGGATGTGTCTTGGAAGTCGAAGAAACAGACAATCTTAGCTCAATCAACTATGGAATCAGAAATGATAGCACTAGCAACTGCTAGTGAAGAAGCGAGTTGGTTGAGAGGATTGTTAGCAGAGATTCCCTTATGGGAAAGATCGGTTCCGCCGGTATTGATCCATTATGATAGCACTGCAGCTATTGCTAAAATTTAGAATCGTTATTGCAACGATAAGAAACGACAAATCCATCGTAAGAACAATACTGTACAGAGTTCCTTTCTATAGGAGCAGTGAGGGTGGATCACATTAGATCTGAGGAGAATCTAGCCGATCCTTTGACGAAAGGATTATCTAGAGAGAAAATCCAGAATACTTCTAAGGGTATGGGAGTTATGTCATAGAACGATGAATTACACATAATGGTAACCAGACCCATGAATGGAGATCCCAAGAAATGGGTTCAATGGGTAAAAACAAGTTGTGTGTAATATGTGTAGATCATGCAAGTGAAGCATGAGTTCCTGAAGCGGAAAATAGGTTGAGGCAATTGAAACTCTTAATGAGATCTATACTCTATGTGGAGTGGAGTACCTAGCTTTAGGAGTAATTCTAATAGACTGACCTATGTGATTGTGGAAGTGTGGCAGCTTCCTATGAGATCTTAAGGGCAAAGATTTTTAGAACATTCACTAAACCGAGATAGACGGGAATGCATAGGCTTTTAGAGGACAAAACTCAAGAATTATCAAGCGTGCGACAATGTCTGAGATAGAGTTCAAGACTATGTGTCACTCTAGTTTAATCAGAATTTTTTGTCACTACGTTAAGGTTCAAATTGAAGGATACCTTAGTTTATGCTTGCTCTTATGTTCTTTTATGTTGATCCTCAATGATATGTTTTTAAAAATATTCAAGTGAAGGATTGTTGGAGTTGGTGAATAGTTTGTAAAAACTAAGAGGTCGTTCACTTGGGTGATTTGGGAGGAACATTGTGAGTGATTTGAGGCTCAAATCTCTGCCCTGGATATTTGGCTGAAATCACTCGTTTACTTTGTAGTTGTAGTTAGAGATTTGGGGTAGATTTGAGATTTCGAAGTGGGCCCCTAGAGATTTGGGGGAGATTTTGAAATCTCTACTAATACTAGAGATTTGAGAGAGATTTGGGGGTTTGTGTTACAGATTTACATAAATGCCCCCAAATAAATTGCAGAAAGATGAATAATGATGGTATATTGGTCTTTGACAATAAAGATATTTTAATTTATTTTTTTAGGTTTGAGAAATCTCTACCACTAAATCTCTCCAAATCTCTCAAGTGAACATGCTCTTTCTCAAATAGTTAGGGAACCCAAATCTCTAGCTATTTGAAATCAGCTAAACTCAAATCACCCAAGTGAACGACCCCTAAGAGATCTCAAATTGGTTAGAGATAATTGATTTCAATTATTAGAATCTTTGTTCTAATAAGAAAAGAAAATTAATGATTATTGTCATTAAGGCCCTGTTTAGTATCACTTATAATTATCAAAATTACATAATCAACTTAATTAATTTGAAAATACACTTAAAATGTTGTTTAGTTGTAAATTAAAAAATTCAATTATATAATTTTAACACAATTTCGTCCAAATTAAAAAAGTAAAAAAAAAAGCCAATTATGAAAATTATAAAATTCACATTATGAAATTTGGAGACAGTGAATTATGTAAATTTTCATAACAACTTCCGCCTTTCAAGTCCCACTTCCAGCGCAAATATTGGATATTATGAGAAGAGTGAGAATTAAGGTGTGAGCTTCCTTCTTGCTGTAGTAGGGGGTTTGTTGTTCTTTTCTCTGTAAACTAATGAACCCAGATAGGGGGAATGAAAGACAATCCCTGGATAGGAAACTGAGACATTACTGTTGTTCGTGTCTTTGTTAAAGTATGTGTTGTTTCTGTTTAATGTAATGGTACTATGGATATCTGTTTCAACATCAAAGTTCTCGCTTCCATCCAAGCTGCTAATAGAAGAAGAAGGTAATAGTGTGATATTACAAAGTGGTCATAAAACTTTAAACGTTACAAAGTAGTTTGGAAATTTCAAATCACGTTACAATTCAGTATTACAGTCACTTAATGTCGCAATTTTTGACTGTTTTGTCCTGTAATCTCATACATGTCATAAAAATGGATCAAATACTTGAGTAGTCCCGATTCATGGTGTGGGATTATTGCGAAGATTTGGAGAAAAATATAGAAGATATCATGGTAGAAAAGTTAGTAATCCCACACCTTAATTCACGCTCTTCTAAGCATGACGGGATTGCAAATCAGATGTGGACTGCTGAGTGTGCTAGTAATTAGTCGAGTTTAGACGAGTGTTATATGTGATTTACTTGAATTCTAGAAGTATGCATAATTTATAATTCAACTAAAGTAATGAACACAATTATTCTTACAAAATTATATAATTTCATAATTTACAAAACACCAAAAAAACAGAATTTCAATTATGAATTATAATTACGTAAATTTCAAAATTCCCCAGTTATAAATTTTTGATAATTTATAGTGAACAGGGCCTAAGTCATTTAATGATTTTGTCATTAATTCCAATTAGTAACAAAAAAGATAGTATTGATTTCTTCTTTAATTTAGGATCAAAATCGTAATCCTATATAAATGCGAATATTTGATTTGAGATTCCACAAATATATCCACTAACCCTAAAATGAGGGTATCTACCACTATAAATAGTGGAGCTACCTAATCCTAGATGTACACACAAAATTTGAGCAAACAAAGTTAGAGAATGTTTTCTTAGATCTTCGGTTTTCGCACGAATCGAAGAATTTCGAGGGGCTATTTTATCTTGGAGGCGACTGGTTTATAGTCTGATGTGCACAATACAAGGCAGTGTGACAAACGTCTTAAAGAGAGCAAACTAGTCCACGACTTAGTCAGATTAGTAACCTTGTTCTTTTTATTGTCCGGTTTCTAACGCATATCAATAATTATCAACAATTAGTGCACTTAATTTAATCAATAAATAGCAGAGGAGTTCAAACTTTAGTCAACATTCAACAAATTCCAAAGGCAATAAGCCATTAGCAATAGTGGGTTTAAAGTTCATTTTTGCAAAGACGTAGCAGTAGGCAGTAGTGGGTGCAAAGGCACAAAGGTCTTACCAGCAGTGGTTTTAAAATTCCAAAAGTAGTAGCAGTAGTGGGTTTTGACTCCAATCAACATTCCATAAGACTAAAAAATATATAGTTTTTTTTTTCATTTTGTACATTTGACCATCATTTGTGGAAGCGTTACATTGGGTTAGACTTCATGGGTTGGGTCTACTAGATTCAAAGTTCAAGTGGGTTTAAAGTTCTGGCCTTAGTGGGTATCCAGGGTATTAATTGATTCGGGCTCAGGTACTCATTTCTCTCTCGACTTGGGTACCCACATTAACCCAAATGAGTACGTCAGGTTCGGGTATATCCACTACCCACGGGTCAACTTATAAAAAAAATTACAACCTCTTTTTTTTATTGGGCGTGGATTCGAGTCTGTGACCTCTATTATAGAGGTGTAGTTACTTCACGAGTAGACTAGAAGGCCTTCCACAACACTGGCCAACACCTAGATAGTGTCGCACTGGTTGGGTGACGCGACGCCATCCAATATGGCATAACATCTAGTGACCGTTATGACCACTACTGGTTGGCAACTCACCACCCAGCCAGTGCAGCGTCATCTAAGTGTCATATATGTCCAATTTTAGACATAATTCGATAATGTACCATAAAAGTAAATTATTACTAATTTCTATCCCAAAACAAAAAAATCCTTACATTTCAGCCACACTTTGCCCAGGAGGGGAGTAATAACAATGAAGGAAATTCAATTTTAAATCAACCCTATTTGTAATCGAGACGGAGTTGAATGACAGAACAAACAATGAAACGAATCACTCCAATCTAACCCTAGATCTCAGTAAAGGAAAGAACTCAGTGATTTGTTAACGCAGTTCAAGAAACCCTATTCTGTGGAGCCTCGGGAGGGGAGACTCAGCCCAAGATACACTATGGAGTAACCAAGAGTACATAGCACAAAATAAAGCACCAAGATCGAACCAATTTAACCAGAACAACAGAAACTGGAACAATAGAACGAAAGCCAGAGAATACAAGGGAGCAAGAAGGAACGAAGACTCAGCTTTCGTTCAAGGCAACAGTAGGTGCCAAGCGTCAACAGAGATTGTCGATCACCTTTCTTCAAGTGCCGATGGAAGAAACCTGATGTGATCATATTTAGTGCATTATAAGTCCTCGATTAGCCTAGGGATCCCCCATGTTTGATCTCATTTTGCTATGATTTATAGGCCTTTATGGATGCTTTATGCAAAGTGCCCTTTTGTTGCCCGGTTGCCACTTTGAGGCCAATTCTATGTCTAGTGGAGTTGTTTTCTTTGCATTTTTAGGTCTTGGCATTGAAGTAATGGTGACAAGGAGCACGTAGGATCAAACGGGAGGTCAATCGGAGCTAGGACGGAGGAGATATGATCGTTGAAAAATTGAGAAAAATGCACCCTTCAACTGAAGAAGTTTTCGGCGAGAACTCTAAGTTCTCGCCGAAAACCTTAAGCATTTTCAAACAGAAGAATCACAGAAGGCGGACTTCCAATTTGTGAAGAAATTTTTGGCGAAAACTCAGGGAAGTTTTCGCCGAAAATATATGAAGGATTGCACAGCCGCTCGGGGATTTCAAAGACATTTTCGGCGAAAATCTTACACTATTTTTGCCGAAAATACCAGGCAATTCTAGCGCAGTATATAAAGAAGGCAACAGACGAAAATTGGAGAAGGAGATCATAATTTTGACAACACAGTCGCCGCCACTCTCTCTCAATTCTCCATCATCGCCGATCACTCCTCTCTCTCAACCAAACACCATCCTCCCTCAATTGTTGATCAACTTGAAGATCAAGGATCTAAGTGAAGTCTTCCACACCTTGGATTGGAGCTTGAAGAGCCAAGTGGGAAGATCCTCCATGGAAGCAAGGATGGTCTCCTCTTCTCAATTTCAGGTTTTTTCCATGGTTAAGCTAGGCTAAGCTTAGGTTTAGTTTAGTGGGGGATGGATCAAGCTAGGATAGATGATTGATTGTATGGATTGAGTTTTTCTTAGCCATTTGCGTAAGATGATGATCCTAGACCTTGTGCTTTGTAGCCATTAGAGCTTGATTGTTCTTTTGGTATTGTTTATGTCTTCCAATACATGAGAATGATTGATTGATGTTGATCTAAGGTTGTAGGATTGTAATTGGATGATTTGAGAGATTGGATTATACAATTGCAACCATTTTGAGCTTGTTTTCCTTGTTGTCATTTTATCAAACACTTGGTGTGCATTTAGTTTTCTCTCATTTGAAGGTTGAAAGACCCTTTTGATTGCTAGACTAGTGTTATATGATTGACATGAGAGTGTCTTGCATCATTTACCTTGTGTTTGATGATTGTTGGCATAGAATTCAAGTTTCAAGCATTTCATTGAGCTAGTTAAAGCACTTCATTCCCTTTGTTCACATAGCGAAAGCATGGTGCATTTGGTCTAGGAGTAGAGAGTCAATTGTGCGAGAGTTCGTTGATTCTACTTGAGTGAATTGCATGGTCATCGGCTTACACATCATTGCTTGAGATTCAATCCAGCTTTCATGAACCTTGAGCTTGAAGAAACCTCTTGCTAGACTAAACTCCTTTCTCTCTTGTTTGATCCTCAATTTCACTTGTTAGTTTTGCCTTGTTTGTTTATGCTTTTGATTTGTTCTAATTCAAAATCAAACCTCAAATCAAATGTTTAGACTGTTCATGAATTTTGTGAGTATTAGCTTATGAGAGGACCTCGTGGAATACGACCTTGGTAATAAACTCTTATCAAAACCCTAGCAGAGCAAAACTAAGCAGCAACGATGAATTTCAGAGAGTGTGTATCCACTACAAAAAAAATTGACCTTTAGCTACTACAAAATTACAACGGCATGAAAATGCAGTAGCAAATAGTTAGTATTTGCTACGGCAATCACTATTTCATGTAGTAATTTGCAGTAGCAAATACTAGTTGCCACACCACTATTTGCAATGGGATGCTGGGTGTAGCAAATAGTGGTGTGGCAAATAGTATTTGCTACTGCAAATTACTACATGAAATAGTGATTGCCGTAGCAAATACTAACTATTTGCTACTGCATTTTCATGCTGTTGTAATTTTGCAGTAGCTAAAGGTCAAATTTTTTGTAGTGATCTTCTCTCTCTTCTCAGCAGTTAACAAGGGTTTTATACCCAAGTCACATGAGTGAAAAGGCGCAGAGTAAAAAGGCAGTCATCAACGTGGATCGGCTGGGAAATAACCAAAGCGGTCCAACCGGTGAGTGATTGGGTTAAACAACAACAAATGTCCTTCTAACCCAAAGAGTCACTGGTCATCCTATAGTGTATTTAGGCATTCATGTCCCCTGTTCATCATTGGCTCACCTTCACATTTGATACTACAGATGACAGTTTTACCAACATCTTTGATGCCATTGTGTGTAACAATTTGGCAATCAAAGTCATCAAACATGGACTCAGAAAGAAGGTTTCTTCTTAGAGATGGAACCCATCTAAAGTTGGAGATAACCCCAGTACTACCATCGAAAATTCTCATAGGGACAGATCCATGACCCTTGATTTTCAAGGTGGAGTGGTCACCCATCATCACTTCCTGATGCGAACCGCCTCCTCTAGGAAGGGATTGACTCAACACCCAAAACTATATTATCAGCCCCACGAGAACCTAACCTTTGAAACCGCGGAGAACACTTGAAATCCACTAAGTATAGACTTAGGAACCCCAAGGTATTCGGTCGAATTGGTGCCACAAACAAAGGATGATAGCCTTTGATGATAAACCAAACCCTAAGCTAAGCAACAACGAGCAAAGACTTGAAGGGAAAAGAACTTAGTTCTGAAATTTCAATAATCAATAATCTGTCTTACATTGGCGGCCGAAGCCTTTATTTATAGCCCAAGGGTGGCAAAAACCGGTTCCAACTCTAACAAGGAAAGACTAAAATAATCCTAAAAGATAGGCCGAAGAAAATATTAAAATAAATATAGTTGTCCGAGATTAAAACTCTAAAACCGGCAAAATTAAGCAAAACCCTAATCCGGGCGGATTAGGGCACACCGGGTGTCCTTGTCCGGGTGGGACTAGGAAATCCTCCGGGCGCGGGCTGGACTCCGGACGCGGCTAGGAAAACTGCCCGGAACCCGCGCGGTGGCATTTCTGTAATTACCGCGGGTTCCGGGTGACCGGGTGGTCGGGTGGCGTCCTTTGCTGCTGGTGACCGGCTCGGCATCAACTGCTCCGGATCCGGAGCTAGGGTTTTGGTGATGCCGGGCTGCTCTGGCCTTCTGCTGGACATTTCCTCGGACAAGTGAGGTTCCTCCCAAGTCTTTTGACCTCCTGAGTCTTCTGGCTTCAACTTGTCCGCCAGATTCTGAGTGTGGAGTAGGGTTAGCCGAGGCAGGGGCTGGTTGGCCGTATCCGCCGGGGCTGGGGCAGGGTCCTTTGGGCTTTTGCCTCCATTATTGATCTTCTGTCGGTCATCAAGGGTTAGCACCGTGCATCCTTCCCTGATGAACCTCTGGTCCAGTTCCTCATGCTTGGCTCGACTCCAATCTCCTATGTAAGCGGTGACCTGTGTCTTGAAGGCTTTAACTTGGCTCCGGGTCAGGGGCAGGTCTGGCCGGGTCCAGGGCACCGGGGGTTCATCATTCCCCTCTTCTTGAGGAGGATTCGTCCTCGAATCTGTTTCTACAAAATCATCATCATAGAAAGGAGTTAAGTCAGCAACATTGAAAGTAGCACTTACACCATAGGTGTTACGCAAATCTAAAACATAAGCATTATTGTTTATTCTCTCAAGGACAGTGTAAGGTCCGTCTCCTCTTGGCAGCAACTTAGATCTCCTTTGCTCAGGGAATCTATCCTTTCTGAAGTGGATCCACACTTGGTCGCCGGGTTGGAAGATTTTCTCCTTTCTTCCACGGTTTGCATTCCTTAGGTATTGAGCTGTCCTCTTTTCAATGTTGGCTTTGGCTTTCTCATGAAGCTTTCGAACATACTCAGCCTTGGTGTGTCCATCTTGTTTGTAATGGATGATGTAAGGGAAGGACTCAATGAACTCCACCCACCTTTCATGCCTTTTGTTCAATTTATGTTGAGCCTTTAAGTATTTAAGGGACTCATGATCGGTTCGGATTATGAACTCCTTGGGCCACAAGTAATGTTGCCAAGTCTTCAAGGCTCGTACCAGGGCATACAGTTCTTGGTCGTAGGTGGGGTAATTGAGGGTGGCACCACTCAATTTTTCACTGAAGTAGGCAATAGGTCTCCCTTCTTGCATCAACACAGCTCCAATTCCTACTCCCGAAGCATCACACTCGATTTCAAAAGGTTTTGAGAAATCGGGTAGCTTAAGCAAGGGGGGCTTCGGTGAGTTTCTTATTGAGTGCTTCAAAGGCTGCCTCTTGAGATGCTCCCCAATGGAAGGGAACATTCTTCTTAATAACAGCCGTAAGAGGGGCAGCTATGGTGCTAAAGTCCCTCACAAATCTTCTATAGAAGCTTGCAAGCCCATGGAAGCTTCGGACATCAGTGATGTTCTTTGGGGTTGGCCATGACTTGATTGCTTCGATCTTGTCCTCATCAACCCTAATTCCTGTAGAGCTAACAACAAAGCCAAGAAACACAAGGTGATCGGTGCAAAAGATGCACTTTTCCATATTTGCATATAGTTGTTCTTGTCTTAGGGTTTCTAGGACAGATTTCAAGTGGCCTAGGTGTTCTTCTAGGGTTTTTGAGTAGATTAGAATGTCATCGAAATAGACTACTACAAATTTCCCTATGAAAGGCCTAAGGACTTGATTCATTAATCTCATGAAGGTACTAGGTGCATTAGTCAAACCAAAAGGCATAACCATCCATTCATACAAACCTAGTTTAGTTTTAAAGGCAGTTTTCCATTCATCACCTTCCTTCATTCGGATTTGGTGATAGCCTAATCTTAAATCTATCTTAGAAAAGATTGTGGCTCCATGCAGTTCATCAAGCATATCATCTAACCTAGGGATGGGGTGTCGGTACTTAACTGTGATGTTATTGATGGCTCGGCAGTCGACACACATCCTCCAAGTTCCTTCCTTCTTTGGAACAAGGATGACCGGCACGGCACATGGGCTCATGCTTTCTCTCACATAACCCTTGTCCATCAATTCTTCTACTTGTTGCTGGATTTCCTTGGTTTCCTCCGGATTTTTCCGATAGGCAGCCTTGTTAGGAAGTGATGCTCCTGGTACAAGATCAATTTGATGTTCCATGCCTCGGATTGGGGGTAATCCACTAGGGATATCTTTGGGAAAAACATCTTTGAAATCCTGCAAAAGTGAAGTCATAGCACTAGGAAGAGAAGTGTTAGGGTTAGAAATCAAGCATTCTTTGTATAGAATGACCACGAGGGATTTCCTAGAGACTAGGGTTTGTTTGATCTCACTAGGTTTAGCTAACAGGTTTTCTCTCCTCTCGACCTTACTCTTTTGAGCTCTTTGATCCTTAGGATCATGAGATTCTGTTTTTGTCTTATCTTCTGTTTTTGTATCTTTTTCTTTTGAGGGCTCACTCTTTTCTTCTCTCATCTCTCGTTTCTTGAGCTCTCTCTCTTTTTTCTCTCGGCTCACCTTTCTTTCTAGTTGGTCCTTGAGTATCTCCGTAGGTGATAATGGCTTCAACTTATAAGTAGTGTCTCCATGTATGAGTTGGTACTTGTTTGTCCTCCCATCATGTTGTGAGTACCGATCAAACTGCCAAGGTCTTCCAAGCAAGACGTGGGCAGCCTCCATGGGCACTACATCACAAAGCACCACATCCTTGTCTCTCCCAATGCTCAAAGGGATGTGTGCTTGCTTGTTAACCTTCAAATCTCCACTATTACTCAACCAATGCAGTCGGTAGGGTTTAGGGTGTGTGTGAGTAGGAATTCCCAAGCCCATGACAAGTTCCAAGCTCACTGCATTGGTACAACTCCCACCATCAATAACCAAAGTGCAAAGTTTATTTAAAATCACACACCTTGTATGAAATAGATTGTCCCTCTGTTCCCATCCATCTTCTTTAGGCTGTGCACTCAGGATCCGTCGGGAGACGGCTGAAAATTGAATCCGGGTACGGGTGGTTGTTGGTTCTTTGACCGTCGGGGCCGCTGGGTGGCCGTCGGGGCCGGCGCTTTGCTTCAGGTCGTCAAAGAGTCCTCCTTCTGTCTTCAGGCCAAAATTGGCCGAGGGAATGTTCAAAAGACCCGGGGTGGGCCGATTGACATCATCCGGCGCGGACAGGATGTCCGGGGCAGTCGTGGTGCTAGGCCGGGGCAGGGCCGGTGCTGGTCCGGGGCAGGGTCGGGCGTTGTGCCGGGGCAGGGCCGATGCTGGGCTGGGGCAGTGCTGGGCGCTGTGCCGGGGCAGTGCTGATACTGGGCCGGGGCAGTGCTGCTCGGTGAGTCGGGCTATGTTTTCAGCCATGGCAGTCAATCGTGCCTCCATAGCGGCAATCAATCGTGCCTCCATAGCAGTTAGCCTTTCATCTGCCATGATTAGTACGGAACAATGGTCCTCACAAAATCACTCTAAAGAAACCTCACACACTCTTTTTCTTACCACTCGTGTATGAAAATTTAAAGTCACTCAAATTAGGGTTTTCTTTGAAAATTTCACAACAAAGACAATTCCAATTCAAGTAGTTGCAAGTTTCTTCGAAGCTTTGAAGTCTAAGTCTACCAATGACACAAAACAAGACCTTATACCTAGGGTTTTCGGATTTCTAGGGGCCAGAATCTTGATGCTAGGTCGTGGGATGACAAGACAAACAAATTTGAGTGTTCTACTAAGAAAGCTAGTAGTACGAAAGCTAGTAGTACGAAAGCTAGTAGCTAAACTTATGAAAAACCCCTCTTCTTGAACTTAATCTACTACCTTGATTGTGAACGTGGCCTTGCTTTTTAGCTAGGTCAATTTTTCTAGACCTTTGATTTTTCTTTTCTTTTTCTTTTCTTTGATCGGCCACAGCTTTTTCTCACAACAAAAACTTAAAGAAAGGTAGAAGAATAGAACAAACACAATGCACGATTTTTTTAGGGTTTTTCTGAAACTGAAAACAACGAAAGCTAAAAGATATGAATTCAAGTAGAAGAACCTGAAAACTGGGATAGATTGTTGGTCCAAGAGTTGAACCGTGCTCTGATACCAGCTGATGCGAACTGCCTCCTCTAGGAAGGGATCGATTCAACACCCAAAACTATATTATCAGCCCCACGAGAACCTAACCTTTGAAACCGCGGAGAACACTTGAAATCCACTAAGTATAGACTTAGGAACCCCAAGGTATTCGATCGAATTGGTGCCACAAACAAAGGATGATAGCCTTTGATGATAAACCAAACCTTAAGCTAAGCAACAACGAGCAAAGACTTGAAGGGAAAAGAACTTAGTTCTGAAATTTCAATAATCAATAATCTGTCTTACATTGGCGGCCGAAGCCTTTATTTATAGCCCAAGGGTGGCAAAAACCGGTCCCAACTCTAACAAGGAAAGACTAAAATAATCCTAAAAGATAGGCCGAAGAAAATATTAAAATAAATATAGTTGTCCGAGATTAAAACTCTAAAACCGGCAAAATTGAGCAAAACCCTAATCCGGGCGGATTAGGGCACACCGGGTGTCCTTGTCCGGGTGGGACTAGGAAATCCTCCGGGCGCGGGCTGGACTCCGGACGCGGCTAGGAAAAGTGCCCGGAACCCGCGCGGTGGCATTTCTGTAATTACCGCGGGTTCCGGGTGACCGGGTGGTCGGGTGGCGTCCTTTGGTGCTGGTGACCGGCTCGGCATCAACTGCTCCGGATCCGGAGCTAGGGTTTTGGTGATGCCGGGCTGCTCTGGCCTTCTGCTGGACATTTCCTCGGACAAGTGAGGTTCCTCCCAAGTCTTTTGACCTCCTGAGTCTTCTGGCTTCAACTTGTCCGCCAGATTCTGAGTGTGGAGTAGGGTTAGCCGAGGCAGGGGCTGGTTGGCCGTATCCGCCGGGGCTGGGGCAGGGTCCTTCGGGCTTTTGCCTCCATTATTGATCTTCTGTCGGTCATCAAGGGTTAGCACCGTGCATCCTTCCCTGATGAACCTCTGGTCCAGTTCCTCATGCTTGGCTCGACTCCAATCTCCTATGTAAGCGGTGACCCGTGTCTTGAAGGCTTTAACTTGGCTCCGGGTCAGGGGCAGGTCTGGCCGGGTCCAGGGCACCGGGGGTTCATCATTTCCCCACCTTCTTCTTTAGTTATTGAACTAAAGAAGTCTAGTGAGGGAGTGACATGGATGTTACATCTAGAGTCAAGAACCCAATCACTAAAAGAACTATCAGAGACAACCAACACTTCGCATTGCTAGTCTAGGCAGGTTTCACAGACATTTGAGGAACCAAAATTATCTTTATCCTTAAATTTCCCATCCCTATAACGCTGATTACAGTCCTTAGCATAATGACAATCTCTTTACCACAGTAAAAACAGACGACCTTTGACTTTGTGTTATCATTAGAAGAAGTTCTATCAAATTTCTTCTTAGATTTCCAGGATTTAGACTTCCCTTTACCCTTAGCCATTAAAACCTCAGTTTTAGTTTTAGATTTGACATCCTTAGGTTTAGACTTAGACTTTAAGGTTCTGAGGGTATCATCCTTTTGAGTGATAGCCTCAGAGATCTTTCTAACAATCAAGTCATCTCTACTGTATTGAATCACATCTTTTAGGTTGTCAAATTGAGCAGACATAGAGTTCATGAGTAAAACAGCTTGGTGAGTATCATCAATACAATCACCACATTTAGCCAGGTCTTGTGTCATACGAAGGAAAACATCAAAATTCTCATGAACATACATAGAGACATCCATCTTAAAGGTAAACAGTTTGCTAAGCAGGGTAATCCTACTAGGCAGAGACTTAGACTCGAAGATGGCCTCTAAGCCTTCCCAATGAGATTTCGGGGTGAAACTTACAACCTAGCGAATGATATCGTCAGTTAGCTGAATCATGATATCCAAATGAGCTACGTCACGAAGCTCATCCTTTTTGAGATCACTGGTTGCCTCAGGCCAATTTTAAGTCATAGCAGCGTAGCACCTCTCTTTGATCAAGATAGCTTTAATCTTGATCTTCCACATAACGAAGTCAGACGTCCCATCAAATTTAGTCTAATACCATATGCCATGAAGTCAAAAATAAAAAGGATTAGTAGAAGAACTCAAGAATCAAAGCAAAAGTGAGACTAAAAAACCGACAAGAACCAATCAGACTTCATAGCAAGAGAGAAACTGACCTTGCCAAAGAAACCCTAGCATGCAAATCATTGAACAAGCAGCGAAAGGTAACGAAGCAACAAAGCTTTAATACCACTTTGTAATCGAGACGGAGTTGAACGTAGAACAAACAACGAAACGAATCGCTCGAATCTAACCCTAGATCACAGAAAAGGAAAGAAATCAACGATTTGTTAACGAAGTTCGGGAAACCCTACTATGCGGAGCATCAGGACGGGAGACTCGGCCCAGAATACACTATGGAGTAACTAGGAGTACAAAGTACAAGATACATCACCAAGATCGAACCAATTGAACCAGAACAACAAAACTGGAACAATAGAACGAATGCCAGAGAATACAAGCTAAATGTTGCAATAACTTACAAAATAGCGACATTTACAATAAATTTCGTACAATCTATGTAACATTATGATCCGCCGACATTTGTATTATATGTCGCTATAAAAATGTCGTAAAAAGCCATTTTTCTTGTAGTTAAGGGAGCAAGAAGGAACGAAGACTCAACATTCGTTCAAGGAAACAACAGAGGCCAAGCGTCGACGGAGATCGTCGATCGCCTTTCTTCAAGTGCCGATGGAAGAAACCCTAGCAGAGCAAAACTCAGTAGCAACGGCTAATTTCAGAGAGTGTGTATCTTCTCTCTCTTCTCATCAATTAACAAGGATTTTATACCCAAGTCACATGAGTAAAACGGTGCGGAACAAAGAGGCGGTCAGCAAAGTGGATCAACTGGAAAATAACCAAACCGATCCAACCGGTGAGTCACTAGGATAAACAACAACACTAATCATAGTCATTCATCCAAGAGATCAATTCAGCGTTCATATTTACCTTCCATAACATATTAGCGTTCACCATATTCCTATATATGGTTGAATCATGACACATAAACTAAAGGCACATCTCGTAGACACAAAGGGAATGTGAGCAATTCTTCTTATTTGTTTAAACCTTGATATGCTGAGAAAATTTAAATGGCCGCCCGCAATGCACTAAAGTACTAGACAGACACATAAAGGAGAAATACGTAAGAAAATATATCTTTACTTTAGCTCTTTTCTAGTTTTGTTTTTCTTTGTTTCCATACAAGATGATCATACAATTAATAACATGATGATTGAGGCAACAAATCAACAACACATACATTTAAACAAGTTAATTAACATGAAAGAAGTAGTTAATTAGTTAAAAGAAGCGATAGTTAAAGAACCTCCCAAGCCTATCCCTAGAGAACTTCCAAGCAGAAAGAGAGAACAACGGTGTCCCTTTCCACCCAATTGTAAGCCCTTCACCATCCTTTTCAATGCTGCATGATCCCCATTCCTGGAATTGCTTAACTACTAAGCTAGCTTGGTATATGGACGTCTCGCTGAACCCTAGCTCAACCATCTTGAACCTTGACGAGAAGAAACTTCTCCAAACTTCAAGCTTCACGTTCCTTGAGGTCCTCTCGTTGCCTTCCATGGCCACCATGTTTCGAAGACCCTGGGCAAGAGTGGCTTCGATCACGCTCCTGTACTCGATATCCTCATGCATGCATGTCTCCAAGCTGTCAAAGTAGGCGCTATAGTAGAACAATGCCTCGATGAATCTGCTCACGAATACAGGTGAGTTGTGGTTCGCTTCTGTTTCCCCCACCACCATTAGGGTTGGATTCAGGTTCTTCAATACTCTCATCAGACGCTGTCATATGAAATATATATGTCAGAATTAAAATACAAGGTATATATTTGGTGAATATATACTACGATATTCTCACTTTATATAACCCTAATGATATATGTTATGCTATCTAGAGTGTTAGTTCCAATAAAACAAAACGTTGAAATCAATAAGTCTAATCATATTAACACTAAATTAACTTCACTTGAGATTTCATATCATTTTAATATAAAATCACACTTGATGTTCTTCAAGTTTAGTTTTTTATTCAAATATTTCACAGAAACAATAAATTGTCATATCTAGAAATTAGTATTTTGTTCAAATCAACTAATCTATTCTTCAATGATACATGAGGTACCTCATATCTTCGATGTTAAAATACTATTCATCCATAAAGATGACATCGCATTAGTGTGAGAAGCTGGTTGTTGTTTGAGCCCTTAATGGCATGCATGTAAAAATGAATGTCAGCTGTCTACGTATAAAAATAGTGAGTGTGAGTGCTGGTGATTACCTCTAATCTTTCGGGTCGTCCGAGGAGGGTCCTGAGGATGAAGGTACAAAGAACAACGACGGTTTCATCAAAAGCGACACGAAAAACATCCTCCCTAATGTCGCTAAGGCAGGTGTTGACATAGACGATGTGGAAACTGAAGGGGAAGTTCATGGACCTAGCAAAGCTCTCGAGCCGCTTCCCAGTGTCCTCTACGCTGTATCGATCTGAGATTCGGGCAATGGCAGTAACTCTGAGATGCTCAATCATTACGCAGCCAGCACCACGATTTGCGAGAGCCTCCATCAAGGATGTCCATATCACTCCGCTCCTTATCTCGAGGTCAATGCAATGAAGCTTCCTAGTTGATATTCCTATGTTCTCCACGATGGCTTGTACGGTTGTCATTTGCATCACTTGACTGAATGGAGCCTTTTGGTGTAGACAAATGGATGCCAGATTTGTACCTAATTAATGCACATAGAATCATATGATATGATTAGCAGTAATTAATTGAACAAATGCACATTTATGCAAAGTTGACGGAATCTAGTTTTGGCCGCCCACTTTTATCATAATAATTTTACTTAATAATTACCTAATCCATTGTAGTTGGAGTTATAGGAGGGATAGGGTTCAGGCATGCTGAGAATGAATTTCCCCAAGCCTCGATCGATCCTCTCGCGGAGGGCTTCAGCAAAGCAGTGGACGACTCTTTGGGAGGCGTTCGACCTATCAGAAGCGATCCACTCGCAACGTGTGAGTAGCCTGCTAGCCCTATCATACTGATTAAACCCAACTTTCTCGGCCGCAGCAAGGAGAAGGTGTGCCAACTCAACGTCCTTGGTCTCTTCCTCGGATAGCCCTTCTGATAGGGCGTATCCAAATGGGTGCATATGCATCGAGAAATCATCGCACCTTTGTTGGTCCGAGAATTTTATGTACCTCTCTCCAGCTACCCTCATCACTCCCTCAGTCGACAGCTTCCTCGTACACTTGTTCTCTCCTGCAGCCTTGTTCCTTGTCGTCCAAGTAACTGCTGATGATGATTGGTTATTAATATTGTTGTTGTTGTTGTTAAGCTTCCTAAACCCAGTTCCGTAGCTATTGAGAAGCTCGAGCGACGATGATATGTTGCTGCTGTTGTGGTTGTTACTAATGTTCTCTAGCCTCTTGACCTCGTGCATCGGTTGTGGGGCTGCTGGTGCGGGGAAACAGGCGACGACGTAGTCATCGAGAGTTATACCTTTGTTGTTGTTGGAGGAGGATTCAGATTGTGGAGGCTGCAGCTGGCTAGGCCTATCGCGTCCATCGTTAAACAACTGGAGGCCTTTATCATTATTAGTAAGATTGTTGGGATTGTGGTTTAGGGGATAAACCTGTCCCAGCTCCTCCATGGAAAACAACTTCATTTCTTGTTGATTATTCTGGCTACCTGGAGAACTATGAGATGAGGAAGAGTAGAGATTCTGTTCTTGATTCTCGACTGGCATATCGTCGACGATGATGATGATCTAGAGAGGTGGATAAGAGGAAGGAAGGAGGGATTTGGTGTGTGTGTGTAGCAAGTTTTAATTCTTTTGTTTGGTAATGATGAAGAATGAAGATGATGATGATATAAATTGTGGGTTGAGTAAGCTATATAGTTGATTGAAATATTTTGATGAAAATGATATTATGATGATAGATGATGATGGTGACATTTAGTGAAAGAATATATAGTCTGGTTTTGTGAAGCGGCCTGTTTGTCTTTACATTCAACTTTGGTGGAGAATAATGTTTCTGGTCTAAGATCATGATGGGTACAAGTATTTCAAACAAAAATCTGAATAAGACACAGTAACAGTCTATTCTCTATCTATTTCACCTTCCTTCATTCCTGGTTATTTGTTATTACGTATTATATATGTTCTAAATCAACACAAGATAAACCATCTAATTAAGCTCCTCATTTTGTAGTGTAAGTGGTATCTATTACCATACCATTATTAAATGCATATATGGAAACTAACATTGTTTCGGCCCTTTGGCCGATATGTTATAATTTTTATGGTATAATTACTAAAAAAATTATTTTATAATGATAAATTTAATATTATTTTTAATAAATTTTAAATTAACAAAAAAGTTGAATTGAATGATTAAAATTAAATAAAAACTCAGTGGGTCAAATTAGTTAACATATTACATAGTCAGAAATTAAACAGTTTGAAGTAGAAAACATAGAAATAAACTAAAATTAAAAGTTGAGTCGCACATTGTTTTTTCAAATATACTTTAATAATTTTAATTAAACTAATTTAAATAAATAATTTTACTTTTTCCTAAACTTTATTATGTTTAAAAACTATTTGGAATTTTATTTACTAATTATTTAATTTATTGAATAATTTAAAATTAGAAGAAATAAAATAATATGATAGGTTAATATCATATTATTAAAAAGAGAGTTTTAAATTATATCTCTCTAATTTTAAATGCTCATATAATAGCTAGATAATTCTTTATACAATACCGAAAAATATAATATTTAATTTGAATATTGTGATTAATCATAGGATATTTTGGACAATCATTAATTTTAATTACATACTAAAATAAAATAGACCCATTTATGATCATTGCAAAGGAGAAAATACATCAAAATTTTAATTTTTATTCAAACAGACTTTTCAAATGAGTGAAGTTCTCTAAACCAAATATTAATTTAAATACTCTCCCAACAAAAGTCTGTTCAAGACAAATGGAAAAAATTGCAACTCTCTCAAAAAAATTGCAAACAAATAGTCGAGGCTAAAGAAGTCATCACAATAAAAAAAATTTGAGGAATAGTTAAACACATAAACAAATTTGAAACCTCAATTGGCCTGTTAAAACTTAAAATAATTTGGAAAAAGGATTATGTTATATGAATATATTTAGGTTTAATGAATATGCCCAATTCAAACTAATCAACTCAATCAATAGTTTAAATTTGTTAATAACTAATGACATGTAACCCATTTTACCTACGATCCCATGACTCATACTCTTTCATCATGATCTCACTCACCATTGATATTGCTAAGATACAACCTTATTTCTTTAGCTTTCTCTAGATGAATAAATATATTAATTGAAAACAATTCTCTTAAATATTCATGATTTTTTATGTTTTATGCAGCTTGATCCCTGATCAAATTAATTAACGACTTACCAAATTTTGAGTACTTCAAATAATTTACTAACAAAATTCAATTCAAGAAAAATGAAAAACAAAATTGCAACTATCGCGAAACATTTGCAAACAAATAAAGCCGAGACTAAAGAATCAATCATCGTAAAAAATTATTTTGTCGAATAGTTGAACACAATGAAAAATGAAACATCAACTGGCTAGTTAGATATTAAAAGAATTTGAAAATATGAATCATGTTATATGAATGTATTTAGGTTTAATGAATATGCCGAATTTAAACTGACTCAACTCAATCAATACTCTCAATTTTTTAATAGTTAATGTCATGTAACCCATTTTACTTATGATCCAATGACTCATACTCTTATACACTCATGACCTCACTCACCATTGATCATACTAAGGTAGAATCTTATTTCTTCAGTTTTCTCTATATTATAAATATATTAATTGAATAATAATTCTCTTAAATATTTATAAATTTCTATAATTTATGCAGCTTAATCAAATTAATTAATGACTTACCAAACTTGTAGTCCTTCAAATAATTACCAAGAAAGGTCATTTAAAGACAAATGAAAAATAAAATTGTAACTTTCTCAAAGCATTTCAAACAAATAAAGTCGAGATTGAAGAAATCATCATTGTTAAAAAATTATTTTGAGGAATAGTTAAACATAATGAAAAATGAAACCTCGATTATATTGGCCCGTTAAAACTTTAAAAAAAAGTTGAAAATAAATATAATGTTATATGAATGTATTTAGGTTAAATGAGTATGCCCAATTCAAACCAACTCAACTCGATCACTACTCTTCATTTGTTAATATTTAATGACAATTTTACTTACGATACACTCATGACCTCAGCACCATTGATCTTACTAACGTACAACTTTATTTGTACAATTTTGTCTAGCTTAATAAATATATTAATTAAAAATAATTTTCTTTAATATTCATAAATTTTTAATATTTATGCAGTTTGATCCTTGATAAAATTAATTAATGACTTACCAAACTTGGAGTACTTCAAATAATTTATCAACAAAATTTTGTTAAAAACAAATGGAATTTTTTTTTGCAACTTTCTCGAAGCATTTGCAAACAAATAAATTTGAGACTAAAGAAACCATCACTGTAAAAAAAAATCATTTTAAGGAATAGTTAAACGTATTAAAAATGAACCATCAATTTGCCTGTTATAACTTAAAATAATTTGAAAATAATGATAATGTTATATGAATGTATTTAAGTATAGTGAATATGCCTAATTCAAACTAAGTCAACTCCATCAATAATCTGAATTTGTTAATAGTTGATGACATGTAACCCGCTTTACTTACGATCTCATGACTCATACTCTTATACACTTATGGCCTCACTCACCATTGATCTTACTAAGGTATGACCTTATTTCTTTAGTTTTCTCTTGATCAATAAATATTTTAAATCACAAATAATTCTCTTAAATATTCATAAATTTTAATATTTTAGCAGTTTGATCCTTGATCAAATGAAATTATGACTTACCAAACTTGGACTCCTTCAAATAATTTACCAACAAAAGTTAGTTCAATACAAATGGAAGACAAAATTGCAATTCTCTCAAAGTATATGCAAACAAATAAAGTGGACACTAAAGAAACTATCGCTATAAAAAAATTGAAGAATAGTTAAACATAATGAAAAATGAAAGTTCAATTGACCCTCTAAAACTTAAAACAATTTGAAAATAAAGATCATATTATATGAATGTATTTATGTTTAATGAATACGCCCAATTAAAACTGAACACAACTCAATCGATACTCTGAATTTGTTAATACTCAATGACATGTAACCCGTTTCACTTACGATCTCATAACTCATACTCGTATACGCTCATGTCTGCACTCACAATTGATGTAACTGAGGTACAACTTTATTTCTTCAGCTTTTTGTAGCTCAATAGATATATTAATTGAAAAATACTTCTCTTAAATATTCATAAACTTTTAAGCTTTATGCAAATTTATCATTGACCATTAATCAATTACTTTTTAAAGGGAATTAATGAATGACTTAGTTATCTTGAATGTCTATTAAAAATTAATGTGAGCAAATATATTATCCAATATAATGATTTAATTATTCTACATAGAGCGTCGAGCCCGATTATTAAAAAACACAGAGCCCATTTAAAAAAAGTATCATCATCTCAGAATAAGCTATATTAATAAATTATTACCGTAATTTCATTCACTCTACTATCTATTCAACTTGTTAATGTATTTCTACGATAAACTATTGGTAATTAATGAATGTGCTAACCATTAAGTGTGAAATGTGCTTCAATTTGTACAGTAAAATACATAGGAGCAATGTGCTTAAATGTTTTAATGTAATTATAAATTAGTTTGCTTAGCTTAGTTGGTAAAGCACATACTTTTATCCTTGAGGTTGTGGGTTCGAGTCTCATAGTTACTGAAAAGTTATCACCTTTATTAAAAAAATATTTTTAATAAATTTAAATTATATAAAATTCATTGACTGGTCACTTTCCTACAATTAAGGAGAGGCATGGAGAATCCTAGGTGGCAATAGGAAAAAAGCTAAAATGCTTATAGATATTTGTAGATTTGTAGATTTCTAGTATGAGGACACTAGGTTTGTCTTCCGTACGATAACACTAATTTGTACCATTCATATTATTTTAGGGATCGTTCACTTGGGTGATTTGGGTTTAGGAAGATTTCAAACTAACTAGAGATTTGGGTTAGCTACATATTTGTAAGGGTTAATACACCTTTTTGCCCCTGTACTATGCAAAGTTAACAAACATGCCCCTTTACTATTTTCTAACTGATTTAACACCCTCTACTTTGAAAAGTTTAACAAATATGCCCCTACATTTATCTTTTCATCTATTTTTCGTTTAATGAGTTGATTATATGAGCTACTTCATATTATTTGTACACCTTATCGTTGATTGGAATGTAACAATCCAAAATTATTTAAATTAGAAAGAAAAAGAAAAAGGAATACCACAAAAATACCTTTGTACATAATGGTGATTATAATGCTTTTTCTTTTTCTTTTCTTTTTAATTTAAATATTTTCACCTTGTGGACATCTCGATCAGTGATGTTGTATACAAATAATATGGCATAGCACGTATAATCAACTTATTAGACGAAAAATATATAAAAAGATAAATGTAGGGGCATATTTGTTAAAATTTTCAAAGTAGAGGGTGTTAAATCGGCTAGAAAATAGTAAAAGTGTATGTTTGTTAACTTTGCATAGTAGAGGGACAAAAAGGTGTATTTGGGTGATTTGGAGAAATTTAGGGGCAAAGATTTCTGAAACATAAAAAAAAAGAATTAAAATATACATATTTTCAAAGACCAACATACCCTCATTAATCATCTCCCCCAAATTTATTTGAGGGCATTTATGTAAAATTGTAACACAAACCCCCAAATCTCTAGTCTTATGAGATATTTCAGAATCTCCCCCAAATCTCAAGGGGCCAACCTCGAAATCTCAAATCTCCTCCAAGTAACTACAATTGCAATGTAAATGGGCAATTTCTGTCAAATCTTTAGGGTGCTGCTATATACAGTCCGTATTTTACTTCACGCAGTCCGTATTTTTTCATGGACCATTATGCCCTTATTGTATTTTACTTCGTGCAGTCCAGGTTTTACTTCGCGCAGTCCGTTTTTACTTCCGTACAGTCCATGTTTTACTTCGTGCAGTCCGTTCTTGCTTCGTGCAGTCCAAGTTTTACTTTGTGCAGTCCGTTTTTACTTCGCGCAGTCCAAGTTTTACTTTGCGCAGTCCGTTCTTACTTCGCGCAGTCCATATTTTACTAATACAGTCCATTTTTACTTTGTGCAATCTAAATTTATTAACGTAATCCATATTTGAATAAATTAATTACTTTTATTATTTTGAAAGTAAAATAAAATACATATTCAACATTTCATATCTAAAATTAATATTCTAATAAAATAAAAATAATCACATTTTTACAAAATAAATTGAATAACTATAAACCATTAAATATATTCGAAAATATCCAACAAAAAATATTAAGGTTTATAGTATTCTAGTTATTAAAATCTGAATTGCGTTAAAATCTGGACTGCGCGAAGTAAAACTTGGACTGCACGAAGTAAAAATGGACTGCGCGAAGTAAAACCTGGACTGCGCGAAGTAAAATACGGACTGCGCAAAGTAATAAGGATATAATGGTCAGTTTTTGGAAAAATATGGACTGCGCGAAGTAAAACATGGACTGTATATAGCAAATCGCAATCTTTAGGGTGGGGATTGAGCCCCAAATCACCCACAATCCCCACCCAAAATCACCCAAGTGAACGACTCCTTAAAGATCTAATGGTTAAGATTAGATGAGTATAAGGGTAATTTTGTTTTTAATTATCCTCAATGAATTAACTATTTTTACTTTTTTTTAATTAATATTTTAGTATTATAATTAATTCATGAGAGTTATTTCGCAATTTGTAACCTTATAATTAATTACTTTTGGGTCTATCAATTTCTGTAGGCTTTTTTTGACGATGGCTTAATGGGTTCACATTTCCCTTTTTATTTTCTGGAACAATTCAGTTTTTATTTTCTAGAACCAATTATGTATTTTATTATCAGTTTGGCGTTTCATTTTATATTTTTGGAATCACCTCATTTTATTAGTTTGCGATTCCAATCTATATTTTTTGAACCATATTATTTTCTCGATGGTAACAAATCTCATAAAATGAGTCAAAATCAACAACTTTGTTCCAACATAATAGTGACATTGATCTGAATTGAAGTTTTAAATGAACATTGAAAGGTTGAATTATCGGTATTATGTCCATGACATTGTTCCGAGATGGAAAGTAGAAACCATGGGTATCATGTTCCATGAATTATCAGAATCACGTTCCAAATTTACTCAAAGAAATCTGGTCATAAGAACTGGAACCCGACGCTCTTCATTATATGACTCCACTATCAGAACTTTAGATTAGGAGTCCGTGGCGAATTGTTCGAATTTTCCGAACCCGCGTCCATCGTCTTGATTATATCAAGGATCCATTCATTTTGTTGCGAATTGTTCGTACTAGCATCAATTCTATTGTAATTTCTTTCATCCCAAAGTTGCAAATGCATATATCATGAAGCTGTTTAGAACAATTTCTTGTTGTAATCTATTGTATAACTGCATTACCAAGATAATAGCTTCTAGGATGGGTAAAGGTCTCCCTAAGTTGATTAGTAAGAGTCAATCATCTTTCGTTAAGGGTATGTTAATTAGTGATAACATCCTATTGGCTCATGAGTTGGTTAGCTCTTATCATAGAACTCAAACTTCACCTAGATGTGTGTGAAAAGTGGATATTTGAAGGCTTTTGATTATGTTGACTGAAAATTCATTCTGACTGGGTTGGAGAGTATGAGATTCCCTGCCCAGTTTGTTAATTGGGTTAAGGTTTGTCTAACTACTTTAAAATTCAGTGTGTGTTAATGGCACTTTGGATGGTAACTTCCAGTTAAAGAAAGGACTTCGTCAAGGAGATCCTTTGTCTCCCCTCTATTGTGGTTGGGATGGATGGTTTACACTATCTTTTGGATAAAGTTGCAAAACTTAATCTCTATCCTTTTCATCCTAGATCTAAAAAGCTAGGGGTTACTCACCTTTGTTTTGCTAATGATCTTCTCATTTTCTCAAATGGAAGTGTTGATGGGATAAATAAGATATTGAGCATCCTAGGGGTTACTCTATCCTTTTCATCCTAGATCTAAAAAGCTAGGGGTTTTCTCAAATGGAAGCTAGGGGTTACTCCTTTTGTCTGCTCTTTGGTCTGAAGATCAACCCTAGTAAAACAGACTTGTTCTGTTCTATTTCAGTATCGAATGAGATTAAAAAAGAAATCACTAATTTCACATGTTTTAATATTGGGGTTCTTCCTGTGAAATATCTTGGAGCACCATTAATTTATGGTATTGATAAGATAGTGGCTATAGATGTAACACCTGTCCCAAATCAACCCGGGTTCACCCGTGGTCGAACCGGTATGAGTGCTACTCGAAGAACCAGCATTTAAAGAAAAGAGTAAAACGCAGCGGAAACAGAAACAAGTCTTATTAAAAGTTCAAAATCGAACGAAGGCCTTCTTTAAATACAATCCAAAATCCAACCAGCCGGTAACCAAAATCCAAAATCCAAACCTCAACAATGATTACAAAATCCCCCAACCAATAGTGTCAACTGAAATATAAAACCAAAACAATGGTCACTCCAAAGCAGTCCACTAATCTTCACTTCACAACTCCAACCTGCAATTCCTCTGAACTCAATCGAAAGCACCTGAAACTCAACACACTCTCTCGCCAACCAAGCACACGTGAAAGGGGAAGAGGGGGATCAATTTTCTAATGAAATTGATTGAACCCACTGGGTTTAACTATGCGCCGAACCTAGCCTGAAGAGTTGTTCCAAACTCCGCACACAACCAACAATGGAACCAGACACAACCATTCATGTTTTAACTCCCTAACATGGTCTAGGCGATCACATAAGCTCAAAACTCAGTTCAACATCCGCAATCATGATCACAATAGTACACGAGAAATCAACATGCATAAGCTCACACATCAAACCTCAACCAGTTCATCATTAACAAAGGCATCATTCCTACAGTTCGACATTAGATCATATACATACGATTCAACATTACATCACATACGCGTAGTTTAGTTTCACAAGACAAGTTACCATCATGCACACACCTGCATCCATATTCATACACATTCACACACTTACACATACACCACATTCCCCTTTTCAATTATCTAGGTGATCACACAAGTGCACTCCTCAAACCGGTACCCACAACTCACAATCCCGACAATATAACCCAAAACATCAATTCACAAACACAATGATCTAACCACATCTCGCTATCACTACCAGCACTTCCACTCTCACATCAACCACACCACACACATTGCACAGATTCAAAACACATCACAAGGCACTTCGCAAACACATCCAATACACACATCATACACAAAACACACACGCATCTCATTTCCATTATCTATGTGAGTTCATTAGACGCCATAAGAAGTTGTTCCCTCGCTACCCCCGCCGGCCAGACGCACCTCCCTACCGCATGGGAGGTCCTCGTGCTCCCCTACCGCATGGGGAACACGTCACAATTCCACAATTCCACAATACCACTCCCCGTCGGGAGACTAATTTACTAGTCCATCGGTATGCCCTAACCACCAGTCTGTCGGTGGGTGAAACTCAAATCCATGGGTAACGTTGGCTCCTTCCAGTTCTATCACTTTGATTCCATTAACATAAACATAACGATTATTCACATCAACCACACAAATCCAATTAACCAATCCCATTCAAACAATCCCACCACCTAAATCCACTTCCCAATTCCACACCCAATCCCATAACACAATTACACAACACATTTACATAGCACAATCCCACAATCGATGTGCACAACATAATTCCACAATATAATTCCACATCACAATTCCATGTCCCAATTCCATGTATCAATTTCATACTAACCACAACCGACAGCGATAGATACAAAGACAAAAATTCAACTCATCCCATCCCATCCAATCTCACATTCCTAGTTTAAATTCAGTAGCCATCATCTTTCATCCCAATCCCCATATCACAAAACAAATAGCACAAACACCACACAGCGGTCACAAGACAGTTATTCAGTTTTGAGCTCAAGGGTTCATGCAAGACCTAATTCCATTCTAAGTGTATTCAACTCATCCCTCCCATTTTAGCCACCTAGTTAACCATACAGTCACACAAGTCACCCACACATATAGACAAGTCAGTCATCCACTCAAAAAAGTCAACTCAACACCACATAGCATCAACAATCACAACAACACCAATTCACCATTCAACTCTCCAGTTCAAGCATTCCTAGATTAATCCACATAATCTCCCTAGTTCACAAGTTTCATCTAACACGATTTCTAGCCACAATTCGTCCAATTCCGACATCCTCATTCTTCTCAACCATTTACCAATCCACATTCAAGACTCCAACCTTATTACAATAACCAAAAGACATGCTATCAATCACCATCACACACGACATCAATTTCATTCAAATCAATCATACAACACCAGTTCAACTAGTTCATGCAATCACACCACCCAATTCCCTTACTCAATTCCATGCACCAATTCCCTTAACCAATTCCATAAGTCAATTCCACGTACCGATTCTATTGTCCAATTCCGTACACACATTCCCTTAACAATTCTATCAATCAATTCCCAAGACACAAAACCAAGTCACAATCCCACACCACTTGTCATATTAATTACCCACATATCACACAACCCTGCTTTCACCTAACAGCACATAACATCAGATCATCCATCACACATTCATATTCACAATCACGATACACTTCTTTCAACAATTCCACATTACACAAACAGTTTAAGGGTAAACGGCTAGCTCACCGGCCACCCTTACCTACAAGTATAGGTGGGGGTAGCCATGTCATGAGTCTCTCATGTACATCCTTCATTGGACGACCCCACATTGGCAGGGCCATCCACCAGTTCAACATATAAAATGGCGACCCCACATTGGCAGGACCACCCTCATGCAATCACAGCTGTTAGCAAAAGATAAAGAACAGTTTACAGCATCACATCCCAACCCTCCTGCACTCATTACTAAATCCAATCCATTAATCATCAATGTTAATCTTCCCCCAATCCCAACACATTACAAATCAGCCAACAATCATCATTCAATTCATCATATAAACATTCACACAACAATCACCAATCATCACAATTACCGAACAATCAATTACATAATAATTTTCCCCTTTTACTCTGTTTCAATTCATGCAACCCTATATTCATCTAAGTCAAAGTTGCAACTCCTCACACCGACCAATCCTACCTATTGGTGTGAACCGGCGCAATCGTGCGCAGACGACCCTAACCACCGCAAGTCTTGAACCTTCGCTCGATCACCGTTGGCACCAGGGGCGGGAAAGTACTAGGACCCGTTGGCTGTATATAGCCGGGAACCCGTAGTGTCCAGGAATGGCTCCACGACAGAAGGGGAGTACTTCTGTTGATAATACCTACTCTAAGCTATGCACGCAGCATAAAACTAAGAATTGAGAACAAAAGTTCTATTTGATTGATTGATTGAAAAAGGTTGGCTGAGTTTACAATGAGGCCGAGGCCTCTTATTTATAGGTGAGGAAGTCGTGAACAGGCTCACGACTCCTACAAGGAAAGAAACTCTAAAAATAATAAAATATGAGCCTAAGTCCTATTTAGAATATAATAAGACTTACTTGCTCCTAAAGAATCAAAAATAAAAGGGAAAATCCGAGTCCAACACTTAAAAAGACTTAAATAAATAAAACCGGCTAAAAAAACCCTAAACCGGCGGATCCGGTCGGGCTTGCTGCTCACGTGCGGGCCGGATTAGGAAAGTCGGCGCCGCCTTTGCTGTCGGGTGTGGAATTGGTGGCAGCGTCGGCTGTTCGGGCTTGGCATGGCTCAGGGCTCCTAGTGTTGGGCTCCGGCGGGTCTGATGCTGATGCTGCTCGGCATCCGGGGTTCCTGCTCGGCCTGCTCGGTCCTCCTCCCATTTCCTCCCATTTCCCCTTAGTTCCTAGGGCGGCAGCTCCTAGGCTTGGCTTCAGGCCTTGTACGGGGTTGAGGGCTGATGTTGGACCTCCTAGGGGCTGAGTCCCCTGCTGGCTGGGTGCTAGGGCCCGGTTGGGGCCTTCCGAGGCCGGGGCGGGCGCTCGAGTGTAGTCTGCCTTCGGGCCTTCTCCTGATATGCCCAAGCCTTGCCTTCCCTGTTTCTCCCAGTCTTCTAGGAAGGCCCTTAGAGGTTCCCCTAAGGTGGTCATCCTCTCCTTGAGCTCTTGGAAGCCTAGCCTTGGTGCTAGGGCGCTCGGGCCGGGGCCGGTTGGAGCTTCTTTAGGCGGGGGTTTGGTCCTCTTCAGTCGGCACTTCTCTAGGAAGGCATCTAGAGGGTCCCAGGGTTGTGTAGCACCTCATGGGTCCTTAGACTTAGTGCCCAAGGTGCCGGGCAAGCTAGGCTCCTTGGCTGCTATGAGCGCCGGGGCCCAAGTTAGGGCCGGATGGGTCCGGACGCTCATCTGCGCTTGTTGGGCCCTTCGGGGAGGGCTGTACTTGAACCTCACCACCTGCTGAGGCTTGGTAAACCTCCGTGGGGTTACTTTAAGGGGCTGGCGAGGTTCTAAGCGCTTCTTATAAGGCACTAAGGCCTTTGCCCTCGTGCGTGACCCCGGCGGGGTGTAGGAGTAGGAATTCCCAGCCGGTCGGCTGCCCGAGGTCACTTCACCTATCATACACTAAACCCTTACTTGACAAGAAGACGAGGCTCTAAACTCTTCTAGAAAACCCGAACAACCAAGCTCTCAGACACCAAAAATGAAGCTTCTTCCTTCTGCCACTTACAGCACTTCACTCCGAAATACCCATAACCACAATGTGCGATATCTTCCTCTTGTCGCCACGAACGCGTAGCAAGAAACGGATCGCCAATCGGAGCTCTACAACTCTCGGAATCAAGGATTGAAGTTTGGGGGTTTTTGTTTCGTCAAAAAAAATTTCGGGGAAAGAGAAAGAAGGAGAAGTTATGGAAATCCGTGAAAAACAAGACTTTTATAGTCAGACCATGATACACAGCGTGTATATATTACAGATACACGGCGTGTATCATGATACACGGCATGTATTGCTGATACACAGCCGTGTATCATAGTCTGCCCACCTTGACAAATTTTCGCGTACTCTCTTGTAACTTCAACCCGACTCAATTATGAACGTCCCGGATTTCGATGGGGCCTCAAGAACATTTTTTCCAACGTCTCAACCGCTCAAACTCGAGTTCCAAACCATTCGGTTGGGCGGGGATGTTACACTAGAATCAATTCATGGTCTACTAAATGTCTTTCTTATGAGGCGTTTATATTTGATTAAATATGTTTTACTCAACATTTCTCATTATTGTCTCAATGTCTTTTGCTTCCTAAGAAGATTATTAGAAAATTTGAGTAGATCTGTAACATGTTTTTTATGGGGTGTTGATCGTGTTACTCATAAAAATCTAAATGTGCATGGTCGAGAATCGAGAAGCCTTTTGAAGAAGGATGTAAAGACTCGTTCCCGGTTGGTTGTTACTAGTTTTGATCGTTGGAAATGGATGATCGAATGCTCATGTTGAACCTTGATTCTTTCTGAGCAAACTGTAGAAGGGCAACGGGTGTTGCATCTAGTGCAACGGTCATTGTTGTTGGTCAGTTAACAGGCGTTCTCCCTGGGAATGACTGTTGTTTCCCTTGAGGGCAACAAGCCTTGTCTGGACACAACAACTGTTGTCTGATAAGTGGCAACGACCATTGAGAAATCACACCGGTCGTCCCGACATGTAGTTTAAAAGATAGAAATTAGAGGAAAATGCACATCAACGTTTTAATTTATCTATTCTTCGTTCCCAACGGTTCAGAGGCGATTGGAGAGGGTTTTTAATGAACCAAACACCCCAAAATTGAAGGAGAGGCTCGAGGAGGCTTGGATAACGTCATTGGCAATCTCTTGGGCTCGTTTCGGTCTTTGATTTAAGGTAAGGATCATTCCAAGTGTTGAGTTAATCTCCATTTCGTGAAACCCTAGTCCTAATAATTGTTGTGGTCGTGTGTTTGGGGGTTTACTTCAGTGGTTAGTGGTTCTAGCAAGGAGAAGTGAAGTTTCTAGCGATATCGGGGATTAGGAATGTTGACTAAATGTTCCTTGGTTAATTAAATGTTGTGATGTTGTGTATGAAATGTTAATTAGTTGACTTGTGTTGACTAGGTGGATAGTTTAGAGTGTAAATTATGTTTATACGATGTGCATAATGGCTGTGTTTTGGGATGTGAAATGTTGGTTGCAGGAGGGTGAGCCCAACGAAGGGTCATCCTAAGAAAGATGAGAAGGAGAGAAACCCTAATGCTCATGATAAGGCTACCTCCCAATCTTTAGTTCTGCAAGTGGGGGTGGTCGGTGAGATCAATTGTTTGCTCTTGAAATCAAGAGGATGATTGTGGAAATGTTGGATTTGGTTGTGTGGAAAGTGATGACTGGTTCTCATGAGTTGTGAATTGTAGAAATTGGATGTTTGGTGATTTGTGTGCTTAAGTGATAAATGAAATAGCTTAGAATATGGAAGGAGCCAACGTTACCCCAGTTGATTAGATGTGGAATTAGTTGCTAGTTTATCGACGGGTAGATACCTCTCCACGAGGAAGGATCCTACGAGATGCTTTAGGACTTCCAAAGATGGAAGTGCGTCTTACGGGCCGGTGGGGTAGCGGGGGAACAACTCCTTTGACGCTTAATTAAATCACATAGGGTAAAAATTATTGAGCTGTGTTGTGATGACTGTGGTGGTACTTATGGTTATGGCATTGATGAAATTTATGGTTATGCGTGTGATGTTGAGATGATTGGATGGGGAATTACATGTTCGGGCATTGGTAGAGGGAATCCTTGTTGAACACCTCGCACCACTTTACTAGGTTGTTAAAATGAACTAGACGTAGGTAGGGGTCCCATTGCTGCATTACAGTGTGGGAGTCTGGGATGCTCCCTAGATAGGTCGGTGCATAGTTAAGTCTATTCAGTTCACTCAGTTTTATTAGGAAACTGATCTCCCCATTTATTGTCCCCCTTTCAGATCGTTTTGAGTAGTTGGTGCAGTTGAAGTAGAGTAGACGTTCGACAACTAATTGAGGATGAGGTACTGGAGCCGATCCTACTAGATTGGACTTGACGTTTTCCCTTTTTATCGTTCAGTTGGATTTTGGATTATTTTTTGGGATATTTTGATGTATTTGACTTTGGAGTATTTCAGTTTGACCGGTTGTGGTATGTTTTAAACTTGATCTCGAGATCATCTTTATTATTCAGTTATTTATTAGTTTGGTTTGATTCCTTAAATTTATCGGTTCATTAGTAACACCCATTTCGTATTCACTCATGAGTTCGACCATGGAAATTGGAGATGTGTGTTACAAAAGAGGTCTTGGTCTTGATAACATTTCACCTTGGAACACTGCTTGTGTGACAAGACATCTGGGGTCGATTCTTATGAGAGGGAGAAAGCGTTGTAATCGAACTCATAGAGGGAGGAGAAAGACTGTTGTGGGGCTTGCAAACGACCTAAGAACCCTGTTGAGCCAAATTGGCTAATGGGCAGAGGGGTTTAAATCTCAGCTCAAGCTGAGACCCCCTCCCGCCAATCAATTAATGCCATTTGGCATTTGGGACCACCAAAAACTAAAAGAAAAAGAAAAATTAATTTTAAAAACTTCTTAAGGGCTGTCCGACACATTCCCCCAAGCTACCCAAATATCATTTCTTTTATTTTTTTATTTTTCTGACACACTTTCTCTTTCTTAATTATTTCCCCTACAATTTGACTACTAGCTAATAACACATGATACATTGCTTGAATTTGATTTTGTTATTCATAAAAGTTGTTTATTTTATTGTTTTTTAGTCTAGTGATATCAATTTTGATATGTTTTGTTAATTTTTTGGAGAAAAAAATCAAACCTCTACGTAAGTGTTATATCGGTCATATGACCTATCAAACTCTGTAATAGTTGCATAACATGTATATAGTAGCAATATAACAGTGTGATATGACACTGTTATAACATAATGAATGACATATCAGTGTTATAACACTGATGTATTAGTGTTATAACACTGATGTATTAGTTGATAGTTTCTTACCTCCATTTTTTCTCTCCTCCCCCCTAACATTTTCTCTCTCATCAGCCGTAATCTCTCAACTTGAGCTGAGATTTTAACCTCTTAGCCAATAGCCGGATTGCTATTGAGCTGCTTGGGAGTTAACACTAAGTTGATTAGTTGGCAGAGTTGTAATTAGCTTTTGAATTTCTTGGTTTTGTTGTTTCCGATTGAGTATGTCCCTGCACTTTTCATCCACTCTCACTAGGGGGTGAGTGTTCAATGTTGATGAAATGAAAAATATCGCATTCATAATTGGGATATTTGCCCAAAAGAAATAGAAAAGTTGTGTTAATGGTTACCTATTAATTGTTGTTGTTGAGTTGGTCATTCAAAGATGAAGAATGGTCAAATGACACGACCAAACGGAAAGAACAAGAAACTTATAGACAATGGTTGAATGAAGCTATTTCAAGTCCAATAAGGTATATTTGACTGTGTTGTTTGGCATGCATGCCGGGTTAAATACGACCGCTTTACTTTTGCAGTCCCACCAGCCGCATCCCATGAAAAGTGGTCTTTTGTACTGTTAGCTGCGCTTTTGTTATGTGATGCCAAAATTTGATCAGTCAAAGTTCTCTTTCACCAATATTGTTATGACCAAAGTTCGGTCAAAAGTCTCAGAAATATAATATTTAACATAATTCCAAGTGATGACTAGAATGCTTCAATCAATTCTCGTCTTGGTCTTTGTACGAAGACGGTTTCCAATTTCCTGTTACTAAGACCCAGAGCTTGATTGTTAAAAGCATTTAATTATGTTAAATGTTAACCTCAGATTTAATATCTGATTTATGCATAAGGTATGTGGTTCCTAGGCAGAAGATCCGGACCCAATCTTTTAAGGTTGGACCAGTTTCCAACCAAAAACCGGAGGGGTATTTTCGGCATTTTATAAAAGTTAAATACCTATCCCTATCACACAACCCCTTCTCTCTTTCTCTTTCTTTTTCTTCTTTCTCTGCCTCGCCGAAGTTTCATGCTGTGTACAGACCCACAGAGTATCGGAGCATCAGAGCACCGTCGAGTTGGAGCATCGGCTGGGTCGGAGACTGGTGGGTCAGAGAAGTGACGAGGTTGGAGCAGCGGCGCGAATGAAATTAGGTTGAGATTCTGATTGGACCGGCGAGCTTCGGCGATTGAAGAAAGTATCGTAGCACCATCGGGGAAGCAGTCGGCAGCGGGTGTCACTTGGCAGTGGCGGCGGAACGGCGGTGGCTGGAGTGGAGATTGGGGACGACGAAGGGAGGATCTGAATCGGCTGGGAAGTCGGAGAGAGAGGTCGGCGGCGAGAGTTGGAGAGAGGGGTCGGTGGTGGGTTGGCTGGGATGCGGCGGCTGGCGACGTTGATCGGCGGTGGGTCTGTACAGAGGAACGAAGAAGAGGATAAGTGGGGGGGGGGGGGTTGGGTCGGGTGGTTTGGGTGGGATGGGTGGTCGGTCCGGGTTGGGTGGGTGAGTGGGTGAGGTGGTTGGGTGACTTTGATTTTAATTATAATCTTGTCCTATTTTATTTTGTTAAGTGGGTGGTGGTTAACCGAAAATCAAACCGAACAAAATCAAAACCATCGACTCAACCATGATAACCCAGTGACCTTTAGGCTTCAACTAGGTAGTTAAGATATTGTTGGTAAAGTACCAACTTGACTATGGACTAGGCTGGGGCCGCATTTGCAAAATTCCATATACTATGTCTAGCCGAGTCCGATTCTAGAGACAACATTTCAAATGTTGTTGATCTTAGTCATTCATTTAATCTACGGTCCTCATCTCTCACTTGTTCCTTTCTTCTTCTTCAACGTGTATGAATGAGATCTTTTTTCGGCCAATTAATTATCAGATCGAAGGAAAACTTGATCTGAGAGAGATTTAAAATTTTAGGACATTATTTCTACGACACCCTTAATTATTTCGTCAATACAGTCTCACGAATTTTATACAGACTGTACGTTATATACAGGTTGTATGATTCTCATACATAGTGTATGGATTTCATATGGGGTATATACACTTTATATGATTTGTTTACAACCCTGCTGTACAAAAAAATTAAATTATATAAAAATAAATAGAGTGTACCATTCTCGTACAAAGTGTATGCAGTTTGTATACAAATTTCATACTAACTATACAAAAATAAATACAAACTAAACAAAATGTATACGATTTCCGCACATATTGTACAAAAATAATTGTGTATACATTGTCTATACAACTTGTACAACCATCAGTTTGAAGTGTACATAGTTTATATAGACCGCATACAAACTGTACAGACTATATGACAATAAATTTGTCAAGACAAATATTTTTTCCGAACAAATCCCGTAAAAACTGTACCAAAAAACATATGGAGTGTATAGTTGACATGCAAAGTGTGTACAATTCTCATACAAACTGTATAAATATAATTACAAAGTATATAACTCTCGTACAAAGTGTATACAATGCATATACAACTTGTAGAACCATCAGTATGAAGTGTATACAGTTTGTATGTGGTCTATACAAACTGTACAGACTGGATGACGGATATTTTGTCAAGAAAAATATTTTTTTTCCATAATCGTAGATCTAATGACGATGATCATGTGGGTGAAAAAAATTCACCAACAGAGGCTCGTGTTATCGGGAAATTCGTCGAGAAATTTTTCGGTGATTAAAAATGGGAGGAAACTTTAACAAAGTAAAATAACTTAGAGTTATAAACATAGAATTTGGACTACTAGATTAACAACTAAGATCTAATGGTGGATAATGATTGTTGCATTGGATGCAACAAAAAAAAATCATTATCTCTGGAGTCATATCTAGCCAAATACTATACCTAACGCATATTCGTCCACTAAGTTCAAATTTTGCGTAGGATCCAGGGTCTGGATCAAGGTCCAACCTTTTCTTGGGTTGGAATCTGGTCCAACCCTTTCTCAGCCATTAGATCACTCTTTGACCTTTTGATCAATCCAATGGTCTAGATTGTTAGGGGTATTTAGGACTTTACACACATAATTTAATTATTATATTTAAATTCAATAATTAATATTTTTTTTAAGGGGACAGTCGGTGACTCCGGCGGCTGGCCACCGTCGCCGGCGACTTTTTCGGCAGCCGGCCGTCGTCGCCGGCGACTTTTCCGGCGAATTTTTTTTTTTTTGCTTTCAATTTTTTTTTTCTTTAAAAAAAACTAGGGAACACATTTTTTCTGTTAACTAGTTAACCATGTTTTTTAACTGATAACTAGTTAACATGGTTTTTGACTGATAATTAGTTAATATCATTTTTTGTTTAATAACTTGTTAACAGATTTTTACCTGATAACTAGTTAACAAATAATTATATAATCAAAACTTTAATGAGATTTTTTGTTAACAAGTTATCTAACTAGTTATGTTATCATTACTTAAGTAACTAGTTAACAGTTTTAGGTAATAACTTGTTATCAATATTAGTTAACTAGTTAACAGGTTCTTATGATGTTAACTAGTTATTTTATTAGTAACTAGTTAACAAATTTTGTAATTGATAACAGTTAGTTAACCAACCGAGTTAACTAGTTATCAAGTTGTTAACTAGTTAACTTTTCAAGTCGTTAACTAGTTAACAAAATTTTTACTTGATAATAGTTATTTTTGTTAACTAGTTATCAAGTTGTTAACTAGTTAACCAACCGAGTTAACTAGTTAAAATTTTTTTTACTTGATAACAGTTATTTTGTTAACTAGTTAACCAACCGAGTTAACTAGTTAACTTATCAAGCTAACTATAAACCATGAGTCATGAGTCGGTAAAAGCCCCAACAAGAAATGGCAAAAAACGCCTACTACAACACTACCAAAAGTAACAGTGTTTTTTAACTGATAACAAGTTAACATGATTTTTACCTGATAACTAGTTAACATCTTTTATCAGTTAAAAATCATGTTAACTTGTTATCAGTTAAAAAATACTGTTACTTTTGGTAGTGTTGTAGTAGGCGTTTTTTGCCATTTCTTGTTGGGGCTTTTACCGACTCATGACTCATGGTTTATAGTTAGCTTGATAAGTTAACTAGTTAACTCGGTTGGTTAACTAGTTAACAAAAATAACTGTTATCAAGTAAAAATTTTCTTAACTAGTTAACTCGGTTGGTTAACTAGTTAACAACTTGATAACTAGTTAACAAAAATAACTATTATCAAGTAAAAAATTTGTTAACTAGTTAACGACTTGAAAAGTTAACTAGTTAACAACTTGATAACTAGTTAACTCGGTTGGTTAACTAGTTAACCAAAATAATTGTTATCAATTACAAAATTTGTTAACTAGTTACTAATAAAATAACTAGTTAACATCATAAGAACCTGTTAACTAGTTAACTAATATTGATAACAAGTTATTACCTAAAACTGTTAACTAGTTACTTAAGTAATGATAACATAACTAGTTAGATAACTTGTTAACAAAAAATCTCATTAAAATTTTGATTATATAATTATTTGTTAACTAGTTATCAGGTAAAAATCTGTTAACAAGTTATTAAACAAAAAATGATGTTAACTAATTATCAGTCAAAAACCATGTTAACTAGTTATCAGTTAAAAAACATGGTTAACTAGTTAACAGAAAAAAAATGTGTTACCTAGTTTTTTTTAAAGAAAAAAATTGAAAGCAAAAAAAAAAAAAATTCGCCGGAAAAAGTCGCCGGCGACGACGGCCGGCTGCCGAAAAAGTCGCCGGCGACGGTGGCCAGCCGCCGGAGTCACCGACTGTCCCCTTTAAAAAAATATTAATTATTGAATTTAAATATAATAATTAAATTATGTGTGTAAAGTCCTAAATACCCCTAACAATCTAGACCATTGGATTGATCAAAAGGTCAAAGAGTGATCTAATGGCTGAGAAAGGGTTGGACCAGATTCCAACCCAAGAAAAGGTTGGACCTTGATCCAGACCCTGGATCCTACGCAAAATTTGAACTTAGTGGACGAATATGCGTTAGGTATAGTATTTGGCTAGATATGACTCCAGAGATAATGATTTTTTTTGTTGCATCTAATGCAACAATCATTATCCACCATTAGATCTTAGTTGTTAATCTAGTAGTCCAAATTCTATGTTTATAACTCAAAGTTATTTTACTTTGTTAAAGTTTCCTCCCATTTTTAATCACCGAAAAATTTCTCGACGAATTTCCCGATAACACAAGCCTCTGTTGGTGAATTTTTTTCACCCACATGATCATCGTCATTAGATCTACGATTATGGAAAAAAAATATTTTTCTTGACAAAATATCCGTCATCCAGTCTGTACAGTTTGTATAGACCACATACAAACTGTATACACTTCATACTGATGGTTCTACAAGTTGTATATGCATTGTATACACTTTGTACGAGAGTTATATACTTTGTAATTATATTTATACAGTTTGTATGAGAATTGTACACACTTTGCATGTCAACTATACACTCCATATGTTTTTTGGTACAATTTTTACGGGATTTGTTCGGAAAAAATATTTGTCTTGACAAATTTATTGTCGTATAGTCTGTACAGTTTGTATGCGGTCTATATAAACTATGTACACTTCAAACTGATGGTTGTACAAGTTGTATAGACAATGTATACACAATTATTTTTGTACAATATGTGCGGAAATCGTATACATTTTGTACAGTTTGTATTTATTTTTGTATAGTTAGTATGAAATTTGTATACAAACTGCATACACTTTGTACGAGAATTGTACACTCTATTTATTTTTATATAATTTAATTTTTTCGTACAGCAGGGTTGTAAACAAATCATATAAAGTGTATATACCCCATATGAAATCCATACACTATGTATGAGAATCATACAACCTTATATAACGTACAGTCTGTATAAAATTCGTGTGACTGTATTGACGAAATAATTAAGGGTGTCGTAGAAATAATGTCCTAAATTTTAAATCTCTCTCAGATCAAGTTTTCCTTCGATCGGATAATTAATTGGCCGAAAAAAGATCTCATTCATACACGTTGAAGAAGAAGAAAAGAACAAGTGAGAGATGAGGACCGTAGATTAAATGAATGACTAAGATCAACAACATTTGCAATGTTGTCTCTAGAATCGGACTCGGCTAGACATAGTATATGGAATTTTGCAAATGCGGCCCCAGCCTAGTCCATAGTCAAGTTGGTACTTTACCAACAATATCTTAACTACCTAGTTGAAGCCTAAAGGTCACTGGGGCTCAAGGTTTAGGATACTCAACAAGTTGGTAAAGGTTGATGGAGATAAAAGAGAGATTCATTCGGGTTAAAAATAAAAATGAAATTAATAGGAGTGTTAAATTGTAATATAAATAAGTATAGTATCTAAAAATGTAATTTTTGTGAATTAATTTTCTGGACGAATAGTGTGCTACCACGTGTCAACGTAACTGGTTACGCGCGTCACCGGAGTGTTCGCAGAACTTTTATTCAGTGACATTATACAAATAATGACAACATGACATTACCTTTTTTTTGGTAGAAAGACGGGTGTCAATCACCCTTAATTAATATGAAAACAAGAATGTGGGAATCCAACCCCAATGCAATTAGTCATGATAATACGCTCGAGATCCTAACTAAGTAAACAGTTCAGGTGAGTGCCAAGGAGAGGCTGTGCCCAAGATGGGCTAAAAGGTCTGCAACTCGGTTACCCTTTCTGAAGATGTGGGAGACTCGAACCTCTCAATCACGGTTACACCAGCTTTGAATCAATCGGATAGAGTGACTATGACCACCTACCTCATTTGCATTCACTTTTATTGCTTCCACGACTGCTAAAGAATCCAACTAAAAGCGTGCTTTCCTGTAACCCAAGTCCCAAGCAATCTTGAACCCAATGGAAGATGCACGTAATTCTTCTCGCATGATGGAGCATTTGCCGAGATTGGCCGCGAAACAAGAGAGCCGGCGTCCAACATGATCCTGAACAATCCCTCATGCTGCTGCTCGGTTCTAAGAATCGATGACCGAGCCATCTCTATTAATTGTAACCCATCCCTCCAGAGTCGGATTCCAGCAAACTAGGATTTCCTCTTTCCGTCTAAAGGTCCCCCAATAAAGCTTTTGAGTCATCTTTCATTGTCTCTTGAACCCCGACGATCCAATGAAGGACTCGTAGGCGGTGTTGATTGCTTGTCACAAGCTTTTGGTCGAGGATCCCTTCATTCCCGGCCTTCCACAACATCCAAACAGAAGACTCAGGTCCTTATTCTGGAGCACCAAGCGCAACCACTCATCCAAGTCACAGCTGAAGAAATCTGCTCGGATATTCTGTGGGAGGAAAGCATCACACACCTCTATTGCCAATGTACAGTCCCCGACAAAGTGAAGTAAGTCCTCAATGCGATCTGAACATCTGGGGCAGTTGGGATTGTCTGATATGTGTCTTCTACACCGCTCAGCATTAGTGAGAACCCTCTCGTGCCCGGCGACCCAAAGGAAATGCTTAACCCGGCTCGGGACTTCCCATTTCCAAATAGTCTACCAAAGATTGTTCTTGCTTGTTGTGTTAGAATTAACAATGATCTCATAAGATGACTTAATGGAGAAAATACATTTGGGATCAGGGGCCCCAAATCAAATCATCAGCTTCATCGCTGCCATCTGGGGGATCCATCCCTGCAATTTGATCTACTAAGTGGGATGGGAGGGTGTCCCGTAGAAATTGCAGTCCCACATTCCTGAGCTATTAACCATATCAACAACTGTCATCTTTAGCTCCTCATTCGTTAGTCCGCGTGATGAATGCTCACAAAGGAGAATGCCACTATCAAGCCAGCGGGAGCTCTATAAGGAGGTAGTAATGCCATTATTGATGTTGCAGCGACTAGCCTCTGCCATCTCATGTCAGGCACTTCTAATGCCTCTCCAGAGTGAAGAAACCCCGATTTTACGATGGAGCTGAGGCCTCGTTCCCGTTTCCTTAAGATATTTCATTGTGATCAGCCGCACCCAAAGTTTCTCCGGTTATTTCATGATCGCCCAACCAAGCCTCATTAGATATGCCACCTTAGCTTTGCGAAGTCCGAATCCACCTTCAGATTTAGGTCTGCACACAACATCCCAGGAAATATGGTGGGGCTTACGAGAGTCAGGGGAGATACCCAAAAAAATTACGAATAACTGATGACACTAGAAATAACGTGTTTATCCGCCCTAATTAAGCACCATTCCATTGTCTGGAACACAATTTTAGGGGTAGTTTAGTGGATTTTTATTCATTGACGCTATTTCTTGCCAAATTGGTTATCTTGGCCCATTTCGGGTCTATTTGATGTGTTTTCTAGTGTTAGTGTCAGTACACAGGTATTAGCCATCGAATAAGTGGCCATCAAGAGTGTTCAGGATGCGATGGAACCTCGAGAAGTAACCCGAGATCATCAAAGAAGGTAGACGGTCGAAAACCAAAAAACACAGCTTCTTTTCAAGGAAACATTTCACGAAAAAATATGAAAGTATTTGGCGAAAACTATGTGAAGAATCCTCAGAAGTCTGGCGTCAAAGATTGAAAAATACATTTCAGCGAAAAGTCTCAACCTTTTCGCCGAAAATTTTATAAAGAAGCAGGAGCAAGTTTTGGCGTGACAGATCTTGAAATATATTACAAAGAAGTTTTCGCCAAAAACTTCTAAAGTATTCGGCAAAAACTTGAGCCTATTCCTTTTCTGATTTGGAGAAGAATAAAGAGCCCTTCACTCCCTATTCAGATTATCTCGTTATTCAGACTTCCCACACACAAGAGGAGTTAGGTTAGAGTGTTTCTAGAGTTCGCGGAGATATTTTAACACGATCTTTTGATCCCGGAGTTGCTCGGAGCTAGGAGTTGAAGAGTTTCTCGAGATCAAAGCTGCACGAAGTCGTCGCAATTAGGTTTTACAGTCCTTCTCTGTTTTCCCTTTTCAAGATGAACTGCATTGTTGTTTTTTATTCTCTTGACTTGAATATGAGTAGCTAAACTTGTTGAGCTTAGATTAGATGAACCCTAAGTGACTCGGAGCTTTAAAGCGGTCGCGGATCGGCGGTAATTAGGTCTTAATTCAATCAGTTTCTTATTTATAATTAATTTGCTCTTAATTTGTGTTGCTTTTCTAGCTTGATCACCTAGATTAGTTTCTTGTTCAAATAAGGATAGTTGGCGAACGTCCTCCTTGTTTTAGAAATTCAAATCAATTAATTAACCCATTCAATGGAATCATGCCTCTCGTAGAAACCATTTAGGGTTAATTCGTTTCAAGAATAACTGACTAAAATCAATCAGGTGCACCAATTAGTTATCTGTTGTAGAAGTGAACGCAAAGACGGTTAATTAATCTTGGTAGATAGTTTGATAGAGCGAACGTTCGCGAACTTAGACTTAAAGATAAGGATCTATGACGGTGTTTAAGAACTGAATGGATTAGAATTGAAAAGTCGTCAGTTTTGTGATTGCCAATGCCTTGGTAATCATATGGGGGATTCGAGTCTGAGCTTTTGTCTATCAATCGCAACCAAACCTCAATCAATTAATCTGTCTTTTAATTCAATTTCAATTTCCTTTTCATAATGTTTAGAAGTCGTGGAACTCACACCACGTGATGAACGCTGCAGAGCGGGTTATCAAATAACTACCAAGCTGTGAAGCTAGGGTAGAACGTATTCCACGGGCCTTCTAATGATCGATTACTGAAATAAGCTGGCAAATTACTCAGGTTAAACACTTCGTGCGTGGTGTGAGTTCCACGACTTCTAATTCTAAGAAATGCACGGAAATTAAAAATTGAAACTAGAAACAGATTGGAAATTAGGGTTGAAAACAGAAATGATAGACAAACTTAGACTTTGAATCCCCCTTCGTTCACCAGAGCATTGTCAATCAACAGATCAGCGGATTTCAATCCTCATTCAATCAATTTCTAAGACTAGCAAACGTTTGCTCTATCCGATCTATCTACCAAGATTAATTAGCCGCTCGGGTACGGTCGCCTCTCGCAACGACTTAACTTAACTGGTGCAATTACTAATTATTTATGAGTTACTCTTGCAGTGGATTAACCCTAATTGGTTCCTACGAAAGGCACACTCCAATGATTCGGTTAATTGTTCAATTTGATGTTTTAAATTAAGGCGAGCGTTCGCTTCTATCCTTAGCTTAACAAGAATCTAATCTAGGTGATCAATCCAGACAAGAAACATGAACAATGAAGAACAAATCAAACATGAAAGAGAAACTGATTGAACTTTGAATCTAATCACCGCCGATCCGTGACCGCTTTAAAGCCCTGGGTCACTTAGGGTTCATCTAGTCTAAGCTCTAAGAGTTTAGCTACTCATATTTTTCACAAAAGAATCAAAGACAGAAATAGAGTTCATCATACAGAGGAAGAACAGAAAAGGATCTGAAAAACCTAATTAAGACGACTCCGGCAGAACTTCGATCTTCCGGTAAATTGCAATCCTAGCTCCGAGTCTTCGAGATGGAAGGGATGGCGTCACGATCTCTTCTTGGCTCTTCAAAATCTAAACTCTCCTTCAGAACTCTCGAGAAAATTGAGAATTTCGGTATTAGTTGGTAATTATGATCTCTGAAAAATCGTCCTTTATTTGGGTCGGTTAAGTTATTATACTTAACCCTAATACCGCCGGATTTTAACTAATATTTTCGCCGAAAATATTAAGGGATTTTCGCCAAAAATCCTAGTGCAAAAGGGATGACCGCCGGCTGGATTCTTCTATGGTTTTCAGACCATTGGTTCTCGCCGAAAACTTCACATTTTCGCCGAAAACTTCCTTGAATGAGCTCAGTCGATTTGTGCATGGATTTTCGCCGAAAACCTTGGGTGTTTTCGGCGAAATCTTTAGTGTAAAACGGGGCAGAGGTTTGGTTTGACTTGATTGGCTCCTTGGATCGATTTCGGTGCGATTGCTCGAGGTTCCAACGCTTTAGACACGTCCTTGGCTACTTATTTGACTGCAAAAACCAGTGCTAACATAGAAACACTAGAAAACCATCAAATAGACCCGAAACGGGCCAAAGTAACAAAAATGGCACGAGATAGAGCAATTGATTGAATATTCGTTATTCTACCCTAAAAACCATGTCTTAAGCAATGAAATGTCGCTTAAACGAGGCTGATAATCACGTCAATTCGAGTGTCATCACCACGCAACTTGTTTTAAACCTAAATTTTTGCTTGCTTCTTTGAATAAATAGTTAGAAGAAACCCTTGGAATACGATCTAATCTACTTTGGTATGTTAGTTATTTGATACCCTATTTTACACGTTATCCAATTGGCGCCATTGCAAGGGAGCTCTTCTTAATTGTTTGAAAGAAGAGTTGGCAACTATTCTTCTACTTTCCATCTTTACATTTTCCATGAGACTACGATTTTACACCGATTATTCTTGTCTTTGTTGAATTGCAGGTTGAATGCAGGTATATGAACCATCCAACTACTCGTTCTCAACTCAAATCTATCAAGACTAAGAGCTCAGACATTCCTGGGTATGATCTCTAGGTATATTCAATTTGAAGGCAAGCCGCACGACAATCCTTGCAATCATTTGGCGGACTTCCTTGCCATGTGTACTACATTCAAGAGTGGGCATCTCGACAGGAACACTATATACTTGCGAGCACTCCCATTCTCATTCAGAGGCGCAATAAAGAGATGGCTAAGTAGCAACCCTCCTGGCCATTACACACAGTGGGACACTTTTTCTCAAGACTTTGTGGAGGAGTACTTTCCCCCATCAAGAACTACAGCTTCTAAGAAAGCATCGCTAGATTCAGACAGAAGGATGGAGTGAGCCTTTATGATTCTTGGAATGAATTCCAAGAATTTCTCTATAACTGTCCACATCACGGGTTTGAGCAGAGACAACTGGCCGAGATCTTTGCTCGAGGAATGAATGTTGAACCCACCAAGTGGGTTAACTCCTTGGCTGAAGGAGACTATATTGTCTCACTCCAAAAGCTGCTATCCTGCACTTTGCAGTCGTGCTTCTAAATCTAGGAACTGGGAGAGACAAACCGAAGGCACTAACAGCCATTTAGGCCTTGAAGAACATATCAAAGCTGAACTGCAGAAACACTTGAAGAAAGCTGGTGCACCCATGATAACGTGAAAAATAGGGTATCAAATACTACCAAACAAGAGTAAGGTAGATCGTATTCCACGGGGTTTCTTCCAATTGTTTACTTAAACGAATTGGAAAATTATTTAGGTTTAAACAAGTTGTGCGTGGTGTGAGTTCCATGACTTCTAATCTATTAAGCGAGGAAACTGAAAATCAAAATAAGAATATTGATTAATTAAGGTTGACTAACGATTTGACAAACAAAGTTTAGACTTGAATCCCCCTAAGATTACCAGGACATTGGCGATCACAGAACCGACGACTTTCGATCCTAATTCATTCAGTTCTCAGACACCGCCATAACTCCTTACCCTTAGGTCTAAGTCCATGAACGTTCGCTCTATTAGATCTAACTACCAAGATTAATTAACCGTCTGTGCTTTCACTTCTGTAACGGATAACTAACTGGTGCACCTGATTGATTTTAGTGAGTTACTCTAGAAGTGGATTAACCATAAATGGTTCCTACGAAAGGCACACTCCATTGAATAGGTTAATTGATTGATTTGAGGTTCTAAAATAAGGCGGACATTCGCCAACTATCCTTATTTGAACAAGAATCTAATCTAGGTGATCAAGCTAGAAAAGAAACACAACACGAAGAACAAATCAATTATGCAACAGAAACAGTCTGAATTAAAATCTAATTACCGTCGATCCATGACCGCAAAGCCCCGAGTCACTTAGGGTTCATCCAACCTAATCTTAACAAGTTTAGCTACTCATGTTTAAATCAAGAGAATCAAAGAAAACAAAGGAGTTCATCTTAACAAGGAAGAACAAAGAAGAATTGTACAACCTAATTTTGACGACTCTAGCAAAGCGTCGATCTCGAGAAATCTTCACTCCTAGCTTCGAGCACTCTGGGATGGAAAGATGGTGTCAGGATCTCTCCGGGAACTCCAAGATATGCTCTAAACTCTCTCCATTAGCTCTATAAGTCTAAAATTGTGTATTGTAAGTTGTCCCCTCCATTGGAGTCGAATCGCTGCTTATATAGGGTTTTACCAAATCTCAGCCAGAAAAGAGGAAAGTTTTCAACGAGAATATTAGACGTTCTCGATGAAATCTGATTTGTAATTAACTCTGAATGGCGACGAGCTTTGTCATTAGTTTCTTCACAGGTTCTCGGCGAGAACATTGAAGTTCTCGCTGAGAACTTCTTTGTAATCTCAAATTGAATCTTGACGAGAATTTCCTTGGCTTTTTTAACATATTCTCGATGATCTTATAGAGTTCTCGCTGATAATATTAGTGTTGGACAGGTTCTTTTAATTCTTCGATCAATTTGCGTTCTCCAACGATCCCGGGTCACATCTAATGGCTCCATTGCATCTCGAACACGTCTGATGGCTACATATTCAATGGCAAAAACCCGTGTACTCAAACACTACAAAAAAAGAGCGTTTTGGCGTCGGTTGAAACGAAAGTGATTAGTGTCGGTTGACCATACGACCGACGCTAAATAGTATCTCACGTTTTAGCGTCCGTCATCCGGTCGACCGACGCTAAATACTAACCGTAATGAGCTGAACGCCTACCTCTCGTGCAGCCGCCTCTCTCTTCTCTATCTGCTCCATTCCAGCCCCCTCCTCTCTTCTCTCTTCTCTCTTCTCTTTTCCCTTCTCTTCTCTATATGCTCCATTCCAGCCCCCTCCTCTCTTCTCTCTTCCCTTATCTTCTCTATTTACTACATTCAAGATCCGCCGCTAGCTCTCGTCGATGTTTTCTTCTTCCAGATGAGGTCTTCAGTGGCGGCGGTGGAAGGAAGTGGCGGTCTCCAGTGGCGGCGGTGGGAGGAAGTGGAGGTCTCCAGCGGCGGCGGTGGGAGGAAGTGGCGGTCCCCAGCGGCGGCGGTGGGAGGAAGTGGCGGTCTCCAGCGGCGGCGGTGGGAGGGAGTCTTCTCCAGCGGCGGTGGTGGGAGAAAGTGGCGGTCTCCAGCGGCGGCGGTGGGAGGGAGTCTTCTCCAGCGGCGACGATGGTAGGAAGTGGCGGTCTCCAGCGGCGGCGGTGGGAGGGAGTCTTCTCCAGCGGCGGCGGTGGGAGGAAGTGGCGCTCTCCAATGGCGGCGGTGGAAGGAAGTGGCGGTCTCCAGCGGTCGGCAGTAGCGGCGGATGAGAAGAAGAAGAAGAAGAAGCGGCTGCCGATGCAACTGCTTTTCTTGTGATTTTCCGGTCAAGTTAGCGTCGGTTGGTATGTCTACTAGCGTCGGTCAACCAAAAACCGATGCTAAAAGTTAGCGTCACCACTTTCAGCGTCGGTTTTGTCGACCGATGCTATTCAAATTAGCGTCGGTCGGTGACCGACGCCATTACGCGCATACGACCGACGCTAAAACGCATTTTTTTGTAGTGAAAGAGATACTAGAAAACACATCAAATAGACCTGAAACAGGCCAAAGTAACCAAATCGGTAGGAAATAACGTTAATGAATGAAAACCCACTAAAAACTACCCCAAAAGTCGTGTTACAGGGAATGAAAATGTCGCTTAAACGGGGCTGAAAATCACGATAAATCTAGTGTCATCAAACTACCCCACGCTTAAGCTTTTGCTTGTCCTCAAGCAAATTAAATCAGAACGCACTCAGGTTCACAAATGACAAGATCGATTAAATTGTGATTCAAGTCATAACAAATGAATTTTAAACTGATACACTTAGAACAATGAACCTAAATATTCATACATATCAACCAAACAACCCGGTCTCACTAATTCTCTGCACACAATCAATTAGCAATCACCAATCATGCATAAAGCTGACCTAACCGACCAGACTTCCTCACACATAAAATATTTAGTAAATGGGGGAACTCTCACACTCTGTGTTTAGGGACGTGCTTATGCTCTCAATCACTTTAAGTTTGCATTTCGTCCACAATCCCCACCACTGTGACAACACGGGAAACTAGTCAAAAGGACTTTGCAAGGGACTGTAACGATCCTACACTGCAAGGGATTATGATGAATATATGAAGGGATGTATGATGATGATGGCTTTGGTGCGGTGTAGCAATCGACTAAATTCCCTCGAATCAGAATCTTATGGATTACTACCATCTAAACAAAAGAAAGATCAAAAGGAAACCGGGATAAGTGTCCCAGATCCACACATAATAAAATTGGACCGAAATTCAAAAAGAATAAATAAAAGGAAGGGAAAGGATACAACCTGATCACTAGTTCTCAAGGGCCATGTGGAAGTGGTCCCTCATCTCCTTGCGCCAAGCCAGCTCCTGGTCGTGCCATGTCTGATGGAGCTCATACTGCCATTGGGTGACAATCCACCTAGCATCCTGATCAGCTCTCCAACTTTCTTGTTGCACCCTCCTTGTGGTGAGCTCGCTCTCTAAGCTACTCTGTCCTTCTGCCACTGGTGAGAGCCGAGGAGAAATCTATCTGTCACTACTACAACTGGGTGAGCATCTAGTTATACTAATCAACAAACTGTGGTGGTTGTGCTGCCTGCATCTGGGGCTCTGGTGGCTGCTGAGGAATGTGTTGTGGCTTATCGTCTGGAGGCTCCCCCAGGAACGGTCCTCTAGCAGGGACGTATGCGGTGGGGGTGATCGACAGGTCAAGGCCGTACTCGATAGCGAGCTCCGCTCCAATGTGCTCACCATGGAGATGAGGGACTGTGGGGCCCCACTTGTCGTGGAGGTGGAGGCGAGTGATCAGGCGGGCGATGAAGGGGCCACTAGGGAGTGCGGGGGAAGCTTCTTGGCCCTGGTGCGTTTGTGGAAGAACAGGGTTAACCACCATCCGGAGTGGAGTCGGGTGCCCTCAAAGACAGCACGAAAGAGGATGAGTTCTTCCATCGAGATGTGGTGTCGACCGCGCCCTGCCTCACTCACAAAATACAATGATCTCATCCACAAATAATGAAAAAATCGAAAGAGTGGGTGAGAGATGTCACCTACGGAGAAAAGGCGATGGTCGACATCTGGGCGGCCAGTGATGTGACGCCATATCCCGAGGTAGGGAGAGTGGGCGGTGGAGTTGATGTTCTCCCAACCATGGATGGAGTGTGAGTAGTGGAGTTGATGTTCTCTCGATCAATTCGGCGAGCTCGTAGAAGGTCTTCTCGTGGAATATGCTGCCAAGGTGGAAGGATACATACTACTTGTGTTGTCGGGACTTGTGGCCGTCCCACTCGAATGAGCTCCAGAATTCCTGGAGGGCGACTAGCGGGTAGGCGAACCCACAGGTGGACAGATCGAGCAGCCCGGAATCAAGAAGGATGCGGTAGACATTGTCGTCCCACGCCGGGTTGTGGTCTTTCAAGGATTCCATGGAAAGAGACGTGGGGGGAGGGATTTCTTTGATCTTCTAGTAATTCTTGAAATATGTCGGAGGGAGGGAGGCGATGCATGGGTGTAGATCTGGAAGAGTGTGGGGGTCTGGGATGCCGGAGTCAAGAGTCGCATCTGGGATAGGGATCTCTAGAGTGGGTGTGAAGAGTGGAATGAAATCATTATCCACCGGCTGTGGGGCAGAGGAGGAGGAGCCCTGAACTCTCTCTAATCTGGCATTCTTCCTTTTCTCATGATCAGATGCCATGGTCATAAAAGTTTCGGGGTTCCTGCAAGATGAGACTGAAAACAACACCATAATCAGATAAACCGAAATCTTACCCCACACTTTTGAAAAGCTCAATTCCGTTAAGAAACGAGGGAAATCGAGTGTGGGTAAACTAATTGAAATGCTCAGCAATGGTCATTAAGCACAAGTAACGCATACGAATCAACGTCTGATGAGCTGCAGAACAGTGATCAAATACTACCAAGCTGGAAAGCTAAGCAGATCGTATTCCACAAGGTTTCTTCTAATCGACTACTCGAAGAAGCTGGCAATTTATTCAGGTTTAAACACTTCGTGCGTGGTGTGAGTTCCACGACTTCTAGAAAAAGATGCAAGAAAATTAAAATGAAATTGAAAGACAGAATGATTGGCTGGTTCAGACAGACGACAGACAAGCTTAGATTTCGAATCCCCCTTAGATCACCAAGGCAACATCAATCAACAGATCAGCGGATTTCAATTCTCATTCAATCAATTTCTATACACCACCATAACTCCTGACCCTTAGGTTTAAGACCGGCGAACGTTCGCTCTATCCGTTCTAACTACCAAGATTAATTAGTCGCCCGGGTACGGTCGCCTCTCGCAACGACTTAACTTAACTTGTGCAATTACTAATGATTTATGAGTTACTCTTGCAGTGGATTAACCCTAATAGGTTCCTACGAAAGGCACACTCCAATTATAAGGATAATTGGTTGAATTGATGTTTAAAGTGAGGCGAGCGTTCGCTTCTATCCTCAGCTTAACAAGAATCTAAGCTAGGTGATCAGGAAAGACAAGTTTTAATGTTTAAAGCAGAGAAGCTGTCTGGCGACAAACCCTAATTCAACACAAACCTAATCTAGGCGATCAATCAGAAAAGAAACATAAACAATCAAGAACAAAACAACCATGCAAAGAGAAACTGATTGAACTTTGAATCTAATCACCGCCGATCCGTGACCGCTTTAAAGCCCTGAGTCACTTAGGGTTCATCTAATCTAAGCTCTACGAGTTTAGCTACTCATATTAAGAACAAGAGAATTGAAAACAAACAAGGAATACATCTCAGGTAGGAAGAACAGAGAAGAACTGTAAAACCTAATTTGACGAATCCGTGAAGCTTCAATCTCCGGTAATCTTCAATCCAAGCTCCGAGTCTCCGAGGTGAAGGGATGGCGTCACGATCTCTCCACGATTCTTTGAACTCTCTAAACTCTCTCTCTCACTCCTAGGTCTGGAAATTATGATTGATATTATCAGGTATATCCCTTTTGGGCCGCCGGTTAAGTATTTATACTTAACCTTAATTCCGCAGGATTTTGCTTGACATTTTCGGCGAAAATAGTAAGGAATTTTCGCCGAAAATTCCTTCACAAAAGGGGATGACCGCCGGCTGTTTCTTCTATGGTTTTTGGTTCAACAGTTTTCGGCGAAAACTTAGTGTTTTCGCCGAAAACATCCTTCAGTGGACATCAGTGGATTTGTGCTTGCATTTTCGTCGAAAACACTAAGGGATTTTCGGCGAAAACTCCTTTGTAAACCGGGGCAGGAATTTGTTTGACTTGGTTGGCTCCTTGGATCGATTCCGGTGCGATTCCTCGATGTTCCAACCCCTTAGACACGTCCTTGGCTACTTTATTTGACGGCAAAAACCTGTGATATCATAAAAACACTAGAAAACCATCAAATAGACCCGAAACGGGCCAAAGTAACACAAATGGCGCGAGATAGGGCAATTGATTGAATATTCGTTATTCTACCCTAAAAACCATGTCTTAAGCAAGGAAATGTCGCTTAAATGAGGCTGATAATCACGTCAAATCGAGTGTCATCAACGTCACAACAGTATGTGGCTAGAATGCAAAGTCAACCACTAGGTCAACCAAAGTCAACATACCTGACAAAATCCATAATTCAGCAATGCTAACGAGATTCAACCAGCACAAACTCATGGCACAACAATCCTAGAAAAGTAGAGAGCATCTATGTTCAATCAGGAACGCAAAATTCACACCGAACAACAGGCACGCAAATCGAGGTTGATCAAAAAGTCAACTGAAATGAAACTTGTCGAAACAGAGCAATCATCATGTCAAAAGATTCTTAATGAGAAACCCAAGAACTAACCTTGAAGACATGAATCTGAAAAATCGACAAAGTTGACGAAAATGGCAAAAAAACTCGAAAATGCAATTTCGGGTGAAATCGGAACTATAGAGCTCCGATTTGGGCGATCTAGGATGCGCGACAAACTCGGAACGAAGAGGGGAAGGGTGCCTCGGTGACCACCGACAGCGGCTGCGACAGGAAGGGAACAGTAGGGGGTTTGGTTCCTTCGGCGAGAAGAGAGGGAAAAGGGGCGAGTGAAAGGAAAATTGGAAAAGGGGAGGGTTTAAAAATTTTAGGTAGAAGTTCTCGACGAGAACATGAAAGTTGTCGCCGAAAACATACTTGAAAATTGTCAATGAAAAAGCGACGCAAAAAATTTCGCTCTAGCAAGCCAAAGTTCTCGTCGAAAACTTACTTGAAAACGGGCGGACGAAAAACGATGAGAATTTATACTCACAAAGGACAAAGTTCTCGCCGAAAACTTGTTTGAAAATCATATAGTAAAACTGACGCCAAAATTTCAATTACAAACCAATGATATTCTCGCCGAAAACTATAATGTTTTCGGCGATAACATTACCACTTGACACGAAAATTGATTTTTGAAAACACCTATGAACTAAACTTCAAAAATTCAAAACAAAATTTACAAAAAATGGAAAAACCCCAAATAAATTGGAACTGATCCGATACACGACACACAAGAGAAAAAATTAAAACCATGAATTGACACTTTGGACTACCCTTGAAACCGACTCAAAACACAAAGACTGACTCAATAAATTCAAAACTGACTCCAATTGTGGGTTGCCTCCCACGAAGCGCTCTCGTTTAACATCCTTGAGCTGGACGATACATGGATGATGATCAAAGAGCCAAAGTGAAGAGATGTATGTCAACCTGGGCAACAGCTAGGCCTTGGAGGTACTTCTTGAGCTTATGACCATTTACCACAAATGGTTCTTGATTGGGGCCTTTAATCTCGACAACTCCAAGTGGTGTTTGCCTAATCACCGTGAAGGGGCCGGACCACCGGGACTTAAGATTTCCCGAAAAGAGCTTCAAATGGGAGTTGTACAGAAGTACTTCGTCACTGACATAGAATGTCTTATGCTCGTATAGGTGAGCATCGTGGATCCATTTAGTCTGCTCCTTGTATAGCTTCGTGATCTCGTAGGCATGGAGGCGATGCTCCTCGAGCTCGTTAATCTGCATTAATCTTGCATCTCCTCCAAGCTCATGACGCATATTTAGATCTTTAACGGCCCAAAATGCCTTGTGCTCAAGCTCGACCGGTAGATGGCATGCCTTGCCATAAACGAGTCGATACGACGTAGTGCTGATAGTAGTCTTGAAGGCAGTTCGGTACGCCCATAGGGCCTCATCGAGATTAGATGACCAGTCCTTGCGAGACCGCAAACTGTTCCATCAAGAATCCGCTTGAGCTCACGGTTTGTCACTTTTGCTTGACTGTTAGCTTAAGGATGATAAGCGGTGGACATTCTATGGGTGACGCCGAAGCATTTGCACACCCGATCGAATTGTCCATGAAAGTGGGTACCCCTATCGCTAATGATAAAGCGTGGTGTACCAAAATGCATCAAAAGATGTTGGAGAAACTTCCCCACCACTCCCCAATCGGTAGTAGGCAAGGCTTGTGCCTCGGCCCACTTGGATACATAATCAACGGCGACAAGTATGTACTTATTTCCGTTGGAGGGTGTGAAAGGTCCCATAAAGTCAATTCCCCAAATATCAAAGATTTCAACGGTTAAAGAAATGTTCTGAGGCATCTCATTACGGTTCAAGATGTTACCTAACCTTTGGCATGCATCACAATGGCGGTCGAATTCGTTGGAGTTCCGAAATAAGGTTGGTTAAAAGAATCCGGTTTCCACCGAAGTGTCATCCGAATTGGCCTTGATGGCATTGGTGCATGATGTTAGTAGCTTGGGCGGAGGAGACACATCTCCGGATCATCCCATCTACTCCGATTCGGTACAAGAATGGATCCTCCCAGAAGTAAGAGTTGGCTTCCTTGGTGAGCTTCTTGCGTGCATTGCAGTCAAGCTCCAATGGCATAGTGTTAGAAGCCAGGTAGTTGGTGAGGTTGGCAACCATGGCTCTTCTGATGTGGATGCATAGCTCAAAAATTGAGCATGATGGATCGCCCATGGGTCGATCGCTATGCTATGCACCTATTCTTGTAACTCAATATGCAACAACTCATCAGGGAAAGAATCATCAATTGGAGAGATAGGGGACTTACTGGTTGTGATTCCTCGAGTTGGAAGAGGTGGTCAGCCTCTACAATTTCAGCTCCATTCTTGTCCTTGATCTCAATATCGAATTCTTGAAGCAGAATAACCCAACGGATTAGCTGTGTCTTTGAATCTTGCTTTGCGAGGAGGTGGAGCAGAGCAGCGTGGTCGGTGTATACAATGGTATGAGAGAGCACCAAATACTGTCTGAACTTGTCAAACGAGAATACGATGGTAAGAAGCTCCTTCTCTATTGTGGTGTAGTTTCATTGAGCATCATTAAGGGTCTTGCTGGCGAAGTAAATGGGGTGGAACCTCTTCTCCTTTCTCTGCCCCAAAATAGCAAAGTGGCTAGCATCACACATGATCTCAAAGGGAAGACTCCAATCCGGCGTCGTGAGAATAGGCGCGGTAGTGAGTTTAGTCTTCATAATTTCAAAGGCATCAAGGCAAGCCTTATCGAACACAAATGACACATCCTTCTCCAAGAGCTTAGTCATCGGAAGAGTAATCTTGGAGAAGTCCTTGATGAATCTTTGATAGAATCCTACATGGCCAAGGAAACTACGAACTGTCTTGACAGATGAAGGTGGTGGGAGACTAACAATTGTTTCAAGCTTGGCGCGGTCAACTTTGATCCCGAGTTTAGGTACACCTTCGGTAACCTTGAAGTGACACTTCTCCCAACTTAGAGCCATATTTTTCTCTTCACATCGAGCTAGCACCTTGTCCAAGTTGGCTAGGCATTGGGAGAATGAATCACCATTGACGGAGAAGTCGTCCATGAACACCTCCACAACATTTTCTACCAAATCTCCAAAGATAGCGAGCATACATCTCTAAAAGGTAACTGGAGCATTGCACAAACCAAAGGGAATACACCGATAAGCAAAGGTACCAACCGGGTAAGTAAATGTCGTCTTCTCTTGGTCTTCGAGCTCAATTGGAATTTGGAAATAACCAGACATCCCATCCAAGAAACAATAGAACTCATGACCAGCTAACCTCTCAAGCATCTGATCAATGAATGGCAATGAAAAGGGATCCTTCTTGGTGGCATCATTAAGGCGCCTATAGTCAATGCAGACTCTCCATCCGATAACAGTACGAGTGGGGATGAGCTCTCCCTTTTGACTAGGAACGACCATGATCCCTACCTTCTTTGGAATGACTTGAGTGGGGCTCACCCAAGGACTATCGGCAATAAGATAGATAATTCCAGCATCAAGGAGTTTAAGAACCTCCTTCTTCACAACCTCTTGCATCAATGGGTTCAACCGGCATTGTGGTTGTCTAACAGGTTTGAACTCCTCATCTACCACTATCCGATGCTTGCAGAAAGCTTCAGAGATTCCTCTAATGTCTGCTAACTGCAACAGAGTGGAACTGATGATGACTGGTAATTGGCAGTCCTTGGTCAAGAATTCATACTCAAGGTGGTCTGGAAGCTCCTTTAAAGTGAGTTGTGGAGGCTGCTCCTATGAAGTAATGATCCGACCGGTGTGTGCTCGAGGGTGGTTGGCGCAGGAGTGGATGCCGATGCCGGTTTCTGGTTAGCTAGTTCTTCTTACCATAAGAGTTGCTCCGGATCCTCCAATGCATCTTCTATACCTGAAATCAAACACAACTCTAACGGGTCGCTAGATAGGGAATTAGCAACAAATTCGGCTGAAGCCAACTAATAAGGATCAACAGGAAAACAAGTATCATCTTGCACAGAGTACTGCATACCGTCCTTAAGGCGGAATTAAACACTATCCTTTCCTACCTTCAAAGTCAACGATCCATGCTTGCAATTGATAGTCACAATGGTTGTTGCCAGAAAGGGTTGGCCTATGATAAGTGTCACATCCACCTCTCGGGTATCTAAGACAACAAAATTTGCAACAATGGTAAAAGGACCACAACGAACAGCAACATCTTCTATCATTCCCCTAGGTAGTTTGACAGACATATCAGCTAGCACAAGATGTAGACTAATGGGTTTTAATTCACCTAAGTTTAATTCTTCATAATGATGTGTAGGAATGACGTTAATGGACGCGCCAAGATTAGCTAAACTACGTTCAATGTTCCTACCATTGATAATGCAAGGTAAAGTAAAAGGGACACTTAGCTGGGGGTGGTCGAGGTGGCGTGCTATAGAGGATGGTAGAGCACTTATCAGTGAGAGTGATGGTGGACATGTCTCCATTCTTCACGTTCTTTGTCAGATCCTTAAAGAACTTCCCAAGTGGTGGCATGACTTGCACAGCTTCGGTGACTGGTATTTTAATCTCCGTGATCTTCAAGATTGAATACTACTTCTTGTATTGGATATCGTTGTAACATCCCAACCTTTTCCGACAAGATATTGTCCACTTTGGGCCCAGCCCTCATGGATTTGTTTTTGGGTGTTGGTGGGATTCAAACCCATGACCTCCTCCTCTGAAGATCAAGCCCCCACCACTACGCCAAAAAATGTGTCATGTCAGTTAAGGTTGAACTATTCCACATAGCCCATGGATCCCCCCCCCCCGCCCGTGTTTTGTCGATGTGGGTTTTTCCTAGGATGTTACAGTCGTGGTCCTTTGACTTATTCAACAAGGCTTTGGGGAAGGGGATCTCGGCTGATATGGGGCTAGGTGTGGCGCATGAGCTGATGTTAGAGGAGGCGGGCGGTTACCTCCTCTTCTTTTTCTTTGTTTTCTTCATCTGCTGTGATATACTCAATTTCTTGCATGTCTATGGCTATAGCATCAGGAATCATGACTAGGTCTGGGATTTGGGGACTAGCGATCTATTTACCACTCCTTGTTGTGATGGCTTTAGCATGCTCATTCTTAGTATTTGGATCAGTTTGGCTAGGCAACTGACCGAAGGGGCGGCCACTAGACAGAAGGCTGACAATATTGCTCAACTGACTCTCCATTCTCTGTCCTTGAGTTATTTGCCCTTGGTTCAAACCAGTTTGAGCCTTGAATTGAGCGTCATGATCATCAAGTCTAGATATAATCTGATTAAGCTTCTTATCCATTTCACTCTCCTTCGTATCCTGTGGCGCAGATCTCAGAGGTTGTTGTCCTCCGATGAAGCCAGGTGGAACTTGATAGTTGTTGTTAGAGTACTGATTATGATGATTGCCAGGTGCTGTACCATAATTCCCTTGGTTTCAATGTGGCGGTTGATAGACTCCACCGGATTGGTTGGCTAGCTTGTTCTCTTGGTACGACCTAGATGGTCGGTTGTTCTTATTTTGGTTAGCCCCGGAGTTATAAGGAGTACGCTTTTAAAAGCTTCCTTGTTGTTGAGGTTGACGGTAGCCGGTATAGCCTTGCTGAGTGTTTGTGAAACCCCCATTAATAAATTATACTTCTTCTACGGACCAAACACCTGATTTACCGAAGTTCTGACAGCTTCCTCCATTGTGTGCACAAGCTCCACACCATTCACAATTAACCACGAAGACAGTAGCTGAAGGCGGGTTGGTAGAGGCGCCATCTTTCTTTAGATGCTTTTGAACTTCTGCCTTTATCTGCTCTTCAAGACCCAATCAGCTCTTGGCTCCTTTGGATTGCCTCTCCCAATTCCTAGACTTAGAGGCACGACTAGAAAAGTGAAGAAATGAAGCTTCTAGGGTGAGGGTTGTGTAGTCTCTTTCAGCCAAGGAGTTGACCCATTTGGCGGACTCATCATTCACACCCTGAGCAAAAATCTTAGGTAGTTGTCTCTGCTCGAAACCGTGATGAGGACAGTTGTAGAGGAGTTCTTGGAATTCATTCCAAGCATCATATAAGCTGACTCCATCCTTCTGGATGAACCTGCAATGTCTTCTTCGTAGGTCGTTGTTCTAGATGAAGGGAAGTACTCCTTCACAAAGTCTTGAGCAAGGTCATCCTAATTGGTGTATTGACCGGGTGACTTGCTGTTAAGCCACCTCTTGACGACGCCTCTGAGAGAGAATGGGAAATCTCACAAGCATAGGGTGTTCTTGTTGAGATTCCCACTCTTCACTACAAAAAAAAATGCTAATTAGCGTCGGTTGAAACGTAGCAATTTAGCGTCGGTCGGTTATCAACCGACGCTAAGTAGTTGACCTCGTGTTTTAGCGTCGGTTGATAGGTGACCGACGCTAAAATGGGACAAAGAGCCGACGCTATTATCTGGTTTTGGTTTGATTTTTGGCTGACCGGGCGGTTAAATTGGCGTCGGTCAGCAGAAAAAGAATAGCGTCGGTCATGACCGACGCTAAAACGCGTGTATATAGCATCGGTTCACACGCTTTTAGCGTCGGTCATTGACCGACGCTAAAATGCGTAAGTATTTAAACCCTCATCCTAACCCTAATCTCAAATTCTCACCTCTCTCAATCCTCTCCTCTCTCTCCTAAAACTCTCCCAACCACCACCCTCCTCCTCCTCCAAACTCTCCTCCTCCTCCTCCAAACTCTCCAGCCGCCGCATCCCAGCCACCGCATCCCAGCCGCCACCACAACTCTGCCGCCATTCCGCCGTTCCACCTCCGTCCGCCTTCACTTCCTCCTCCAGCCGCCGTGTGCCAGACGACGAAGCCAACGTGACGGCGTTACAGAAGAGAAACGAGATCTGGGAAAAAAACCCAAATCTGGAAAAAAAACCCAGATTAGAAAAAAATAAAAATAATAAATGAAAAATTAAAATGAAAACAAAAAACAAAAAAATTGGGTTGGTCAGCCACCCATTCGGTCAACCCATATTTTAGCGTCGGTCGTGTTTTATTTTAGCGTCGGTTGACCAAACGACCGACGCTAAGGTTTAGCGTCACCATATCTGGCGTCGGTCGTGCCGACCGACGCTATTTATTTTGGCGTCGGTCATGACCGACGCTAAAACGCGTGTATGACCGACGCCAAATAGCATTTTTTTGTAGTGCTTGAAGATCTCGCACATGGAAAGGAAGTCCGCCAGATGAGTGCATGGGTTGTCATGCGGTTTCCCTTCAAATTGGATATCCCTAGAGATCATTCCCAGAACGGGGATTTTGATCTCATAGTCAAGATCGGTATCGTTGTGAGGGACGGCGATGCTTAACCGGACGCTAGTTGTGCTTGACTTATTCTAGTCCTCCATGGTGCATGGAGCAGCCATTGCGGGAGGAGTAGGTGGGGGCGAATATCAAAAGTTGGATGACGTGGAAGAAGAAGAGGAGTTCTCCTTCAACTCCTCAACTTTGATGGGGGTAAGAGATGGGGTTGGATCGATTGTCACTTGCTTCTTCGCTTGCTGTTGCTTGGTCGGTGTAGAACTGCTTGGCTTGTCTAAGCTCTTAGTCTTGTTAGGCTTGAACTGAGAACGAGTGAGAGGGCGGTTCATATACCTGGATAAAACCTGCAAGTCAACAAAAACAAGAACAACCGGTGTAATATCGAAGTGTGATGGAAAGTGATAAGATGGAAGGTAGAAGAATAAATGCCAACTCTTCTTTCAATCAATAGAGAAGAGTCCCCGGCAACGGCGCCAATTTGATAACGTGCAAAACAGGGTATCAAATACTACCAAACAAGAGTAAGGTAGATTGTATTCCACAAGTTTTCTTCCAATTGTTTACTCAAATGAATTGGCAAATTATTCAGGTTTAAACAAGTTGTGCGTGGTGTGAGTTCCACGACTTCTAATCTATTAAGGGAGGAAATTAAAAATGAAAATAAGAAAGATTGATTAATTAAGGTTGGCTAACGATTTTTTAGACAAAGCTTAGACTTGAATCCCCCTAAGATTACCATGACATTAACGATCACAAAACCAACGACTTTCGATCCTAATTCATTCAGTTCTCAGACACCGCCATAACTCCTTACCCTTAGGTCTAAGTCCGCGAATGTTCGCTCTATCAGATCTAACTAGCAAGATTAGTTAACCGTCCGTGCATTCACTTCTGCAACGGATAACTAACTGGTGAACCTGATTGATTTTAGTGAGTTACTCTAGAAGCGGATTAACCCTAAATGGTTTCTACGAAAAGCACACTCCATTAAATAGGTTAATTGATTGATTTGAGGTTCTAAAATAAGGTGGACGTTCACCACCTATCCTTATTTGAACAAGACTCTAATCTAGGTGATCAAGCTAGAAAAGAAACACAACATGAAGAACAAATCAATTATGCAAGAGAAACTATATGAATTAAAATCTAATTACCGCCGATACGTGACCGCTTTAAAGCCGCGGGTCACTTAGGGTTCATCTAATCTAAGATTAATAATTTTAGCTACTCATGTTTAAATCAAGAGAATCAAAGACAGGAAAGGAGTTCGTCTTAACAAGGAAGAACAAAGAAGAATTGTAAAACCTAATTTTGACGACTCCGGCGAAGCTTCGATCTTGAGAAATCTTCACTCCTAGCTCCGAGCATTCCGCGATGGAAAGATGGTGTTAGGATCTCTCCGGGAACTCTGAGATACGCTCTAAACTCTCTCTATCATCTTTATAAGTCTAAAATTGTGTATTGTATATTGCCCCTCAATTGAAGTCGAATCGCTGCTTATATAGGGTTTTACCAAATCTCAGCTGGAAAAGAGGTAAGTTTTCCATGAGAATATTAGACGTTCTCGCCGAAATCTGCTTTGTAAATTAACTCTGAATGGCAACGAGATTTGTAACACCCATCCCAAACTGACTGATGAGCTGTACAACAGTTATCAAATACTACCAAGCTAAAAACTAAGTAGATCGTATTCCACAGGGTTTCTTCTAATCGTCTACTCAAATATGAAGGCAATTTATTCAGGTTTAAACACTTTGTGCGTGGTGTGAGTTTCACGACTTCTAGACTAAGATGTAAGAATATTAAAATGAAATTAAAAGACAGAATGATTGGTTGGTTTAGACAGACGACAGACAAGCTTAGATTTCGAATTCCCCTTAGATCACCAAGGCAACAGCAATCACAAGACCAGCGGTTTTCAATTCTCATTCAATCAATTTCTATACACCACCATAACTCCTGACCCTTAGGTTTAAGACTGGCGAACGTTCGCTCTATCCGATCTAACTACCAAGATTAATTAATCACCCGGGTACGGTATCCTCTCGCAACGACTAAACTAACTGGTGCAATTACTGATTTATGAGTTACTCTTCCAATGGATTAACCCTAACTGTTTCCTACGAAAGGCACACTCCAATGAATAGGTTAATTGGTTGAATTGATGTTTTAAAGAGAGGCGAGCATTCGCTTCTATCCTCAGCTTAACAAGAATCTAATCTAGGTGATCAAGAAAGACAAGTTTTAATGTTTTAAAGCAGGGAAGCTGTCTGGCGACAACCTCTAACCAACACAAACCTAATCTAGGCGACCAAACCAGAAAAGAAACATAAACAATCAAGAACAAAACAACCATGCAAAGAGAAATTGATTGAACTCTGAATCTAATTACCGCCGATTCGTGACCGCTTTAAAGCCCTGGGTCACTTAGGGTTCATCTAATCTAAGCTCTACGAGTTTAGCTACTCATATTCATAACAAAAGAATCAAAGGCAGAAACAGAGTTCATCATCAAAAGATAGAACATATAGAAACTGTAAAATCTAATTAAGACGACTCTGGCAAAGCTTCGCTCTCCGGTAATCTTCAATCCTAGCTCAGAGTCTCCGACGTGAAGGGATGGTGTCACGATCTCTTCCTGGCTCTTCGAACTCTCAACTCTGCTCCAGAACTCGTTAGAATTCTGAAATTAAGATGTATTATGAGGTATCCTCCTTTTTGGGTCGCCGGTTAAGTATTTATACTTAACCCTAATACCGCCGGATTTTGCCTGGGATTTTTGCCGAAAAACCTAAGAAGTTTTAGGCGAAAATTCCTTTGTAAATGACTTGAATGCTCGGCCGTTTCTCCTGTGATTTTTGGACCTTAGGGTTCTCAGCGAAAACTTGGAGTTTTCGCCGAAAACTTCTCTTTGTTGAACTCAGCCGATTTCTTCTTGAGTTTTCGCCGAAAACCTGGGGATTTTCGCCGAAAACTGCAGTGTAAATTGGAGCAGGATTTGATTCGACTTGATTGACTCCTTGGATCGATTCCGGTGCGATTTCTCGAGGTTCCAATGCCTTAGACACGTCCTTGGCTACTTTATTTGACGGCAAAAACCTGTGCTAACATGAAAACACTAGAAAACCATCAAATAGACCCGAAATGAGCCAAAGTAACACAAATGGCACGAGATAGAGTAGTTGAGTGAATATTCGCTATTCTACCCTAAAAACCATGTCTTAAGCAAGGAAATGTCGCTTAAATGAGGCTGATAATCACATCAAATCGAGTGTCATCAAAATACCCCACACTTAAGCTTTTGCTTGTCCTCAAGCAAACTGAATAGAAACGCTCACGTTCACAAATGATAAGATTTATTAAATTGAAGTTCAATCATACACAATGAATTATTAGACAGATAATTCCTAGAACAAGAAACCTAGCATGCATACTGATCAGCCAAACAACCTGGTCTCACTAAAAACTGCACACGACGAGTAATAGCAACCAATTATGCATGAATTTGACCTGACCGACCAGACTCCTCACACAGGAAATATTTAGTAAACGGGAAGCTCTCACTCTTTGTGTTTAAGGACGTGTTTCTGCTCTCAATCATTTTCTGCTACTGAATTCTGTCATAGGTTTGCAATTCGACGACATCTCCACCACTGTGATAACACGAGTAACTAGTCAAGAAGGACTTCCCTGCTTGGGACTGTAACGAATTCTACACTACAAGGGTTAAAATGAGATGGATGATGGGAATGTATGATGATGGCTTTGGTGCGGCGTAGCTTTCGACTAACTTCCCTCGAATCTAGCTTATGGCTTCCTACTATCTAACCAAACACGGGTGGAATAGTGTACGCTCGTCCTGTGATACCCTCAAGCAACCTAGCACTTTGTTTTGCATATTTTCTTTTTCTTTTCTGTACATTTTCTTTTGACTTCGTTCTTCCATATGTAGGGAGAAGAACGTTATTGAACTATACTATAAACTTTAAAACTATGAACTTTTTCTATTTTTTTTGAAATTTTCTTTCTTTTTCTTTCTTCTTTTTTTCTTTTGTGCCGATTTTTCTTTTAGTTGCTAGAGGGATTTACACGTTTGGACATAATAGTTAAGACCACCTGTTTAATGTTTATAGGCAAGTTACCACAAACCGACTTTCGGTAGGCTAATCTAGAACTACAACCACAGGGGATCAACATGGAATGAAAGAATGGGGAATGGTTGTAATGTATATCGAACCGAAAGAACAGGCCAAGCTCAAGGGTTTAAACCTAATGGATTTAACGTTAGGTAGGCTATCTGGCTTAGTAGCTGAATCTAGGTGCCCCTATCATTCTAGAACTCGTGTCATCGTGTGGTCTCGAATAGGTCTCATGAAAATTCTAACTCATTCAAGAAGACAGAAAACCACTCAAAAAGAATTAAAATTGCAAGTTATGTGCAATGGATCAAAAGCTCACAGTTGGTTTGCTAGTCGGATTCAGTCATTATCATGCAATAAAAGTGAAAAACTACAAGAGTGATAAGCTTTTCTGTTCTAACCAGGAAATCTAGCATCGATGCAAGCATGTTGATTGCAGGTTCTAGGTTAAGCAGTCTAAGCATCATTATGAAAAATTGAAAACTAACTTAACATTACGAGTCAAGAATTGAGCAATTCTATGCTAGAGAAATCTCACAAATGCCACAGACGAATAGCATCCCTCAGAAATATAATCCCCACCCCACACTTAAATCAGACATTGTCCTCAATGGACCAAACAAAGAGAAGGAAAGTGTATAGGGGTACCGTAAAATGATCATGAGGGCGCCGGAGATGGCGCTGGAGAGACATCGGGGGTATAGACGTGCATAGAGCCATAGAGAATTCTGAGTTCATAACATGAAGATATAATAAGAGAGGATCCATCACATGATTAGAGCAGTTGGAATACAAAAGACTCGACCAACCACAAGGGTTCAACAATGACCCAAAACAATACAAACTGACACTAACAAAAACAAAGAGTACAAAGTTCCGGATGATAAGAAAAGTAAAGAAAAATCCTGAAATCACTAGGGTAGAGGGTGCTGGCTATCATCCGGTAGCTGGAACTGCCTAAAGAACTGAAGTTGTGACTGGTACATCTGCTGCTGCAACTTTTGGAGGGTGGTGAAACGCTCGTCGAACTCCTGTTGCCACTTCTGAGTGGCCTCCCAACGCGCGTCAGAATCGGCTCTCATCTCCCTAAGCTCACGCTCCAGTCCACTGAAGTCGTATGTTGGGGCCACTTCCGGCTCTAGCTCTGGTGTTGGTGCGATCTTCCACGTTTCTCAATGAAAGGATCGCAGTGGGGAGCGAGGATGTCAGGAACCTTCTTGGACCGAGGAAGGTCGCCGGTGATCCAGAGCTGAGGAATACGATGATGGAGGCGGATGGCGCCATATGAAGCGAGCACGTCATACCTGTGAACTAGACGGGAGACATAGGAGCCACCCAAAAGAAGTCTCGTGCCTCGCTCGCGCTGAAGCTGAAATAACTTGGCCACCAAAGAACCAAGATGGACCTTCCATCCCTCCTCGATGCACCGCAGCATGAACAAGTCTCTAGCGTTACAGACACCGCCAGAGTTCAACCTGTGAGTGATAGACTCCCGGAAGACCAACTGTAAGAACCAGTAGATTGGCCTCTCCATCATACTAGCCTTGGATGCAGTAGAGTCATACTTGGCCGGGTCCGACGGAGCTACGGTGCGCCAGAAAATCTCACACTCCGCAGTACTCTCGGTGTTGCGGAAGATGGCAGTCGGTGGAGCTGAAGCTAGCTCTTCCACAGTGTAGAAACCGAGGTCGATGGCGAACTAATCAAGAGTGAGAGACCTCTCGATCCCTCCTAGGCGGAAGTAGATGCACTTGGTCGTGGTGATAGATGAGCTCCTTGGTTGGCCACTCGTACGCCGGCTCGGTGACTTGGAATAGCGGGAGCAAACCAGCTCGGTTAAGTGTCGCACGGATACCATCAGCCCAATCTTCCTCCTCCATGGCCTCCCAATCAATCTGGCTCATGGCACCAATGGCTTTCCTCTTAATGTTCATCCATGTCACCCGATCATCCTCCCTTGGGAAGCTGGAGATGTTATCCGGCGGGGAAGCCACCTGGAGGGTGTCGCGCCTTGCGGTTCTTCTCAGTTTCTTCACCGGAGGTGGGGCAGAAACATCAAAGATATCAATATCAAAGAATGCAAGTAGGATGTCAACAAGTGAAGGCACAATCCCATAAGCACATATCTAGGTCTTAAACACACTTAGCAAGATCAACATTTAGGCATTTAGCAAACTTGGCAAAGATCATCATGGAAGCAAATGGCCAATTGCAATTCAAATTTAAGTCATAATCAAGTAATAAGCAAGTCCAAATTAGCCATGTAAGTCACACAAGCTAAGCTCACAACTCATGAAATCGATATGCAAAAAGTGTACCTCAATCAATCATACGAGCTAATTAAGGTATAGATATTCGGGAACAAGCATGCATACATGTCTATAATCATCATAACATCAATCTCAAAGCAACCATTCATCCAATTTCATCCATAATAAAAAATCCCCAATTTCGACAAAAATCGGTATGGAAAGTCTATGAAATTTCACAATTGGATAGGCAAACGAAGTCGAAATGACCCCCGATTCAAACTACAAGCATATTATACCATCAATTTCATTTCTGTAAAGTCAATTTCACAAAACCCCAAAACTGAAAAATTAGGGTTCTTGAGCTCAAGAACACAAATCCGATTCAGCACCTGAAAATCGAAATCGAGGTTGGAAATCACTAATATAGGCATCATAGGAGGTAGGGGAGCCGATTTACATACCTGGAATCGAGTTAAACTCAAGAAATCGAAGAAAAATGAGAAGAATGGGGGCTGGTTCGAGTTTGGCGGCTGGGTCGAAACTCAGCTGCTGGGTTGGGAGAGCGGCGACGGAAAGAAGCGTCGGGGGCAGTGGACGGCAAGAGCAGGCACGGTAGGCTTGGTTGGAGGTCGTCGTCGGGGCTGGAGAGGCGATGGCTGTGGGTTTCGGGTCGACGAGGCTGGGGTTGCGGCGGGTCGCGATTTCGGCGATTGGGGGGGGCATCGAACAATGAGGGAAACAAGGGTGGCGGCGCGCGCGGTCTGGTCGGCGGTGCTCCAGCCGTCGTCGTCCGGCGAGGGGCGGCTGCGGGATTTGTTGGTGGTTGGGGTTTTGGTTCAAGGAGGAAGATGCGTAAGAGGAGTTGGATGAGAGGAGTTGGGAGGTTTTTGGGAGAGAGAAACGAAGAGAGAGAGTGGAAAAATCCGAAAATGAGAAGGGAAAGGGGACTTACCTCTGACTTTTCGAGCTTACATGGCGAGCTCTTACACGGATGCTTACATGGTTGTGTAAACCCACTGTGTTTTTTAGCTCTCCTTGGGTTCTCTATTCCGGATTTTGGCCAATTTCTTGCAAATTGGTCACTCCTCTTCCTGCAAACAATAATTCAGCTCAAATAATACCCAAGAAATATTTTTCGACTATTTTCTATCATTCGGACTCAACCGACTCGACACAAAATTCTAATAATGACTCAAAATAAATAATAAAATGACTCGATAAATTTAAAATGACTTAAGTCGTGGGTTGCCTCCTATGAAGCGCTATTGCTTAACGTCCTTGAGCCAGACGATACCTGGATGGCGATCAAGAGACATCCCAACTCAGGATTTCTCTTAGGCCCGAGTCGGAGTTCATGAAATATCCTCCGGCAAGTGTGAACTTCTTCCCGTTTGCGTGAATTAACTTGGTTTGTTTTTCGGGAAGATGACCAGAATTTTTACAAGGTCTGAATAGTTCTTTCGAAGAAGCGTCCTTCTCTTTATTCTCCTTCTTTATCTCGCCAGGATCTTTAACTTTTAGCGATTCATGAGGGGATGCCGTCGGATCCTCTTTCTTTCTCGGCTTTTGTGCCGGCAGCTCATTCTTCAGGATAGGGACCTGTCCAACATCTGGCAAGCAAATTTCTGAAGAAACTCTAGATTTTTCATTAGTAACGGAGTTGACCGAAGCCAACTCCACAGCTTCAACAGATAAGCAATGCGCCTCTTCTTTGACAGGGACTTGCATACCGTCCTTGAGACGGAATGTCATGGTATCCTTGTGATAAGCTGCAGAATAGCGGTCAATCAAATTACTACCAAGCTGTGAAGCTAGGGTAGATAGTATTCCACGGGTCTCCTCTACTTCCTTACTCAAATGTGTTGGCAATTAAATTCGAGGGTAAACACTTAGTGCGTGGTGTGAGTTCCACGACTTCTATACTAAAAATGCAAAGACAGGTTGAAATGAAATTAAAGTGAATCCTGAGAAGAGTGACCTTTATACTGCAGGAGTTAGTGATGCAGTGAGAGACAGAATGGTAATGGTTGCTGGTTTTAGAGGTGGAGTTCTACCCATGAGGTACCTTGGTATGCCCATTTCTGCTGGGAAACTTTCTAAGGCTGACTGCAGAGGTCTGTTAGACAAGATTACTGAAAGAGTCAAGAACTGGAAGGCCAAATGTTTAACATATGCTGGAAAGTTGCAGTTGATTAAGTCAGTGATTAATGGTATTCTGCAGTATTGGCTTTCAATGTTCATCATTCCTAAAGCTGTATTGAAGGAGATAGAAGTGTTGTGTGCCAGATTCTTATGGGGGGAAAATGAGGGCCAAAGAGTGAAAGTGGCTTGGTATCATATGGCTTTCCCCTATGAAGAAGGTGGCTTAGGTCTTAAGGACCTTAGTAGCTGGAATTCAGCCAACATCATGAGGCATTTATGGAATATCCTGATTAAGAGTGGCTCTCTTTGGGTGGCATGGATCTTGAAGTATAGATTAAAGGGTAAGGACATTTGGACGTTCAAAAGTGATGCAGGGTCTTGGCATTGGAGGAAGGTCCTGAAGTTGAGAGGTATGGCTCATAGTCACATTTCCTGGGATTCAGATGGTGATATTCTTTGGGATGGTGCAGCCATGCCTAAGTTCCAAGCTAAGAAAGTATGGGAGGTGATTAGGCCAAAGCAGGACACTGTTATATGGGGGAAATGGCCTTGGGAAGGATACAGAATCCCTAAGAACAACATGCTAATCTGGTTGATACTGAAAGATAGGATTACCACTCTAGACAAAGTCAGGCAATGGAATGCTAAGGCAGAAACTGTTTGTTGCCTTTGTGATCTGGAGACAGAGGATAGGGACCATTTATTTGCTAAATGCAGCTATACTCGAGATTGTATGCAGAGAGTATTCCCAGGAATCAGGAATTTTGACAGCTGGGACAGAATGGTTCAATTTGCTGTGAATGTTTGGAGAGGTTCAACAGTTAGAATGAGGACTAAAAGATTGTGCTGGTGTGTTGTGATCAGTGAACTGTGGAGGGAAAGATGTCGAAGAATCTTTACTGAAGTAAAGCTGGATGTAGAGGCTGTTAGTGTAAGAGTATTGGAGTCAATTATGTTGTTTGCTAAGGGCCATGTTAATGAGCGTCTGATGCTGAGTTGTATGCCTAGCTAGATTCTCTTTGCTTTGAGTTTTAGTCTTTGTATCTTTTCGCTAGCTAAGCCTTGTATGAACCTCATTGTTTTTTGATGATATAAAACCCCTAATTATTCATAAAAAAAAAAATTAAAGTGAATTAACGATTGATTGACTGACTGAGACAGAAGACAGACAAGCTTAGATTTCGAATCCCCCTTAGATCACCAAGGCATAGGCAATCAACAGATCAGCAGTTTCCGATTCTAGTTCATTCAGTTCTCAGACACCACCATAACTCCTGACCCTTAGGTTTAAGACTGGCGAACGTTTGCTCTATCCGATCTAGCTACCACGATTAATTAGTCGCCCGGGTACGGTCACCTCTCGCAACTGCTTAACTTAACTAGTGCAAATTCTAACGATTTATGAGTTACTCTTGCAGTGGATTAACCCTAATCGGTTCCCACGAAAGGCACACTCCAATTATAAGGTTAATTGTTCAACTCGATGTTCTAAAGTAAGGCGAGCGTTCGCTTCTATCCTTAGCTTAACAAGAATCTAATCTAGGTGGCCAAACCAGACAAGAAACACGAAGAACAAAGAACAAGTCAAACATGAAGAAGAAACTGAATGAATTTTGAATCTAATCACCGCCGATCCGTGACCGCTTTAAAGCCCTGGGTCACTTAGGGTTCATCTAATCTAAGCTACACGAGTTTAGTTACTCATATTCAATACAGAAGAATCGAAAACCAACAAAGAATACATCTCAGGTAGGGAAGACAGAGAAGAACTGTAAAACCTAATTTCGACGACTCCTTGCAGCTTCAATCTACTGGATCTTTAACTCCTAGCACCGGCTCTCCGAGATGGATGGATGCCGTTACGATCCGTTCCTGGCTCCTCAAACTCTATCCACTCGTTCTCTCTATTTCTCAGTCTTGGGATTTTTCGTCCCGTGTGTGTTTTTCTTTGTGTAAAATCTGATATCATATTTAGGCGTGCGTTTCAGTATTTACACCTAACCGGCGATTTCTGCTTTTCCCCAGGGATTTTTGCCGAAAATCCAAGGATATTTTCGGCGAAAATATCTGTTCAAATGTGGCTTCATCCGTCTGCCTCTCCTGGTTGATTCGGGTTAGGGTTTTCGGCGAAAACTCCCAAGGTTTTCGCCGAAAACTTCTTCTTGATCGGGACGGTGGATTTCTTCTTTCATTTTTGGCGAAAACCCAAGGGTATTTTCGCCAAAAATATATGTCTAAATGGGGCAGGAATTCTTTTGGGTTGAATGACTTTTCTAGCTGATGCGGGTGTGATTCTTCGGAGTTCCAGTGCCTTAGACACGTCTTTGGATGGCGAACACCTGTGCTAACATGAAAATACTAGAAAACCATCAAATAGACCCGAAACGGGCCAAGGTAATACAAATGGCACGAGATAGGGCAATCGATTGAATATTCGTTATTCTAACCCTAAAAACCATGTCTTAAGCAAGGAAATGTCGCTTAAATGAGGCTGATAATCACGTCAAATCTAGTGTCATCAAAATACCCCACACTTAAGCTTTTGCTTGTCCTCAAGCAAACTAAACTAGAACACACTCAAATTCACAAATGACAAGATCTATTAAATTGGGGTTCAATCAAACACAATGAATTATTAGACAGATAGATCCTAGAACAAGAAACCTAACATGCATACTGATCAGCCAAACAACCTGGTCTCAGTAATAATCTGCACACGACAAGTAGTAGCAACCAATTATGCACGAATTTGACCTAACCGACCAGACTCCTCACACAGGAAATATTTAGTAAATGCGGAACTCTCACTCTCTGTGTTTAAGGACGTGTTTTTGCTCTCACTCATTTTCCGTGACTGAATTCTGTCATAAGTTTGCATTTCGACCACATCTCCACCACTGTGATAACACGAGTACTAGTCAAGAAGGACTTCCCTGCTAGGACCGTAACGAATTCTACACTACTTGGGTTTATGATGCGATGGATGATGGGAATGTATGATGATGGCTTTGTGCGGTGTAGCTTTCGACTAACTTCCCTCGAATCTAGCCTATGGCTTCCTACCGTCTCACCAGACACGGGTGAAATAATGAACGTTTGTCCTATGATACCCTCAAGCAACCTAGCACTTTTTATTTTTCTTTACACACTTTTCTTAAGACTTCGTTCTTCCATTTGTAGGGAGAAGAATGTTTTATTGAACTAAAACTTTGAATCCTTTTTGGCTATTCTGATTTTTTCTTCTTTTCATCATTTTTTTCTGAAACTTGCTTCTTTTCTTCTTTTTATTTTTTTTCTTTTGTGCCAATTTTTCTTTTAGTTGCTAGAGGGTTTTACACGTCTGGACATAATAGCTAAGACCACCTGTTTAATGGATATAGGCATGTTACCACAAATCGACTTCCGGTAGGTCAATCTAGAACTTCAACCACAAGGGATCAACGGGGAATGAAAGGATGGGAAATGGCTGTAATGTATGTCGAACCGAAAGAACAGGCCAAGCTCAAGGGTCTACACCTAATGGATTTTATCGTTTAGGTAGGCTATCTGGCTTAGTAGCTGAATCTAGGTGCCCCTATCATTCTAGAACTCGTGTCATCGTGTGGTCTCGAGTAGGTCTCATGCAAATTCTAACTCATTCAAGCAAACAGAAAATCACTCAAAAAGAATTGAAATTGCAAGTTACGTGCAATGGATCAAAAGCTCACATTTGGTTTGCTAGTCGGATTCGGTCATTTTCATGCAATCAGGGCTACAAACTACCAGTGTGATTTTTAAAATTCTGTTCTGACCAGGCAATTTAGCATCAAAGTATAAAAGTTGGTTCTCAAGTTCTAGGTTAAGCAGTCTAAACATCATTATGAAAGTTTGAACAACAACTTTACATCAAAAACCAAGAACTGAGCCATTCTAATGCTAGAGAGACTGGACAGGAATCACGAGGCACACAAAGATATAGGCAATCAAGATCATGCATGGTTTTCTAACATCCTACCCCACACTTAGACTGTTCTGTGTGCTCACAGGACCAAACTAAAGGAGAGAGATACGAGGAACCTGAAAGGTGACGGGTGGTGTAGTGGTCGTGCACGAAGAGTCCGGGGCGGAGCAGAGCAGCTACTCAAAATCCTACAAAACACAAACAACAAAAAGAACAAAAGGATACCGGGACAAGTGCCCCGGATCCACACAGAATAAAAGTGGATCGAGATCCGAAAAGAAGAAAGAAAAGAAATGGAAAGGATAGAAACAACCTGATCACTGTTCTGAGGGTGGGGGTGGAGGCGGGGTCGGGAGAGGTGAAATGCCAAGCCGCTGCTCCAGCTACTGTCGCCATGCGATATCATCCGTGTGTCTAGCACACTGGTCGGCCATGAATTGCCGAGGAATGGTCCAACGCTCATTATGGGTCTCTTCATGTGCTACTCGGTCCTTCTGCCATTGAAGTGTACCAGCCGAGTAGTCTCCTTGCCACTTCTCAATACGCGCCAGCCTTTCATTCATCTCAGCGGTGCTTAGTGCTCGCGACGGCGGGCGCTCAACTGACTGGGGAATGCGGTGAGGAAGCGACGTGCAATGCTCAAAATCTGCTGAAAGGTCGATGCCCCGTGCTATGGCGAGTGCAGCACCTATATGCTCAACCGGGACACGAGGAATGTCGGGGCCCCATTTGTCACCGAGCTGGAGATTGTCGATCAAAATTGAGATGAAAGGTCCTCCTGGAAGCTCAGAAGGAAGCTTCTTGGCGGTAGTGCGCTTGTGGAAGAATCGTGTAAGCCACCATCCGGGATGCAGGTTGGCATCCTCGTCTACAGCACGGAATAATACGAGCTCCTCCAAAGAAACATGGCGACGGCTCGTCTTGCTGCAATAACACAAAGATTGCACCCAAACATAATGCAAGAATTTAAGAATAGGGTGAAAGATGTCACCGACCGTGGGGTTGACGATAGGCGAGATCTCATCTTCACAGGAGGCCCATCTCCACACGTCTAGGTAAGGAGCACTCGTGATGGAGTATGTGTCCTTGAAGCCAGCTAATGTGGTATCGAGGTTGACTTGCGGATCTAGTAGGTGGCCGAACTCTTGAATGGACTTCTCGTGGAGAACACCACCGAGGCAAAATGATACGAATTTCTGCTCACGTATGGGCTTCGGGGTGAGGCGCCGGAACGAACTCCAGAACTCTTGAAGAGCGACAAGCGGGTAGGGGGAGCCATGAGCGGTCATCACTCGTAAATCGGCTTTATGAAGGGCGATGTCGACGGTGGAGTGCCAAGCCGGATTGTGCGCCTTGAGACTGTCTAGAGAAAGAACCGCCACCTTAGCCGGAGGAATGTCTTTGATCTTCTGAAAGACCTCTAGCTGGTGCGGCTCCAGAGCAGCGATGAAAGGATGTAGGGCCCCATTGGTAGGTGCAGGAATAGATGAGATAGGAGTCACAGGGGTTGGTGCATCCTCGAGGGTGATGGCCACGGCCCTCGATATCTGTGCAGCTGGTGCGGGTGGTCGGGAGGGTGGTGTCCTATTCTGGCGAGCTGAGGATCGCTGCGCGCTATCTACACTGGTGGTCTTAAAATGTTTGGGAGCCCTGTAAAACACAACTCAGGAAAGACCAGCGTCAGAAGACAAGAATCCACCCCACACTTAGGTTGACAAGCGGGGGCAAGCAAATAAAATCGAGAGATCACCGAATCGAGATATAGCAGTAAAGAACTGTCAATCACTTAAGCAAGCATGCGGAATGGAATGTTTCATTAACACGATCGCACAGACAACAAGTCACGAGCCCTAAAAGGGTCACAAAGAAATGCCAGAACCTAGCCAATTGACACCGACATAGCAATCATGAAAATTGAAGGAGAACCAAAAAGTCAACCAAAGTCAACCATGTCGAAAACCGAAAGTCAAAAAGCCAAAAGGTTCACAATCAAGGGCTGAACAACTAACCGTGAAGACATGACTCAAGAAAATGATTGGAAATCCGGGAAAACGACGAAAAGAGCTTGAAAACTAGGTCGGGAGGAGCCGGAGCCGAAAAGCTCTGATTCCAGGGTTTGAACCGCGGGCTAGGCAAGGGGGAAGGGCGGCGGCTGTTGGCTAATGAGGCGGCGGTGGCTGGTCGGCAGACAAGGAGGCGGCGGCGGCGGACAAGGAGGCGGCGGCGGCGAACAGAGAGAGTCTGTTTGTTCTTGTGGGAAATTTTTGGATGGCGGAATTTGATTTTCGCGAAAACAAAAACCGAAGGGGGCCTTAAATACCGGTGAAAAAGGGCAAATTTTCGGCAAAAAAGCTGAAAAATTTTTGGCGAAAATCTCAGTTTAATTGAAGAAATGTTTTCGGCGAAAAGGTGGTAGTTTCGTCGAGAAGTAAAAACAGGAGAAACAGGTCGGTTTTAACATGAATTTTCGGCGAAAATATGGGTGACTTTCGCCGAAAATTCATTTGAAAATGGCCGGCAGTGTTTTTTTGTTTTTGTTTTTAACTGGGGGTTTTAAAACAGAACGACTCAAAATGAAAACAACTGACTCCATCCGTGGGTTGCCTCCCACGAAGCGCTCTTGTTTAACGTCCGTGAGCCAGACGATACCTGGATTTGTGTCATGATTCTAAAGCAAAGTAGTGCACGTCGATGGAGGAGACAGCTAGTCCTTGCAGATACTTCTTAAGCCTATGTCCGGTGACCATAAACGGCTTTTGGTCATGTAATTTGATTAGGACACTGCCTAAAGATGCTTGTCGCACCACGGTATAAGGGTCAGACCAACGGGACTTCAGTTTGCCCAGGAAGAGCTTCAATCGAGAGTTATATAAGAGGACTTTATCTCCAGGGTAGAACTGCTTGATCGTCTTCAATTGAGAGTCATGAATTTTCTTCGTGCGCTCTTTGTATAACTTCGTGCTCTCATATGCGTGGAGTCGGTGCTCCTCAAGCTCAGCGATCTGGTCGTGACGCATGTTACCTGCTACTGCATAGCTCATGTTCAACTCTTTGTTAGCCCAGAATGCCTTGTGCTCAAGCTCAAACGGTAAATGACATGCCTTGCCATAGACCAGCTGATACGGTGAGGTACCGATGGGAGTCTTGTAGGCAGTTCGATAAGCCCATAAGGCATCATTGAGCTTAGATGACCAGTCTTTGCGGGACCGGCCAACTGTCCTATCAAGAATCCACTTGAGCTCACGGTTTGTCACTTCCGCTTGACCATTCGCTTGAGGATGATAAGATGTGGACATACGGTGGGTGACGCCAAAGCGTTTGCACACCCGGTCGAATTGTCCATGGAAGTGGGTACCCCTATCGCTTATGATGAAGCGCGGTGAACCAAAACGCGTGAAAAGACGGGTAAGGAACCGACCCACCACTCTTGAATCATTGGTGGGTAGAGCTTCAGATTCGGCCCACTTAGAAACATAATCAACGGCTACAAGAATGTACTTGTTTCCGTTGGAGGGTGTGAACGGACCCATGAAATCAATTCCCCAAACATCAAAGATTTCAACAGTTAAAGAAATAATTTGGGGCATCTCATTACGGTTAGAGATGTTACCTAATCGCTGGCACGCATCACAAAGTCGAGCAAAAGCATCACAATCACTAAAGATTGAAGGCCAATAAAAACCTGTTTCGAGTACCTTTCTCGCAGTGCGGTTGCCTCCGAAGTGTCCTCCGAACTGTCCTTCATGGCATTTACGCATAATGTCGGCTGCTTCGATGTAAGAGACACATCTCCGGATCATTCCGTCAATACTGATGCGGTATAAGAAGGGCTCATCCCAGAAGTATGACTTGGCTTCTTTAAAGAGCTTCTTGCGTGCATTGAAATCCAGCTCAGGAGGTACGATACCGTGAGAGAGGTAATTAGCCAGGGTTGCATACCATGGTTCTTCCGAGTCGGATGCATTACTCAGATCTTGAGCGTGAGAGATTGCCCAGGGCTCGATGGCTATGCTGTTAACCTGTTCATACGTTTCAACACGCAACAGCTCGTCAGGGAAGGAATCATTGATAGGGGTAGTAGACTTACCTGTTTGTGATTTCTCTAGTCGGGAGAGATGATCCGCTGCTAAGTTCTCCGCTCCTTTCTTGTCTTTGATTTCTATGTCAAACTCTTGGAGGAGAAGGATCCAACGGATGAGACGGGGCTTTGAGTCTTGCTTGGCTAATAGATGGCCCAGGCAGCATGATCTGTGTAGACAATGGTATGTGAAAGAACCAGGTACTGTCTGAACTTGTCAAAGGAGAAAACGATGGCCAGAAGCTCTTTCTCCATGGTAGTATAGTTTCTCTGAGCATCATTGAGTGTCTTGCTAGCAAAGTAGATAGGATGGAATCTCTTCTCCTTTCTCTGACCAAGAACTGCGCCAACGGCGAAGTCACTAGCATCGCACATAATCTCGAATGGAAGATTCCAATCTGGTGCTGTAAGAATCGGTGCGCTGGTGAGTTGAGTCTTCAAAGTCTCAAAGGCTTCAAGACAGGCTTTATCAAAAACGAAAGGAGCATCTTTTTCAAGAAGCTTCGTCATTGGAAGGGTGATCTTGGAGAAGTCTCTGATGAATCTCCGGTAGAATCCAGCTTGACCGAGGAAACTTGGAACTGTCTTAACTGAGGTCGGCGGTGGTAAGCTAGCGATGGTCTCAAGCTTGGCACGATCAACTTTTATACCGGTCTTAGAGATCCTATGGCCCAGAACAATACCTTCGGTAACCATGAAGTGACATTTCTCCCAACTAAGAGCTAGGTTGGTTTCCTCACAACGAGCTAGTACCTTGTCCAGATTAGCCAGGCACTTTGAAAATGAATCTCCATAGACGGAGAAGTCGTCCATGAATACCTCCACCACATTCTCTACCAGATCTCCAAATATAGCAAGCATGCATCTCTGAAAGGTAGTGGGAGCATTACATAAACCAAAAGGTATACGACGATAAGCAAACGTACCAAACGGGCAGGTGAAAGTCGTCTTCTCTTGATCATCAAGCTCGATGGGAATCTGGAAGTAACCGGACATCCTGTCTAAGAAACAGTAGTATTCATGACCAGCCAATCGTTCAAGCATCTGATCAATGAACGGCAGTGGAAAGTGGTCCTTCTTCGTGGCATCATTGAGTCGTCGGTAATCGATACAGACTCTCCATCCGGTAACCGTGCGAGTTGGGATGAGCTCACCCTTCGGATTAGGGATGACGGTGATTCCTCCTTTCTTCGGAACGACTTGAGTTGGACTGACCCAAAGACTGTCGGCAATAGTATAGATGATACCGACATCTAGAAGCTTGAGTACTTCATTCTTTACAACTTCCTGCATCAGAGGGTTAAGTCGGCGTTGTGGTTGTCTGACTGGTTTGAATTCTTCATCAACGACTATCCGATGTTTGCAGAAGGTTTCAGAGATGCCTCTAATGTCTGCTAACTGCCAGGCAATAGCTCTGACATGCTTCTTGAGTAGCCTGATTAGTTGCTCTTTCTGCTCGGGAGATAGATTCGAATTGATGATGACTGGTAACTGGCAGTCCTTCCCCAGAAATGTGTATTCTAGGTGATCAGGCAGCTCCTTCAAAGCGAGTTCTGGCGGATTCTCGTATGAGGTAGTAATTCGACTCGATGTGTGTAGGCGCAATGATGGGTGTGAATGTCGCCTTCTGCTCGTCTAACTCATCTTGCCATAGGCGCTACTCTGGATCTTCTAATGCATTGTCAATCCCTGAAATCAAACACAACTCTAGCGGATCACTAGATAAGGCATTAGTAACGAAGTTGGCCGAGGCCAACTCTAAGGGATCAACGGTATAACAGTTATCATCTTGAACAACAGAGTATCTCATGCTATCTTTAATGCGGAATGCAACACTCTCCTGTCCTACACTCAAAGTTAACAGGCCTTGTTTGCAGTTAATATTTACACCAGCAGTTGCTAAGAAAGGTCGACCTAGGATAAGTGTTCCGTCCGACTCGCGAGTATCTAGAACAACAAAATCTGCAATTATAGTAAACGGACCACAGCAGACAGCTACATCTTCTATTATTCCCCTAGGTAGTTTAACAGACCTATCGGCTAACACTAGATGCAGAGTAATCAGTTTTAACTGCCCTAGATTCAGCTTCTCATATAGATAAACAGGCATAACATTAATAGAAGCACCAGAATCAGCCAGACTGCGATCAATTTCAATGCCATTAATAATGCACGGTAATGTAAAAGGATCGGGATCAGAACACTTAGCGGGGGGGGGGGGGGGGGGGGTGGCGGCTGTCTTATGGGAGATGGCGCACCGAGAATAGAAGCGCATTCATTAGTAAGCGTGACAGAGTACGCCTCTCCGTTTTTCACTTTCTTCACTAGGTCTTTAAAGAACTTCCCCAGTGGTGGTATAATTTATATAGATTCTGTCACTGGTATCTTGATCTCTGCAGTTTTAAGAACATTGTACCACTTCTTATACTGAGTGTCATGATCCTTGGCTTTGCTCATTGAAGCCTTTGGGAAGGGAATCCGAGGTACATATGGCGCCAAGACAGGCTCAGGAGCTGTCCTGGGAGGAGGAGGGGCAAATGCTTCTTCTTCCTCTTCTGTGATATCCTCAATTTCTGGCATATCCATGGCAGCACTGGTATCTGGTATTACGTCAGGTTCTGGAACCTTTGGATCAGCTGTTTGCTTGCCGCTCCTGGTGGTAATAGCTTGAGTATGTTCGCTCTTTGCACCGGAGTCTGCTTGAAATGCTGCTGGATTAAGGAGAGGATTTCTAGTAAAGAGTTTAGTCATATTGCTTATAGCATCCTCTATCCCTGGCTTTGAGCTCTCTGTCCTTGATTGAGTGCAGCTTGAGCTTTTAATTGAATGTCGTGGTCGTCAAGTCTGCTCATAATCTAATCGAACTTCTTCTCATAGTCTATGTCTCTATTGTAGTACGGCTTTGCTTGAAACTGGTGTTGTCCTCCAATGAATCCTGGAGGTCTATGATAAGGATCTACTAACCGGTTGTTCTGGTTCCGTGGCACGTAGTTTCTGTAACCGGCATAGCCTTTCTGATTGTTAGCGAAGCCCTGATCAATGAAGTTTATCTCTTCGGTAGACCAGACTTCTGTTGTGTTGAAGTTGAGGCAGCTTCCACCGTTATGAGCACAGGATCCACACCATCCACAGTCAACCGAAAAAATGGTAGCTGACGGGGGATCGAGAGGAATACCAACCGCTTGTAGATGTTTCTAAACCTCCATTTTGATCTGCTCTGCAACACTCATCTAACTCTGAATCTTGGTTCCTTCTCTTTGTCTCTCCCAGTTTCTAGATTTTGAAGCACAGCTAGCGAAATGCAGAAGAGCATCCTGAGGAGTAAGGGCGGTGCAATCTCCGCCAGCTAGGGAGTTGACCCAATTTGTGGATTCTTCGCGCATACCACGAGCAAAGAATTCAGCCAGTTGTCTTTGTTCATACCCATGGTGAGGACAGTTGAAGAGAAGAGATTGGAATTCATTCCAAGTGTCATACAGGCTTGCATCTTCTCTCTGAGTGAACCTGGAGATGCGGTCTTTATAAGCAGTTGTCCTTGCGGGAGGAAAGTATTCCTCAACAAAATCTTGGGCTAACGCCTCCCAGTTAGTGTAATGACCTGGTGGTTTGCTTCCAAGCCAATGCTTAGCTGCACCTTGGAGAGAGAACGGAAAAGCCCGGAGATATAAAGTGTTCTTGTTGAGGTTCCCAGACTTGAAAGTGTCATAGACAGCCAAAAAGTCATCTATATGTGTGCAGGGGTTGTCATCTGGCTTTCCTTCGAATTGTATGTCCCTAGAGATTAGTTCTAGGAGAGGAATTTTAATCTCATAATCAGGATCATCGTCATTAGAAAGCACGGTGATGGAAGATCGAAAGTTGGATGCACGCGACTTACTGTAGTCCGCAATACTCTTAGGAGCAGCCATTGCGGTAAAGGAAGATGGAACGGAAGTGATCCGTTTCTGTACCTGCTATGATCTGCAAGGGACAAAAACAAACACAACCGGTGTAAAATCGAAGTGTGATGGAAATGAAATATGGAAAGGTAGAAGAATAAAAATGTCAACTCTTCCTTCAACGAAATAGAAGAGTCCCCGGCAACGGTGCCAATTTGATAAGCTGCAGAATAGCGGTCAATCAAATTACTACCAAGCTGTGAAGCTAGGGTAGATCGTATCCCACGGGTCTCCTCTACTTCCTTACTCAAATGTGTTGGCAATTAAATTCGAGGGTAAACACTTAGTGCGTGGTGTGAGTTCCACGACTTCTATACTAAAAATGCAAAGACAGTTGAAATGAAATTAAAGCGAATTAACGATTGATTGACTGACTGAGATAGAAGACAGACAAGCTTAGATTTCGAATCCCCCTTAGATCACCAAGGCATAGGCAATCAACAGATCAGCAGTTTCCGATTCTAATTCATTCAGTTCTCAGACACCACCATAACTCCTGACCCTTAGGTTTAAGACTGGCGAACGTTCGCTCTATCCGATCTAGCTACCACGATTAATTAGTCGCCCGGGTACGGTCGCCTCTCGCAACGACTTAACTTAACTAGTGCAAATTCTAACGATTTATGAGTTACTCTTGCAGTGGATTAACCCTAAACGGTTCCCACGAAAGGCACACTCCAATTATAAGGTTAATTGTTCAACTCGATGTTCTAAAGTAAGGCGAGCGTTTGCTTCTATCCTTAGCTTAACAAGAATCTAATCTAGGTGGCCAAACCAGACAAGAAACACGAAGAACAAAGAACAAGTCAAACATGAAGAAGAAACTGAATGAATTTCGAATCTAATCACTGCCGATCCGTGACCGCTTTAAAGCCCTGGGTCACTTAGGGTTCATCTAATCTAAGCTACACGAGTTTAGCTACTCATATTCAATATAGAAGAATCGAAAACCAACAAAGAATACATCTCAGGTAGGGAAGACAGAGAAGAACTGTAAAACCTAATTTCGACGACTCCTTGCAGCTTCAATCTATTGGATCTTCAACTCCTAGCACCGGCTCTCCGAGATGGATGGATGGCGTTACGATCCGTTCCTGGCTCCTCAAACTCTATCCACTCGTTCTATCTATTTCTCAGTCTTGGGATTTTTCGTCCCGTGTGTGTTTTTCTTTGTGTAAAATCTGATATCATATTTAGGCGTGCGTTTCAGTATTTATACCTAACCAGCGATTTCTGCTTTTCCCTGGGATTTTCGCTGAAAATCCAAGGATATTTTCGGCGAAAATATCTGTTCAAATGTGGCTTCATCCGTCTGCCTCTCCTGGTTGATTCGGGTTAGGGTTTTCGGCGAAAACTCCCAAGGTTTTCGCCGAAAACTTCTTCTTGATCGGGACAGTGGATTTCTTCTTTCATTTTCGGCGAAAACCCAAGGGTATTTTCACCGAAAATATATGTGTAAATGGGGCAGGAATTCTTTTGGGTTGAATGACTTTTCTGGCTGATGCGAGTGTGATTCCTCGGGTTTCCAGTGCCTTAGACACGTCCTTGGCTACCACATTTGATGGCGACACCTGTGCTAACATGAAAATACTAGAAAACCATCAAATAGACCCAAAACGGGCCAAGGTAACACAAATGGCACGAGATAGGGCAATCGATTGGATATTCGTTATTTTACCCTAAAAACCATGTCTTAAGTAAGGAAATGTCGCTTAAATGAGGCTGATAATCACGTCAAATCTAGTGTCATCACCTTGCCGACCCTTAATGTCAACGAGCCAGTCGGGACATTAATGGTAATGCCGGCTATCACCATAAACGTTCGGCCTAGGAGAAGAGTGACATCTTCCCCTTGGGTATCCATAACAACGAAATCAGCCAGAATAGTAAAAGGACCACAACTGACAACCACGTCTTCTATTAATCCCCTAGGTAATTTAACAGATCTGTCGGCAAACACTAAATGCATGCTAATCGGTTTCAATTCTCCTAGGTTCAATTTCTCATACAAGCCGGTAGGCATGACATTAATGGAAGAACCTAGATCAATTAAACTACGATTAATTTTCACATCATTAATAGTGCAAGGCAAAGTAAAAGCACCGGGATCGCGATACTTAGTTGGGGAAGGTATGGCGGTCGTCTGGCTGTGGATCGCGGAGCATTCTTCCTCGAGGGAAACGGAAGACAACTCTCCCTTCTTCTTGTTCTTCGCAAGATCCTTCGCGACTTTTCCAACCTCCGGTATCATCCGGACAGCATTAGTAACTGGTATCTTGACTGTATTCTTCAAGTATCCATACCACTTTCTGTACCGGGTATCATGATCATTCTCCTTTGATTGCGCGGCCTTAGGAAACGGAATCCGAGGCTGATACGGAGGGAGAGGTGGCGCAGGTGCTGTCTTTGTCAGGGAAGGCGGGGCAGTCAGGTGCGGATCCAGGATTGAATCATGCACTGAGCCGAAATTAAAGGAAAATTTTTCTAATATATCATTGAAATCACTCAAAATCGCATCTAAACTATAATTTTCTAGTATATCACACTTAACATATATCATTAAACTATCAACTATTGCATAGCCTAGTCACCACTATCTTCATCGCCGAAAATAGGCGTTCACTTGTAGCAGTAGAGATCGGAACAATCAAAACAAGACAAACAAGTCGATCCACAAGATAAATTGACTTAATTATGTTTTGTTTATGATTAAATTAAATAATATTTTAGGTTTTAGACTTTTAGCTTTAAAGTAAGAGGAAAAATAAATAAAATAAAAAAATATTGCAATGGCAAGGTTTGAACTTGAAACCTCTTGGAATTAATCTAACAGTCTAACCATTACACCATATGCCAATTCTTGGAATTACTCTAACAGTCTAACCATTACAACATAGCTCCATCCCTAAATATATACTCGATTTTCAAGGACGGGACCGAAAGGGGGTGAGCCGGGGCTCACCCGGGCGCCCCCTAGATCCACCCCTGGGGGCAGTCACGTCCTCTTCTTCTTCTTTATCCTCCTCCTCGATCTCTGGCTTGTCAATGGCTATAGCATCAGGAATTATTGCCGGTTCAGGAGCTGCAGGATCGACTAATTGCTTGCCACTTCTTGTGGAGATGGCCTTGACGTGCTCCTTCCTAATGGTAGAGTCGACTTGAACCGATGATTGATTAAGGAGGGGGCTACTAGTTAGCAAGCTAAACATGTTATTCACCATGCTCCCCACTCATTGACCTCGAACATCATGTTCTTGATTTAAGACGGCTTGAAGCTTGAATTTCTCCTCATAGTTATCGAGCCTTGCCATGATCAGGTCGAGCTTCTTGTCTACCTCGATATCCCTTGTGTTCCCTGATGTAGATCTCTGAGGTTGTTGTTCTCTAGTGAATCCAAAGTTGTAAGGAGGACGCTCTTGGAAGCTCCTTTGTTGTTGAGGAGGTTGTCTGGACTGACGGTAGTCGGGGTAGCCCTGTTGACTGTTGGTGAAGCCTTCGGAAATAAGTTCACCTCTTCTACAGAACAGACATTGATTTCCTTTAATCACTTCTGGACTTCTGCTTCAATAAACTCTTCTATTCTCCAATGTCTCTTAGCTCCTTCGGTCTGCCTCTCCCAATTCCTTGACTTGGAAGCGCATTTTGCGAAGTGGAGAAGAGCAGCTTCTAGTGTGAGCATGGTACAGTCTCCTTCTGCCAAAGAGTTGACCCATTTAGATGACTCTTCGTTCATACCCCAAGCAAAGATCTCGGCTAGTTGCCTCTGAGTGAAGCCATGATGAGGGCAGCTGTAGAGGAGTTCCTGGAATTCATTCCAGGCGTCGTATAAGCTCGTTCCTTCTTTCTGTCTGAACCTTGAGATGTTGTCCCTGTAAGCAGTTGTTTTGGAAGGAGGGAAGTATTCCTCTATGAATTCTTGAGCAAGATCCTCCCAGTTGGTGTAGTGACCGGGTGGCTTGCTAATGAGCCATCTCTTTGTGTCGCCTCGAAGTGAGAATGGGAAGGCTCGCAAGCACAAGGTATCCTTATCGAGGCTCCGACTCTTAAAGGTCTCGCAAAAAGCAAGGAAATCCGCCAAGTGTGTGCATGGATTATCATGAGGCTTTTCTTCAAACTGTAGATCCCTAGAGATCATTTCCAAGAAGGCGGTCTTGATCTCATAGGCAGGACCGTCTTCATTGCGCGGCACAAAGATGGAAGACCGAACACTAGCAGCACTTGGCTTTTTGTAGTCCGCAAGACTCTTTTGAGCAGCCATTGCGGTAGAGGAAGGTGGATCGGAAGTGATTTGCTTCTGAATTTTCTTAACCTGCAAAAGACAAAAACAAACACAACCGGTGTAAAATCAAAGTGTGATGGAATATGAAAGATGGAAAGGTAGAAGAATAAAATGCCAACTCTTCTTTCAAACAATATAGAAGAGTCCTCGGCAACGGCGCCAATTTAATGAGCTGTAAAATAGTGATCAAATACTACCAAGCTAAAAACTAAGATGATCGTATTCCACAGGGTTTCTTCTAATCGTCTACTCAAATATGAAGGCAATTTATTCAGGTTTAAACACTTTGTGCGTGGTGTGAGTTTCACGACTTCTAGACTAAGATGCAAGAAAATTAAAATGAAATTAAAAGACAGAATGATTGGTTGGTTTAGATAGACGACACACAAGCTTAGATTTTGAATCCCCCTTAGATCACTAAGGCAACAACAATCACAAGACCAACGGTATTCAATTCTCATTCAATCAATTTCTATACACCACCATAACTCCTGACCCTTAGGTTTAAGACTACGAATGTTCCCTCTTTCCTATCTAACTACCAAGATTAATAATCATCCGGGTACGGTCGCCTCTCGCAACGACTAAACTAACTGGTGCAATTACTAATGAATTATGAGTTACTCTTGCAATGGATTAACCCTAATTGGTTCCTACGAAAGGCACACTCCAATGAATAGGTTAATTGGTTGAATTGATGTTTTAAAGAGAGGCGAGCGTTCGCTTCTATCCTCAGCTTAACAAGAATCTAATATAGGTGATCAAGAAAGACAAGTTTTAATGTTTTAAAGCAGGGAAGCTGTCTGGCGACAAACCCTAACCAACACAAACCTAATCTAGGCGATCGAACCAGAAAAGAAACATAAACAATCAAGAACAAAACAACCATGCAAAGAGAAACTGATTGAACTCTGAATCTAATTACCGCCAATTCGTGACCGCTTTAAAGCCCTGGGTCACTTAGGGTTCATCTAATCTAAGCTCTACGAGTTTAGCTACTCATATTCATAACAAAAGAATCAAAGGCAGAAACAGAGTTCATCATCAAAAGATAGGACAGATAGAAACTGTAAAACCTAATTAAGACGACTCTGGCAAAGCTTCGCTCTCCGGTAATCTTCAATCCTAGCTCCGAGTCTCCGAGGTGAAGGGATAGTGTCACGATCTCTTCCTGGCTCTTCGAACTCTCAACTCTGCTCCAGAACTCGTGAGAATTCTGAAATTAAGATGTATTATGAGGTATCCTCCTTTTTGGGTCGCCGGTTAAGTATTTATACTTAACCCTAATACCGCCTGATTTTGCCTAGGATTTTCGCCGAAAAACCTAAGAAGTTTTTGGCGAAAATTCCTTTGTAAATGACTTGAATGCTCGGTCGTTTCTCCTGTGATTTTCGGAACTTAGGGTTCTCGGCAAAAACTTGGAGTTTTCGCCAAAAACTTCTCTTTGTTAAACTCAGCCGTGTTCTTCTTGAGTTTTCGCAAAAAACCTGGGGGATTTTCGTCGAAAACTGCATTGTAAATTGGAGCAGGATTTGATTCGACTTGATTGACTCATTGGATCAATTCCTGTGCGATTCCTCAAAGTTCCAACGCCTTAGACACGTCCTTGGCTACTTTATTCGACGACAAAAACATGTGCTAACATGAAAACACTAGAAAACCATCAAATAGACCCGAAACGGGCCAAAGTAACACAAATGGCACGAGATAGAGTAGTTGAGTGAATATTCGCTATTCTACCCTAAAAACCATGTCTTAAGCAAGGAAATGTCGCTTAAATGAGGCTGATAATCACATCAAATCGAGTGTCATCACCGACCCAGGTTTACCCATGGTCGAACCGGTATGAGTGCTACTTAAAGAACCAGCTTTAAAAGAAAAGAGTAAAACGCAGCGGAAACAGAAGCAACTCTTAAAAAAAGTTCAAAACAAACGAAGGTCTTCATTAAATAAAATCCAAAATCTGAATACAACCGATAAATGAAACCAGAAACCAACAACCAATTACGAATTCTCCCAACCCAAAGGTGTCAACTGAAATATAAAACCAAAATGATGGTCACTCCAAAGTAGTCCACTAATCTTCACTTCACAACTTCAGACTGCAACTCTTCTGAACTCAAGCGAACACTTGAAAGAGAAACTGGGGGGGATCATCTTCCTAATGAAACTGAGTGAACCCACTGGGTTTAACTATGCGTCGAACCTAACCTCCGGAGCGATCCCAACTCCGCACACAAACAACAGTGGAATCTGACACAGCCATTCATATTTTAATTCCCTAACATGATACTAGGCGATCACATAAGCTCAATATCAAATCAACAGCCTCAATTCACAATAGCATCAATATAACAAAAGAAATCATTCAAACGATTCAGCATCACATCCAATTCATATAGCTCAACAATTAGAAGCATCATACACACAGTTCAATATCAGAAGCATCAAAAGCAACTCGTCATCTCAATCGTCACACCACAATCATACACAATACACATATTACATTCCTATTTACTAAGTGAGTTGTTAGGCATCTCTCCATATTAATAGTTCACAACTCGGAACCTCATTATACACCTAAGCCATTCACATCAATCCCACAGCTCAGCATAACGACACCATTCAGTTCACAAATTAATCCAACATGGTCCACCACACATCACAAGGCACCTCACAACCACATATTCGACACACACATCACAACCACATACTCAACACATACATCACAACCACATACTCGACACATACAATTATCTATGTGAGTTCATTAGGCGCCATTGGAGTTTACCCATACACCACCCCTGTCGGCCAGACGCACCCACTCTTCCAGGAGGGTCCAAGACGCATCCTTTCTTCCAGAAGGATCCAGGGCCCAAACTTACATCGACACAACAACAACATCCACATATAGATCACGCCACTCTTCCAGGAGGCGTGGCTGCACCTCACTCTTCCAGGAGAGGTGACTATTTGGGGGCAGTGTAAGCTCCAATCCAGTTTTATCACTTATTAATCACAAACAAGAATTCATCACTTCAATCCAACGACCAAACCATCCATCAATTCCCTCATCAAATTCAACCAATTCCTTCATCAAATCCATCAATAATTCCACCATCAGTTCCATCACTAACCAATTCCCATTCGACATGCACATATCACAATCCAATCAACCACACACATCAACCAAGCAATTCAATCAATCAACCCAATTCCAATTCCTCTAGCCAATTCCATTAGCCAATTCCATGTACCAATTCCCTTACCATTTCTATTAGCCAATTCCATATACCAATTCCATTATCCGATTCTATGTCATAATTCTATAACACTAACACATTATCAACCCCTAACCCGCATAACACCACTTTCAATCAACAACACATAACATCGATCCATCCAGCGTCGCATAACATCACTTTCATCCATTCACACATTTATAATCACATCACACTTCATTAAATAACTCCACTTTACACAAACAGTTTAAGGGTAAACGGCTAGCTCACCAGCCACCCCCACCTGCAAGTACAGGGATAGCCATGTCATGAGTCTTAGGGTTACCCTCCTGTACATCCTTCATTGGACGACCCAGCATTGGTGGGACCATCCACATGTTCGTCATTTAAGGGCGACCCCACATTGGCAGGACCACCCTCCTGCAACCACAATAATCAATTCCAGGCAGAAACACAGTTACAACATCATACCCCAACCCTCCTACACTCGTTACTACATCCAATCCATTAAGCATCAAGGTTAATCTTTCCCCCATTCATGGCACATAGCAAACAGCCCGCTATCATCACACAATTCATCATGTCAACAAGCATACAACAACCACCAATCATCACAATTATACAGCAATCAATCGCAGAACAAAATCCCCTTTTACTCTCTTCCAATTCATGCAATCCTATGTTCATCTAGGTTGAAATTGCAACTCCTCACAACGACCATACTACCTATCGTACGCTAAACCCTCACCTGACAAGGAGATGAGGCTCTAAAACAACTTCTAGAACTCGAACCGCCAAGCTCTATAGCTCAAAAAACGTAGTTTTTCTCCTCTTCATCGACAGCAGCCTACTCCGAAATACCCAGAAACTCAGGGTGCGATAAACGGATCGTCAATCGGAGCTCTACAACTCCCGAAATCAAGGATTGAAGCTAAGGGGGTTTTTGGTTTGTCAAAAGGATTTTTGGGGAAAGAGAAAGAGGGGAAATTGTGAATTTCCGTGAAAATCAGCTATTTATGGCAGTCACAAGAAACACGGCGTGTTGTTTCAAACAACACGGTGTGTTTCTATAACACACAGCCATGTTTTGTAATCTGCCACCTTTGACGAATTTTCACGTACTCGCTTGTATCTTCGACCCGACTCAACTATGAACGTCCCGGACTTCGATGGGGCCTCAAGAACATTGTTTCCAATGTCTCAACCATCCAAACTTGAGTTCCAAACCGTTTGGTTGGGCGGGAATGTTACAAGATTTGTCATTAGTTTCTTCACAGGTTCTCGGTGAGAACATTGAAGTTCTCGCCGAGAACTTCTTTGTAATCTCCAGTTGAATCTCGACGAGAATTTCCTTGGTTTTTTGAACATATTCTTGGCGAGCTTATAGAGTTCTCACCGAGAATATTAGTGTTGGGCAGGTGCTCTTAATTCTTCGATTTGCGTTCTCCAATGATCCCGGGTCACATCTAATGGCTCCATTACATCCCAAACACATCTGATGGCTACATATTCGATGGTAGAAACCTATGTACTCAAAGAGACACTAGAAAACACATCAAATAAACCCGAAACGGGCCAAAGTAACCAAATCGGTAGGAAATAGCGTTAATGAATGAAATCCCACTAAACTACCCCAAAAAGTGTGTTACAAGCAATGAAATGTCGCTTAAATGGTGCTGATAATCACGATAAATCTAGTGTCATCAACCCATCAATCCTCTTTTAGGTTCTATCTTCGTTGCTGATTATGAATGGTGTGGAGCATGTGCTCATAACGGAGGCAGCTGTCAGAACTTCGGTAAAGCAGGTGTCTGGTCTGTAGAAGAGGTAGATTTTGTTGGAGGAGGCTTCACCAACAATGAACAAGGCTACACCGGCTACCGCCAATACTAGCAACCTCAACAACAAGGCAGTTTCAAAGAGCGATCACCTTACAACTCCGAAGCTAATCAGAATCAAAATAACCGACCATCTAGGTCGTACCAAGAAACCAAGCCAGCTAACAAATCAGGTGGACTCTATCAACCACCAAATCGAAACCAAGGCAATTATGATACAACACTTGGCAATCGCCAGAATCAGTACTCCAACAACAACTACCAAGGGCCGCCTGGTTTCACTGGAGGACAACAGCCTCAAAGTCCAACACCACAAGATACTAAGGAGAGTGAGATGGATAAAAAGCTCAACCAGATCATACCCAGACTTGATGACCATGATAGTCAATTGAAGGCTCAAGCTGCTTTGAATCAAGGGAAGATAAATCAAGGACAGAGAATGGAGAGTCAACTGAGCAACATTGTCAGCCTTCTATCTAGTGGCCTTTAGTCAGTTACCAAGCAAAACTGATTCGAATCTCAAGAATGAGCATGCTAAAGCAATCACAACAAAGAGTGGTAAACAGATAGCTGGTCCTTCAATGCCCGATCAGTCATGGTTCCCGATGATATAGCTATAGACATGCTAAAGGTCAAAGACATCACGGCTGAGGAAGAGGATAAAGAAGGAGAAGAGAAAGTGATTGCCCCGCTCCCTCCACCATAAGTTCCTGCGCCGCCACTACCTCCCCATCAGCCTAAGAATCTGTTACATAAGGCCATGAAGCTAAAGACCCTTGACACGCAATACAAGAAGTGGTATTCAATCTTGAAGAACACAAATATTAAAATATCGACCACCGAAGCTGTCGAGATAATGCCATCACTTGGGAAGTTCTTGAAGGATCTGGCAAAGAACGTGAAGAAGGGAGATGTGTCTTCTATCACTCTCAATGATGAATGCTCCGCCATTCTTTGTAGCACGCCACCTCAATTACCCCCAGCTAAGTGTCACGATCCTGGTTCTTTTACTTCACCTTGCATTATAAACGGTAGCAAAATTGAACGTAGTTTAGCTGATCTTGGTGCTTCCATCAACGTGATGCCTACACACCTTTATGAGGAATTGAACTTAGGTGAACTAAAACCAATTAGCTTACATCTTGTGCTAGCTGATAGGTCTGTCAAAATACCTAGGGGGATGATAGAAGATGTGGCTGCTCATTTTCGTCTTTTTACCATTCTTACTGATTTTGTTGTTTTAGATACCCGAGAGGTTGATGTAACACTCATCTTAGGCCGACCCTTTCTGGCAGCAGCCTGTGCGACTATTGATGGAAAACATGGCTCATTGACTCTGAAGGTCGGAGAAGATAGTGTGACATTCCGCCTTAAGGACGGTATGAAATACTCTGTTGCTCAAGATGATACATATTTATCTATTGATTCCTTGGAGTTGGCTTTGGCCAACTTCGTTGCTAATGCCTTACCTAGAGGCCCGCTAGAGTTGTGTTTGATTTCAGGTGTAGAAGATCCATTGGAAGATCTGGAACAACTCCTATGGCAAGAGGAATTAGCTAAATAGAAACGGTTCCTGCATCTACTCCTGCGCCACCCATCATCTATCACACAACGGGTCGGATCATCACCTCCTATGAACAGCCGCCCACACTTACTTTAAAAAAAGATCCGAACCACCTTGAGTATGCATTCTTGGCCAAGGATTCTCAATTACCAGTGATCATCAGCTCCGCTCTGTCATCTGGACAGAAGAAGCAATTGGTCTAGCTTTTGAAGAAACACATTCGAGGTATAGCCTGTCAGTTAGCAGACATTAGAGGAATTTCAGAAGCTTTCTACAAGCATCGGATCGTGGTAGATAAGGAGTTCAAACCGGTTAGACAGCCACAACGCCGTTTGAACCCATTGAGGCAAGAAGTTGTGAAGAAGGAGGTTCTTAAACTTCTTGATGCTGGAATTATATATACTATTGCTGACAGCCCTTGGGTGAGCTTGACTCAAGTTGTTTCGAAGAAAGGAGGGATTACAGTTGTACCTAACTAGAAGGGAGAGCTCATCCCCACTTGTACCGTAACAGAATGGACAGTCTACATCAATTATCGGTGCCTTAACGACGCCACCAAGAAGGATCACTTCCCATTGCCATTCATTGATTAGATGCTTGAGAGGTTGGATGTTCATGAGTTCTATTGCTTCTTGGATGGGATGTCTGGTTACTTCCAGACCCCAATTGAGCTTGACGACCAAGAGAAGAAGACCTTCACATGTCTGGTGGGTACGTTTGCTTATCGTAGTATTCCCTTTGGTTTGTGCAATGCTCCAACCACTTTTCAGAGATGTATATTCGCTATCTTTGGAGATTTCATGGACACTTCTCTGTCTATGGAGATTCCTTATCTCAATGCCTTGCTAACCTGGACAAGGTGCTAGCTCGGTGTGAAGAAACAAATCTGGCTCTAAGTTGGGAGAAGTGTCACTTCATGGTTATCGAAGACATTGTTCTTGGACATAAGGTATCCAAGCTTGGGATCGAGGTGGACCGCGCCAAGCTTGAGACAATTGCTAGCCTTCCACCACCTTCTTCAGTAAAGAAGGTTTGAAGTTTCCTTGGCCATGCGGGATTCTATCAAAGATTCATCAAGGACCTCTCCAAGATCACTCTTTCGATGACTAAACTTCTAGAGAAGGATGCGCCATTTGTGTTCGATAAGGCTTTCATTGAGGCCTTTGAAATTCTGAAGACCAACCTCACTACCGCGTCAATTTTCACGGCACCGGATTAGAGCTTACCGTTTGAGATCATGTGTGATGCTAGCAACTTTGTTGTTGGTGCTGTATTGGGGCAACGAAAGGAGAAGAGGTTCCACCCCATCTACTTCGCTAGCAAGACTCTGAATGATGCTCAACGAAACTACACTACAACGAAGAAGGAGCTTCTTGCCATTGTGTTCTCGTTTGACAATTCGGACAATATCTGGTGCTCTCTCATACTATTATGTACACGGATCATGCTGCTCTACGCCACCTCGTCGCAAATCAAGACTCAAAGCCAAGGCTGATCCGTTGGGTTGTTTCGCTACAAGAGTCCGGCATCGAGATCAAGGATAAGAAGGGAGATGAAAATGTAGCGGGTGACCACCTCTCCCGACTCGAGGAATCGCAACCAGGTAAGTCTCCTATCTCTCCCATTGATGATTCTTTCCCTAATGAGCTGTTACATCTTTGATCCAAAATATAATCAGTTTTATGAAATATTGCAAGTTTGTGGACTCGGTTATGGGTATGATTGGACCTATTAGCGGAGCCAGGATGCAAGTAGATTCAGGGCTCGATACATAAAAAACAATGACCTAAAAATATTTTTGTACGAAAAAGACACATATTTTAGCTATTAGGTCTGGGGTACTGGAGGCCACTGATTGGACCATATATCAAATTTTTATAGTAAGTACGTTTTGATTGTAAGATGCTAACGTGATGAGAGTCAATTGGATAGGTTAATAAATGATAGATAGGTTAAAATATTTGTAAACCAACTGACTTGGTGCTAGTATGACTGTTTGACCAATCAAAGTAGGGTCGATTTTGGTCAAAATAGTTATAGTTGTGAAAAAAAATGAATATATTCGGTTAAAATATATTTTGGTCAAATATAATTTAAGTCCTTGATCGATTAATTGACCGACATTTTTATGGTTAATCATTGACTGTAACACCCGTTCCGAATCAACCCGAGTAAACCCGTGGTTGAGCCGGTCCCAGGTACTACCGAGTAAAAACAAGGGTAAAACAGTGAAATTGGCGGTGATCAAAAGACAATAAAAACATGGGAGGCCTCCATAGAAACGCGAAACTGAAATCCGAGTACAATCCAATCCATCATAAATCCTCCAAACCAACATTAATCAGAAAGTACATAAAAAAAAAGAACCCCAAAATCCCATGGTCAACTGAAATGAACAGAAAAGTCAACTCCGCGTAATCCCAGTCTTCACCTCATGGCTTCCGTCCAGAACTTCACGAAATCAACCTCGAACTCAAACTCCTCAGCTACCTCTACTAGCCACGAGATCCTGAAAGGGGAAAAGGGATCAATTTCCTATTGAAATTGAGTGAACCCACTGGGCCTACCTACACGTTGTCCTACTCTATGGAGCGGTCCCAACTCCGCACAAGACATCCAACAATGGAACCAAACCCAACCCCCCTTTCCATATTTTAATTCCCTAAAAGCAGTCTAGTTGATCACGTTGGTCAGTTCTTGTTCTCAAGCACAATTCATAACAATAGAATCACACAGAACTAATACATCAAACCACGGCACACACAGCATCATCACATCACATCCATCAACCAAGTCACTACCACAACCACAAGCACACAAACATTCACGTTCATATTATCTAGGTGAGTTATTAGGCGCCAAGGAGTTATCCACACCACCACCGGCCGGCCGACGCACTTCCCTACCGCATGGGAAGTCCTCGCGCTCCCCTACCGCATGGGAACGCGTTCTCATTAACCATCATCATCATCATCAATCTCATCATCAATCTCATCACTCTCTTGACACCCATGTCAAGGGGATCCACCCCAATGGATCAGACTCAACAACCAGTACCTCGGTGGGGTAGTGTGGGCTCCTTCCGGTTCTATTTCCAACATACAATTCTCAACATCACATTCTCAACTCATACATCACATCTACTACCAACATACAACACAAATCAGCCACATCTCATTCATAGTCCATAGTTCACAACACATCTCGTCCTCCATGCCCCTGTCATGTTCACAGCACACACATCACAATCAATAGGATAACCGGCTAGCTCACCGGCCTCCCCCACCTGCAAGTACAGGGGAAGCCATGTCATGAGTCTAGGGGTCACCCACCTGTTCCTCTTATGCAGAGCGACCCCACATTGGCAGGGCAACTCTCCTGCGTCCACAACCAGCAATTCATAATATCATAGCACCCGCACCCATTTCCCAACCATCCTAATTCTCATTTCTATGTCAATCCATTACTTAATTCACTTCAGTTCACACCCAACCCCAAATCATAGCAATCAACAACAACAATCAACCATGGCAATCATCAATAGCAATCAAGTACATTCACAGAACAGTTTATCCCCTTTTACGCTCATCATTTTCATGCATAACCTAGGTTTTGTTCTAAGTCCAATTGAAGCTCCTCACGCTGTCCAAACTACTTACACAACGCTAAGCCCTCACCTGGAATAGAAGACGAGGCTCTAATCGTCTTCTAGTTCCCCAGAAACTCGATTCCCAACCACCAAACTCGTAGCTCTACCCTTCCTTACTGCTCACGACCTACACCCAGAAACCCAAAATGGAGGTTAGCAATCTCTTCTCCTCGTCGCTACTAAACCATAGCAACAAACGGAACTCAATTCCGACCTCTACAGCTCCCGGAATCACCCTTCGAAGATTGCTCGCACTAGGTTCGTCAATGGCTTTTCGGGGAGAGAGAAAGGGGAAAGAAGTTATGAATTTCCGTGCAAATCCGTCCTTTTATGCACGAAAAGTGTGCCTGGTATGTCAAAATGTGCGCCGGCACACTTTGGCCCCAAAAAGGCGCACTTTTGGAATTTTGTCAAAATTCCGCCGAATGATATTACAGAAGTGCGCCTGGCACTTTCAAAAGTGCGCCTGCGCACTTCAGGGCCCAAAATCGGCACTTTTTGGTGCATCACCGTTCCCCTCTTTGCAACTTCGACCCAACTTAAACCCGAATGACCCAAACCTCAAGGGAAGCTTAAGAGTACTGATTCCAGTACCCTAGTCCACCGATCTTGAGTTCCAAACCGTTTGGTTGAGCGGGGATGTTACAAGTCTCCACAACTTCAAGGATTTCGTCCCCGAAATCATCCCTAACTCATCTTAGCAATATGATACCGAACACACAGCTAAAATTGCAGCAATCCTAGTATCCTATTGACTTCCGAAATTCCTAACGACGAACCACCAGCCTTCCTTTAACTACTCATCAGCCCTACACCCACTCCCAACACTCTACTTTCACCGAGCACACCCTAGACCTTCTTGGAATCAACACCACAACAAGCAAACACAAAAGCATACATCAAGGGGAATTAATACCTGAATCATACGCTTCCACTAACTCCGGGTACCGCCGCCTCATACTCTCCTCAGTCTCCCAAGTAGCCGACTCGCTCTCATGGTTCCTCCATACCACCTTGAGCTGCGGAATCTGCTTATTCCTCAAGACCCGGACTTGCCTATCCACGATCGCGACTGGCTTCTCCTCATAAGTCAAGTCTTGCTCAATCTCCACCTCCTCCGGCTGAATTACATGAGAAGGGTCCCCATGATACCGCCTAAGCACGCTCACATGAAACACATTGTGTATCCTTTCCAACTCCCTCGGCAAAGCCAACACATAAGCCACTGGACCCGACTTAGCGAGGATCTCATAAGGACCGATGTACCGAGGCGCCAACTTCCCTTTTCTACCGAAACGCATCAGCCCTTTCCACGGCGACACCTTCAAAAATACCTTCTCCCCCACATTGAAACTCAGCTCTCTAGCACGACCGTCGGCATACGCTTTTTGCCTATCTTGAGCCGCTCTCAATCTCTCCTTGATAATCTTAACCCGATCAGCCGTCTCTTGCACAACTTGAGGACCCGACAACACCCTCGCACCTTCCTCATCCCAACACAAAGGCGTCCTACACTTCCTCCCATACAAGGCCTCAAAAGGAGCGGACTTCAAACTACTATGATACGAGTTATTATAGGCGAACTCAATCAAAGGTAGCAATTCAGTCCAAGGGGTTTGAAACTCCATAGCACAGCTTCTCAACAACTCCTCCAAAGTAAGGATCGTTCTCTCCGATTTCCCATCAGTCTGAGGATGATACGCCGTCGAGAACTTGAGCTTAGTTCCCAATGCTGTATGCAGCCCCTCCCAAAAATGAGACGTGAAACTCGGATCCCGATCAGAGACGATGGATTGAGGAACCCCATGCAACCTTACCACCTCTTCTATATATAACTTTGCCAACACCTCCACACTAGGCTTAAACCGAATGGGTACGAAATGCACAACTTTCGTCAAACGATCGACTATTACCCACACGGCATCCTTCCCCTCTCTAGTCGGCGGAAAACCCGATACAAAGTCCATGGTGATGTCCGCAAACTTCCACTCCGGAATAGGTCGGGACTGAAGTAACCCACCCGGAGCTCTATGCTCCGCCTTAGCCTTCTGACAAAGCAAACAAGTCGCCACATAACGAGCCACATCCTTCTTCATTCCTGGCCACTAAAAACTTAACTTCAGGTCATTGTACATCTTTGTCATCCCGGGATGCATAGCATACATCAAGGAATGAGCCTCCTCCAAAATCCCCTTCCTCAATTCCATCTACTTCCGGCACGCACACTCGACCCTTGCATTTCAACAATCCGCCAACTACCTCAAATCCATTATCCATGCCTTTTTCAACTTCCCCTCGAATAGCCACCAGAGTAGCATCCTTGAGCTGCTCCTCACCAATCCTATCATTCAGCATAGGCCTAATGTTGAGCTTGGCAAACAAACTTCCCACATCATCTAACTGCATCTCTACCCTTAAAGCTCTAAGATCCACCAACTCCTTTCGACTTAAAGCATCCGCAACCACATTAGCTTTACCAGGATGGTAGTCAATGGTACAGTCATAATCCTTCAAGAGCTCCACCCAACGCCGTTGCCTACCATTCAGCTCCTTTTGATCCATAAGGTGCTTAAGACTCTTGTGATCGGTCATGATCTTAAACGTCTCACCATACAAATAATGCCTCCACAACTTCAAGGCGAACACCACTGCAGCTAACTCCAAATCATGGGTTGGGTAGTTCACCTCATGCACCCTAAGCTGTCGGGAGGCATAAGCGACAACCTTCCCATTCTGCATCAACACACAGCTCAATCCTTGCAAAGACGCATCACTAAACACCACATACTCTCCACCTTCTACTGGCAAAGTCAACACCGGAGCTGAAGTCAACTTCTTCTTCAACTCCTCAAAGCTCCTCTGACATTCCTCGCTCCACTCATACTTCGACTCCTTCCTCAACAACTTATGTAGAGGAGACGCTATGGTAGAGAACCCCTCTACAAACCTTCGGTAGTAACCAGCTAACCCCAAGAAGCTCCTCAGTTGCGACACATCCTTAGGTGGAGACCAATTAACCACCGCTTCAATCTTCTTTGGGTCAACCTCCACGCCTCTTTTAGAAACCACATGCCCAAGAAACAATACTTCTTCTAACCAAAAGGCACACTTCGAGAACTTGGCAAATAGTTGCTGCTCCCTCAACCTATGAAAAACAATCCTCAAGTGCTCCTCATGCTCCTTCCTAGTCTTAGAATAAATGAGGATATCATCGATGAACACTATCACGAACTTATCCAAATATTCGTGGAAGACCTTGTTCATGAGAGCCATGAACGCGGCGGGAGCATTGGTGAGACCAAACGGCATCACCAGAAACTCATAGTGTCCATAGCGGGTCCTAAAGACTGTCATTGGCACCGATCCTTCCTCCACCTTCAACTGGTGATAACCCGACCTCAAGTCTATCTTCGAGAACACTTCAGCCCCTTGCAATTGATCGAAGAGATCGTCTATCCTTGGAAGTGGGTAACGATTCTTGATCGTCGCCTTGTTCAACCGCCTATAGTCAATACACATCCGCATCGACCCATCCTTCTTCTTCACAAACAACACCAGTGCCCCCCACGGTGATACGCTTGGGCGGATGAACCCCTTATCCAAGAGCTCCTACAATTGCTCCTTCAACTCCTTTAACTCCGCCGGTGCCATGCGATAAGGTGGAATAGAGATTGGAGCAGTTCCAGGGACCAACTCTATATTGAACTCCACCTCACGCTCGATCGGTGCCCCAGGTAGTTCCTCAAACACATCCGCGAACTCCCGAGCTACAGGTACCTTCTCCAACTCCTCATTCCGTTCAACTGACACTTGCACCAACAAAGCCTCACACCCTTCTTGAATCAGAGAAAAAGCTTGCATTACTGAAATTACTCCCATAGGTGCGGACTCCCTCTTCCTAACACCCTTGAACACCACCTGGCCGACACCTCCCACCTGAAGCAACACCTCCTTCTTCTGACAATCAAGCAAAGCCCCATGCCTAGCCAACCAATCCATGCCGAGGATAACGTCGAATTCATTGAAAGGAAGCACCACCAAATCAGCCAAGAACTCTACACCTCCCACTAACACTTTACACCCTCTACACACTCTATCCACCCGAACAGAAGTCCCCAAAGGAGTTCTGACGCCCCCACTAACACCCAAACTACTAGTTACAACACCCAAACTACTCAAACATTTCTCAGATACAAAGGAATGGGTTGACCCCGAATCAAACAGAGCATAAACTGAAAGGCCCAAGATCGAGATCATACCAGTCACCACGTCGTTCGCATTCTCTGCCGCACCCCTGGTAAGAGCATAAAGCCTCCCTTGCTCCCCTCCAGCTCTAACAGGTGTGGCATTAGCTCCCGTCCCTCATCCAGCACCCCTACCAAAGCTGCCTCCTCCTCTCCCTCCGTAACTCCCAGACGGAGCTCTAGGGCCCTGCACCGATCCCACAGACTGAGTTGGGGTAGCTCTCTTGGTTGGACAGTTCAGACTCCTGTGTCCGCGCTGCCCACAAGTGCAACAGGTCACACCTGCCAACAGATGGCAAACGCCGAAGTGACGCTTCCCACATTTGTCACATAGTGGTAACCCGGACGGTGCTCCTCCCGAACGGACTGTGCCACCAGTACGAGCAGAGCAAGCCACACTCTTATGACCTGGTCGGCCACAAGTGAAACAAGTCATCGTACCCCTCGTTGGCATCGACTGGCTGCCCCTGAACCCAGAAAAGGAAGTCTGAGTTCTCTTCGCTGGGTAACTGTGAATGGCAGACTGAGTAGGCGGGGCAGTAGCCTTCCTCTTCTTCTCTTCCTTCTTTCGGTTCTCCAACCTCTCCCTCTCTAGCGCCGCCGCCTTAACCGACACTAAACTCCCCATATCAGCGGTGGTGACTCCCTCATGAATCTCCACTCTCAACCCATTCTTGAACTTGTTAATGAGCTTCCTCTCCCGGTTGGCCCGCTCATCATACCACTTAGAGAGAGAAGTGAACTCTATGTAATATGCCAGAACGGACTTCTCCCCTTGCTCCAAACTCATGAACTCCTTGGCTTTCTCCTCACGCCAAAGGTCCGGGCAAAACTGATCACGAAACACCTCCACAAACTCATCCAACTCCATCTCTGGCGGAACCATTCGACTCTGTGGCATCGACCTCCACCAATTCAGTGCATGCCCCTTAAGCAGAAAAGTCATTGCTTGCACCTTCAACCCTTCCTCAAGTTCCATTTGCAGGAACTTGTACTCACATTCCTGGAGCCACTGCTCTGCCACCTCAGGATCAGCTGCTTCCCCAATGAACTCCCCAAAATTCCATCCCTTCAACAGACTCGGCTGAAACCTAGGAGCTCCTCCTCCAAAACCCGAGTTCCCAGTGGACCTACTTCCCCTTGCTTGACTGGATTCACTACAGGAGGACATTAAACATTTCAGTTGACCGCTCAAGAAACTTCAAACAACTCAATTCACCACTTGATTTCAAAACATCCCACCCATTTAAAACAGTTTGACAAAAACCCTTGGAATGTCGGTCCCGTACCGATGTCTCATCCTCCCTCCCAACGAGGTTAATTACTCCCCAAAAAGAAAGATAATCAACCGGTACAGCAGCGACAAACCAGGCTCTGATACCATTTGTAACACCCGTTCCGAATCAACCCGAGTAAACCCGTGGTTGAGCCGGTCCCAGGTACTACCGAGTAAAAACAAGGGTAAAACAGTGAAATTGGCGGTGATCAAAAGACAATAAAAACATGGGAGGCCTCCATAGAAACGCGAAACTGAAATCCGAGTACAATCCAATCCATCATAAATCCTCCAAACCAACATTAATCAGAAAGTACATAAAAAAAGAACCCCAAAATCCCATGGTCAACTGTAATGAACAGAAAAGTCAACTCCGCGTAATCCAGTCTTCACCTCATGGCTTCCGTCCAGAACTTCACGAAATCAACCTCGAACTCAAACTCCTCAGCTACCTCTACTAGCCACGAGATCCTGAAAGGGGAAAAGGGATCAATTTCCTATTGAAATTGAGTGAACCCACTGGGCCTACCTACACGTTGTCCTACTCTATGGAGCGGTCCCAACTCCGCACAAGACATCCAACAATGGAACCAAACCCAACCCCCCTTTCCATATTTTAATTCCCTAAAAGCAGTCTAGGTGATCACGTTGGTCAGTTCTTGTTCTCAAGCACAATTCATAACAATAGAATCACACAGAACTAATACATCAAACCACCGCACACACAGCATCATCACATCACATCCATCAACCAAGTCACTACCACAACCACAAGCACAGAAACATTCACGTTCATATTATCTAGGTGAGTTATTAGGCGTCAAGGAGTTATCCACACCACCACCGGCCGGCCGACGCACTTCCCTACCGCATGGGAAGTCCTGGCGCTCCCCTACCGCATGGGGAACGCGTTCTCATTAACCATCATCATCATCATCAATCTCATCACTCCCTTGACACCCATGTCAAGGGGATCCACCCCAATGGATCAGACTCAACAACCAGTACCTCGGGTGGGGTAGTGTGGGCTCCTTCCGGTTCTATTTCCAACATACAATTCTCAACATCACATTCTCAACTCATACATCACATCTACTACCAACATACAACACAAATCAGCCACATCTCATTCATAGTCCATAGTTCACAACACATCTCGTCCTCCATGCCCTTGTCATGTTCACATCACACACATCACAATCAATAGGATAACCGGCTAGCTCACCGGCCTCCCCCACCTGCAAGTACAGGGGAAGCCATGTCATGAGTCTAGGGGTCACCCACCTGTTCCTCTTATTCAGAGCGACCCCACATTGGCAGGGCAACTCCCCTGCGTCCACAACCAGCAATTCATAATATCATAGCACCCGCACCCATTTCCCAACCATCCTAATTCTCATTTCTATGTCAATCCATTACTTAATTCACTTCAGTTCACACCCAACCCCAAATCATAGCAATCAACAACAACAATCAACCACGGCAATCATCAATAGCAATCAAGTACATTCACAGAACAGTTTATCCCCTTTTACGCTCATCATTTTCATGCATAACCTAGGTTTTGTTCTAAGTCCAATTTAAGCTCCTCACGCTGTCCAAACTACTTACACAACGCTAAGCCCTCACCTGGAATAGAAGACGAGGCTCTAATCGTCTTCTAGTTCCCCAGAAACTCGATTCCCAACCACCAAACTCGTAGCTCTACCCTTCCTTACTGCTCACGACCTACACCCAGAAACCCAAAATAGAGGTTAGCGATCTCTTCTCCTCGTCGCTACGAAACCATAGCAACAAACAGAACTCAATTCCGACCTCTACAGCTCCCGGAATCACCCTTCGAAGATTGCTCGCACTAGGTTCGTCAATGGCTTTTCGGGGAGAGAGAAAGGGGAAAGAAGTTATGAATTTCCGTGCAAATCCGTCCTTTTATGCACGAAAAGTGCGCCTGGTATGTCAAAATGTGCGCCGGCGCACTTTGGCCCCAAAAAGGCGCACTTTTGGAATTTTGTCAAAATTCCGCCGAATGATATTACAGAAGTGCGCCTGCGCACTTCAGGGCCCAAAATCGGCACTTTTTGGTGCATCACCGTTCCCCTCTTTGCAACTTTGACCCAACTTAAACCCGAATGAGCCAAACCTCAAGGGAAGCTTAAGAGCACTGATTCCAGTACCCTAGTCCACCGATCTTGAGTTCCAAACCGTTTGGTTGAGCGGGGATGTTACATTGACCGACCAAAGTTAACCGGTTAATCAATTTTAACCTTTAACCATAATCGTATTGCCTACCCTATGATCGAATGCTTGTAAATTGTTATTTTTTTTCAATTGTATGATTACCATATCCAGTGCTGGAGCTAGGGGTGGCTACCTTGGGCTCAGGTTAAGTAGCTAAAATACGAATATATATATTTCTTAAATTTTGTAGTGTAATTATATATTTGGCTCATTGTATTTTAAATATCGTGCTCATGGCATACTTGAATTCTAACTCCGCCACTAACCATATCAAACTCATATAATATATTGACGTCTCGTAAAAATAGTTGTTTCAAAGTTTGTGTATATACAGTGTACTAGTGTAGTGTGATTAGGATTATTTATGAGTTGAGTTTTATCATTCTCAATTCAAGCTCATTACTTTTTAGACGAGCTAAAAAGCTGAACATTGTATAGAGTTTGAGCAAATTTAAAATGGACTCATTAACTATCCTTAACGAGTCAAACTTGAACTCAGGAATTCAATACAAATGAAAATACCAATTTCGTCGTTGTTAACAACTCCACCTCGAGTCCTCAAGAGAAGTAATTGTTAGAGTCGAGCATCACCCTCCACCCAATTACAGAAGAGCAATTATTAGTAGTCTTATCATAAAATAAAAACAATAAAAGCTAAAGAGTTGTACTCATCAAAAAAAAAAATCTAAAGAGTTGTAACTTGTAGCATAGTATGAACCAATGTTGTCAGGACCGGACCGGTCCTCGAACCGGTATAGAGAGAGGTTCGAGGATTAAAGGTTCAACCGGGATAAAACCGTAAAACCCGGTATAGTGAACCGGTCAATACTATTTTATAAAATCATGTATTATTAGTCATTTCCCCATGACTTTAGGTACCAAATTATAATATTACTTAATATATAAATAATTTGCCCAAACCCTAAATTCTATTTGGTGAGCCGCCGTCACCTATTTAGCCTCAAACCTAATTCTTCCTCTCTCCTTCCTCTTTTCTCTCTTCTCTTCTACTTTCCCTACCAAAATCAATTTATTATTTCTCCTCTCGCTTGTCTTCTGCCTCCTCTACCAAAAACAATTTCATAAGCAATAGTCATCAATAATCATCGCCTTAGCCCTTGCTATTGTGAAGACGGGTTGACTCTTTGAGGCTGCAATGATTTGAGGACTGCTACAGAGGAGGGAGAAATCATCAATAATCCGATGAAGAAGAAGATTGATGGACTAATGGTGCCGACCAAACTTCTCCGTTAAGGCGATGATTATTCACCCCAACCAATCCATTTGTTCTCCTGGACCCGGCCAAAACCGTGGTGGCCGGTCCGGCGGGTTGTCCGGTTTTTCCGCTTCAACCCACTTGTTTGCCTCAATAAAACCGCAGATGTTTTGGTCTCAGACCGGACCGGGCTGAGCTCCGGTTCCCGGTTTTTCTGGTCGAACCAGCCGGTCCGGTCCGGTTCTGTTAACACTGGTATGAACTATGGGTTAATAGTCCTATGTCGATAGGGATATTTAGCATGGTGCTGAACCCCACACCAGCCTTAGGATGGATCGTGCGATAGGGGCAGAGTATACACGTAAGGGGTATTTTGGCCAATTCCGGATTCGTAGCATTTTTGCGCCGAATTTGTAATTTGAAATGTTGATTTGACAGGAGAGAGAATCAATTTCCCCTATAAAAACAACTCCATGCGCCATTAATGCACAATTTTTTTTCACTCCTCGCTTCCTGCTCCTCGTACAAAATATCAGCCCCTCCTGGAGGTATTTACGATTCGTAACATTTGCTCGCGTAATACGTAACTGCCACTATTTCCATTTGTACCATTCGTAATACTTGTCGCAATTCGTAACATTTCCTTGTTACATTCGTAATGCTTCCAGCCGTCGTAATACTTGTTTGTAACATTCGTAGCACTTACATTGTCCACATTTGTCTTAGCTCCCGTATCTGTTTGCATAATTCGTATTAGTTTTTTGAATGCTATTCAACTAATAACATGTTTTTTGAATGCTATTCGACTAATAACATGTTTTCTTAATGATTATTCGACTAATAACATGTTCGCTTGTATGATGCAGGAGAATGTTCGAATATGGCAATTGATTTAAATGAGATGGCTGATCCCGGTCAGTTCCCTCGACTACATTAACTGAGTCATCTCATTTCAACGTTGAATCTTAATCATTTGTACTCGCTGTTTTCACTATTCGTAAACATTGTTAACGTGATACATATTTGTTGGCATTTGCCCGAGTATGAATCTTAATGGATTCGTAAGCTTTATATGCGGAATTCGTATGAAAGTATATATTCGTAAGATTTATCAACTACATTCGTATAATAATTTTTTCTCGTTGTTTTCACTATACGTAAACATTGTTAACGTGATACATATTTGTTGGCATTTGCCAGAGTATGAATCTTAATGTATTCGTAAGTTTTATGCGCGGAATTCGTATGAAAGTATATATTCGTAAGATTTATCAACTACATTCGTATAATAATTTGTTCTTGCTGTTTTCACTATTTGTAAACATTATTAACGTGATACATATTTGTTGGCATTTGCCCGAGTATGAATCTTAATGTATTCGTAAGCTTTATACACGGAATTCGTAAGATTTATCAAGTACATTTGTATAATCATTTGTTCTCGCTATTTTCACTATTTGTAAAGATTGTTAACGTGATACGTATTTGTTGGCATTTGCCCGAGTATGAATCTCAATGTATTCGTAAGCTTTAAACGCAGAATTCATATGAAAGTATATATTCGTAAGATTTATCAACTACATCTGTATAATCATTTTTTCTCGTTTATTTCACTATTCGTAAACATTGTTAACATGATACATATTTATTGGCATTTGCCCGAGTATGAATCTTAATGTATTCGTAAGTTTTATACGAGGAATTCGTATGAAAGTATATATCTGTAAGATTAATCAACTACATTCGTATAATCATTTGTTCTTGCTATTTTCACTATTCGTAAACATTGTTAACGTGATTCATATTTGTTGGTATTTGCCCGAGTATGAATCTTAATGTATTCGTAAGCTTTATACGCGGAATTCGTATGAAAGTATATATTCGTAAGATTAATCAACTACATTTATATAATCATTTTTTCTCGCTGTATTCACTATTCGTAAACATTATTAACGTGATACATATTTATTGGCATTTGCCCTAGTATGAATCTTAATGTATTCGTAAGCTTTATATGCGGAATTCGTATGAAAGTTTATATTCGTAAGATTTATCAATTACATTCGTAACAGATAGTTATTTCTAATATTTATCACATGCATTCGTACTGGTTATCACCTACGTTCGTAATAATTTACACTCATTTTTGTAACAATATATCACATTCGTGATAATTACCACTGAAATTCGTAAACATTGATCATTCTCGACGTACCACTTTCAATCTTTATTCGTAACACTTCTGTAACACTTGTCACATACACGTAGGCTACACACTCCCAATGTTTGACACAATGGATGAAGCAAAGGATTTCTACGATGATTACACAAACCTTGGTGGTTTTGGTACATGGATCAAGTACCAGAAAAAACACAAGCCAAAAACAGTTGCTGAAAATTTATCCAACAACAACATTAAACGAGGGGGAGGATATGGTTATAGATGAAACCCCTCCGTGTAGATACTTGAGGTTTGTTTGCACTCACGAACGTTTTAGAACCAAAAAGAGCACAAAAAGGATGTGGACAAGAGCTGAGGATCAACTTGGGTGCGAAGTAGAAATTAAGATGAAATGGGAAAAATCTATTAATAAATATTACATATACGAATGGGTCAGAAGCCATACACCGCATGAATTGCTCCCCAAAAAATACAGACATCTCTACCGGTCAAATAGAAGTGTGAATAGAACGAGTGCACAAATTGCACTCATACATAAACTAGTTAGGGTACCATCCCGTAAATCGTTTGACATATTGGGGTAAATTTCTGGGGCGCAAAACATGTGGGGTTCACGTACGAGGATCTCAGGAACCACAACAGGGAAAGACCAGATAATGCATTGAGCCCGGCTGAAGGATCATCACTACAACGTCATTTTAGGATTCGCTCAAGAGAGAAGAAGAATTTTTTCTACGAGCTTCAAGAGGACAATTCCAGGGAAATATTGAGTGTGTTTTGGGCAGACAACAGGATGCGAGAAGAATACTCAGTGTTTGGGGACTCGATCAACTTTGATACGAAATACCGAACAAACAAAGACTACAGGCCCCTAGGTACTGATAACCTTATTCGTAATACTTTATAACTTAATTCGTATCATGTGACTAATAAATACGTAACATCTTATCACATTTCACTTAATCTAGTTATTGGTAACAATTGTTAGCTTAATTCGTACACTACAAAAAAAAATCATTTTGGTGTCGGTAAATATGAAAGTATTTAGCGTCGGTCGACCGTTTGACCGACGCAAAATATTGACACGCGTTTTAGCGTCAGTAGTTTGGTCGACCGACGCTAATACTAACCCTAATAAGCTGAAATCATATGCAGCCACCTCCATTATCTCTTTCTTCCCCATCTTCTTCTTCCAGCAGTCCGCCTCCTCTCCAATCAAACATACTCACTCGCTTCCAGCAGTCACTGGCGGTGAGTTGATTTCACTTTCACGATCCTTCACCAACCTCTCTTCTTCTTCTTCTTCTTCATCATCTTCCACTCCGATCTCACTTCATCTCCCAAACCCAACCCTATGCAGGCACTGTTGTCGATGATGATGAAGATGGAAGCAGGGACTCGCCGGGAGGAAAGAAATCAAAGAAGAAGAGAAGCAGCTCCAGGTAGTGAGAAGAAGCATACGACGATTTTGATCTGATTTTGATTTTAATTTGGATATTTGATATTTGATTTGGATTTTTTCTCCCTGTTTTTTGCAGCAGCGAGGCTGAAGGAATTCGTAGCCCTATGTTGAAGTCATCTTCCTAGGGCTCCACCGAAGAGGGACTGCGGCGACGAGTTTGGTGGAAGTGGTTCAGTGGGCGGCGAAGGGAGGCTGCAGCGAGTTTGGTGGAAGAAGAAGCGGCTGCAGAGATGTAGCTGCTGTTTTTGTGATTTTCCTGTAGATTTAGCGTCGGTCGGTATGTCTAATAGCATCGGTCAGCCAAAAACCGATGCTAAAATATAGCGTCACCACTTTTGTCGTCGGTCGCGCCGACCGACGCCATTTCGCGCGTACGATCGACGCTAAAACGTGTTTTTTTGTAGTGGTAACACCTGACTACAAAATGCATAACATCTTATGAAGCTATTAGTAAATCTTTGTTGGTGCATTTACCTGTAACATTTGTTAACTTCATAACAGTTATCTAATCACTTTTGTAACTTCTATCATGTTATTCGTAACAATATTATTCGTCGGGTACAATCACCATATAGACATGGTGATCTTCGGTGCTGCGCTCTTGTTTGACGAGATGTTCGCAACATTCCAATAGTTGTTTGAAATGTTTGACAAGTGCAGGGGAGAAAAAGCCAACTAGTATATTCACAAACCAAGCAACTGCGATTGTTGCTGGTATTAGAGCCATATATCCCATGCCAGTAACCACTACAAAACACTGTTTAATTAACAGCGGCAAAAAACGGGTTTAACAGCGGCTGTGGCCGCTGTTAAAATAATTTAACAGCGGCCACGTGCCGCTGTTAAATTTCCCAATGGCAAACGCATTTAACAGCGGCAAACTGAGGCCGCAGTTAAACTAAATAATTTAACATCGGCTCGATTAAAGTAATAGCCGGAGCTCCGGCGATTGAGCTAGAGCTCCAGCGATAGTCGCTTCTTCCGTCTCTTCCTCTTCGTACACCGAATACCCAATCTTCCCACACCTCTCCCACATCTCCACCGCGTAGCTCCTCCCAGCGAAATAAGCCTCCACGCGGCCGCCAGAATCGATTGTTTCCTCCTCAACGCCGCCGTCCACAGGCGGCTCCACCTTGATCGGAAGCCGCCCGGTTTTTATAATTTAATAGCGGCCATTTGAGGGCCGCTGTTAAATGTATGTTGTTAAATTAGCTTTTTCTTGTAGTGAACATACCATGATCTGTGTACCTTCCACATCCTGAATAATGCTGCTAAGAACTTGTGGTCCTTGTGCGACAAGGTAAAAAAATGGATGCATTTGGTATGTAATTTACGTAATAGCTCATTAATGGTTTCGTACGTTTGATATTAGGTATTCGTAGTTGAGCTGAGCTACTTGATGTTTGGTGTTGACACCGAAATAGAGTTTGAGGTACACTGGAGGCTGATGAAAAAAAATGCTTCACTAATCATGAACCAGAGGGACATCCAAGGCTCACTCAGATCTACCAAAAAAGGACACAGTGGGCTAGAGCATGGATGCAGTCCCACTTCACGTGTGGCATGCGAAGCTCCCAGCTGAGTGAGACGTGCAACGGTAACATGAGGCACTACCTTGCTCCGAACCTCACCCTCAAATAATTTTTTCAGCAGTTCAGACGACTATTGGAGAACAAGAGAGAGGAGGATTTGAAACGGGACTTCAAAATGAAAATAACAAATCCATTCAATAGGTGATACTAACTTATGTGGTTATCAAATACTGATACTTGAGTGTCTCATTCGTAATACTATCGGGTGTCCTCCGTAACCTATAAATACTACTATTGGTAATAATAATTATTAATTTGTATTATCTTTTAACCTTATTTGTATTTATTGAATAGGTTTGAGCACAACTTTCTACCACCACAACTAGCTTCGGAATACACTCCAAAAATGTTCAAAAGTTGGTTGTGTGAATATGAACCGACTTTGTCCTACGGCGTAATGCCCTTGGAATCAAAGACAGATGAGGATGTGATAACGTTCAACGTATTCAAACAGAAAGTTAATGGATCCAGAACTAATGAAAGAATGATGACATGCACAAGGGATTGTTCGCATATAGTCCGTGGGTACCACATGTTTGAAATGGAGGGCTTGATGTGCAGACATATTATAAGATTTAGGGAGGTGCTTGGTGGTAACGACAATCCTTTGCTACTGGAGATAGAAAAATCATTGATCCTTGATAGGTGCACAATAACTGCTTGCATTATTCGTATTCTCTTTTTACATGATTCATATCATATACTCTCTGTATCCGTAAACACTTGTTTCTTAATTTGTATAGGTATTGTCGAACAGCAAAGGATCACTTGTGCATTGAAGATAAACTCCCAGAAGTATCACACCCAGATATTGCCCAAATGCCCGACCTAATTAATGTGATGGCTAAGCTTAAGTCTACGGTACGTTTTTGTTATATATGTGATTATCACCTTCTGATATTACGTCATGAATCCCACATGTTTCGTAACACCCACTACACCAGCAAATGTTAATGGAGATATGGCCAAGACTGCTACAGCTATACAATCAATAATTGATCTGGAGAAGAAGATGAGGACGGAAAATACTAGGGACGGATCACAACGTGACTTCCCCAGCCAGCCCCCAAAAAATTGAAGAAACGAACGAAGAAATACAAACCAAAGAAAAGGCCAATATCTCAAAGGGACAGAAGTGCATTTTTGAACTCAGTGCGAAAGGACAAACAAACAGTTTTTGAGAACCACCAACTTGGAGCATGTGACCTCCACCTTTAGAGTAGTTTGTATGTGATTTAAAATAATATATTTGTATTACTTTTGGATCTTATTCTTATTTATATAGACCATGTTACGTAATACTACTAGCGAAATTCAATCCGTAATAAATTTATGTCTACTGGATTCGTAACATTAATCAATTCCACCTAACAGCATTAAATGACCTATTTACCCCAACCACCACCACACCCCATTATATATTTCTCCCTCATCATATCCAGATCTCGTTCTCTGTATTCCCATATCTGAAAACACAATGCCCCCCTCATCCCATAATGTAGCTGCAATCTCCTCGCGTACGTGTATGCAGTTGACTGACCGACAATGACTTCCTCGTTTGGCTTCTTCCTGGGATGCCAAAAACCAACAGCTGAAAGATGCAAAATGTTCGTATGGTGCATGGAGATGGACAGGAGTGAGAATGAGGAAGTCTCACGGATGTACAGTCTTCCCCATGCTAATATTGTGGCTAGGAGCGCTCAGCAGCCGAATGAGGTGTCTATTTCAAACACAATCAGAGTGAGTCTGGAAGAACATGTCAGACACTTTAAATGTTATTTTCAATTTGATTGTATCGTAGATACATGCATATCATGTTCCCCAAAACCTCAATTCGTAATATAATAAGTTATATTTTGTAATTATATGGAACTGTATTCGTATTACGTTTAGTTCCTCTTCGTATAGGCAATGAGAACTAATGAGCTGATGGAAGAGATATCAAGTCTTCAATTAAGGGTGGAATTCCAGGAGGGTCAGGTTAGAAATATAGGAGTTGAATTAGATCTTGACATAAGTTAGGAATTCTTCGTATTGATATTTATGTTTGAACAGACAGCTAATGGATGTTTGTGTTTAATCGAATTATGTTTGAACAGACAACATGATATTTTGTATGGGATGTTTGTGTTTTCGCCATGCTATTATGTGTTATGAATCAAGTTTCATAACATTACGTGTGCGCCCAACCCAAAACTTATAAGTAATACTTACACCTGTAATTAGTCTTACATATACATAAACATACAAAATATGAATACCCTTCACTCTGATGCGTAAAACAGATGTTACGTATCACCACATGAAGGGTACTACGAATCACCATGAGATCTAAATCAACACAGCAACCACCCCCCCCCCCCACAACCCCCAAAAACAAAACCTATGTCTCAACAGCCAAATTGCTCTAACCACCACCCCTAAGTCTCTTTAATTCAACATATGCCTTCTCCAACACTGAGTCCGCAAGCTGGTTGTAAGGCGACATTAACATCATTAGACAAACCTGAACCCTCATTATCTCAACTTTATTTGGATCTGTCCAACCGTGAATGTCAAACGTCACAACACCATCCCGAATCTCCATCAAGCTCAAAGCAAAAACTCCACAAGGATTACCATCTCGCTGTTTTATTCCATGATGTTTGACCCACTTATATGTCTCTATTACCTCGGATGGTAATGTAGTACGGAACATCGGGATAAGATTCTTGGCCAGCAGGAGGATATTACTTGCAAATCTGATAAATTCCTCTGGGACTTCTCCGCGGTCAAGACTATCCGGATAGTCACATGACCCTTTTTTAATATTCACAATGGGAAGAACCACTGCACGAGTAAAAGAAATAAGTATTACAAACATATTCATTTAAAGTTACGAATACTAAGAATAACTAGTACGCAACTTGACAAATAGTATTACGAATATTGTCAGTTAACATTACTAATGTTTTGAGAACTAGTACAAAATATTATATAAAATATTATGATTTATACTCATTCGTGTTACTTACGTATTTGATTTTCTCCCAATTTATATCATTTGTCCATTCCTTCCCACGGATATAGTCGAAGGCCTCCAGACTGTTAACTTCATACCTCAGCAGAGCACATCGCCTATAATTGGAAAAAACCGTGTTAGTTCAAGTTATATAATAACTCGTTAGTGAACAAAACAAAAAAACATACTTACAACAGCCCACTCATTGCCGAACATAAAGCGGTCACAGATACTGACCTCCTTGAACCAAATATTTCTGAACTGAGCATAAGTGTCAAGCATAAAAAATTTGACAACATATTGCCGAGCATGCATGTCATGAACTCTGCCCTGTTCAAAGTACCTATTTTCTAGTTGCTCCGGAAGAGTACTTCAGCCCTGTTATGTCCATAAAAATAAAGTACGCAAGTAATACGTAAAAGGTAATAAAGCATTACGAAAGAATTGGGAAAACATAATGTAAAAGATAAAAAGGTTCACTCACTGGTCCAAGTCCTCGCGCCACATGTATAATGTCAACGCGTCGCTCTTCTACTTGTCATCCCAAAAATCAACATTGTAAGCGTCAATTTTATCCACAATGGAGACCATCTCCTGCGTGAGAGGTCCTACTAAATACCTTATCAGTTGCTGTTGGTCCTGATATTACAAAAGAGTATATCAGGTGTTACGAATAAATTACTTAAAGTATACGAATCTGAAAGGGATGATGGTAGAAAATAACATACGCGCACCGCGGCTGTTGGCTGTACTTCTTCATTCGTTGCCATTGAGGAGGTTTTACACCTGATCCGCTTTATTGGCGCATTTTCATAAGGAGATTTTATGTATTTGGACCGCACTTTGATCCTTTTAGAAGCGGACCTAACCTTCTTCTCCTGTGAAAAAATAACATATTACCAATTATGAACGTCCTACTAAGCAAATAAGATCTGTTACAACTAAAAATTAACATAACAGAATCAAAATTGTCCTGTTACTTGAAAATGTAATTAAAATTCATAACATGTTATTGTGTACCAACCCCATGTGATGCGGACATACAAATGTCCAAAATTTACGAACCCACCCAAACCTAATACGAAAGTAAACCGCATATGTCACGAAACATTACTCAACCCATATGAAACGTTATATTAAACCATATGAAAAATCCTTCCAACAATATCGCAGGATATCCCTTGGACTTTTGCTTCGCCATTTCTTCTTTCAAGTCAGCAATTGGTCAGCCATCCATTTGCTGAGATGGAGTCTCTAGTTCCTGATCTTCTCCTTCGCCAACAACTGCCTTCCCAATCTCTGCTGCAACCTTGAAATTAAAAATTAAGTCACAGACATCCTCCTCCTCATTGGAACCCTATTCCTTGGTCAACACTTCTAATCCCTCATCCCTTCTTACACCTTCCTCCACCACCACCATCACATTCTCCTTCTCCTTCTTCTTCTTGACCTCCTTCTCCCTCCTGACAGACTCCCCCACCTTTGGTCAATATTTTTCTTTGATGTCCACACTTCCCTTTCCCCTTCCCATTGTCATCCTTGTTCTCAGGTTGAGAGGACTTATCCATCCCAGCAGTAGAATCCATTGCCTTGGAGCGAGACCTCCCCCTGCGGAGCACAGATTCATCGTTGACCGTCTTGTTCTTCTTAGACTTAAGCTTGGCCAATGCTTGGTTGATGTTTTCCTCTGGGTATTTTGCCCAGGCCAGATCATCGGTTATTTCATGGTCCACCAATGCACTGCACTCAGGAGCAACTACAATGTGATCATCGCATTGCAGCTTCTGCACCAACAGGGTGGCAAGCGCACCTCTGTGGAAGTGGATGTAGGTCTCCAACCTGTCCTTCCTCTCCTCAGCCTGTGGTACAAATGAAACCGAATTGCATATATTACGAAACAACTATGAAAGTCTTACGAAAAAAGCTACAAACCATTACGAAAAATATATGCAAGATATTACATAACATCTTCGAAAGTATTACGAAAACAGATAAAAAAATACCAACACATATGGAAGTATAAAACGAGACAGGTAGGAAAAGTATTATGAAAACATATAAACAACATTATGTCAACATATGATAAAACATTACAAAAACAAGTACAAAAAAAAAACCGTTGCGAAACCCAACGTATCTAAACGAACGACTAAGCAAGTATTACAAACACACCATCAAAACAAAACAAAACAAGCAAAAGCAGGTCAAGTATGACAAAAATTCGTACCTCCTCCAATAGCATATAATCAATGTCCAGTCTGGTGAATGGCATGACGGAGGGATAAATATCCTCCGGCATCCGCTGCTGCTTCCCACTTCCTCCTTCCTCTTCTCTTTCATCCCTGGTTCATCCTGCCTCTACTTCTTGATTGATCGGAAAGACTGGCCTTCCTCACCAAATGGCCTCTCCGTGGGAAATACAGGGGTATCACCCTGACGCAGATACTGCCTTATGTCTCTATTAACGAGGCGAGTGGCGATTCAATAATGGAGTCTGCTTGCCATTCAATAATAGAGCCAGTGTTCAGCGCCCCATTCTCATCCTGCCTTGCCATGTGGTGTTGACTACTTTCTGGGTCCATTTCTTGGCCGTTGGTCTCAACTTGGGGACTGAGTCTCCCTCCAATCCCACCATATCAAGAAAGAACAGCTGCGTATGCACAAATAAAAAGTGACTTTGCATATGTAAAACGTAATACTAAATAGCTACTTTCGTATTTGTATAACGTACTATCAGAAGACATAGATCAGCCTCGATGTATCCTTTGTCACTCCGGCCAACTTCACGGAACGTCTCCAGCAAGAATGCGGACCAGTTGTACTGATCAAACCTGTGGGTGTTGCGATCGTATATAACACCCAGAAAAGACAGTGGGACTTTCTGACCGAATTTGGGTTAAACATATTACCGATCAAAACCATAAGAACAACCCAAACCACTTATCCTCATCGGTGGTCATCGACAACTGATTCTCAAGATCATCTATTACGATGGTGGTCGCCCTTTATCTCTGAATCCCCAGATGTCGGGAATAAACTCTAACATCATCCAGTGGGTAGTTCAACTGGTCAAAAACATAGGCTTGACCCCTGAGTACGCCATATATGCGTTCAATGTGATCCTCAGTCAAGGTGACCTGAGAACCTGGCCTCACAGTGAGGGTCAGGGTTGGGAAATTGAAGCTCTTAATAAGCCACTTCAACTGACTATGCTTGAACGATTTGACATACAGGTGTTCAACAAACCCTAATCCCCTTCCCCCAATAATGTTTACGATCGTGGGAACTAATAATCCAACATTGGCGCATCCTAATAGGACTGCACCACCATTGTACCAGCCGGGTTTGCTCCGGTTGTTGCTCAAGTTGACCTGGTTGCACTACAAGAAAAATAGAGATTAGTTACAGTTGATTTATCATGGTTACCTAAACTGTGACTAATTAGTCACAGTTTAAACAAACTGTGATAGATCAGTCACGATTTTCATTTAAACCATGACTAATTAGTCATAGTTAAATGAACCGTGACTAATCTGTCACAATTTGTATGAACCGTGACTAATCTGTCATGGTTCCAATAAACCGTGACTAATTTAGTCAAGATTTTCATATAAACCGTGACTAAATTAGTCACGGTTCCAATAAACCAGCAAGTCCAAGTCTCCAACCTTGGCTCTCGATTCCCGTTGAAAGTCCCACCACCATCAAACACCGTCGAGCTTCCTCTTCCCCAACTAAACTCTTCTCCTATATTACACAACACTTGGTCCGAAGCCAAGCCCCTCCCAACTGATTCTCTTTCTTCGAGCAGAAAGCAAACCCTTCAATGCTTCTCCCTCAACTCCAGCAAAGTCGACAAGTCTTCAGCCTTGGTTCTCGACACCAATGTCAGATCCAAAACCGAAGGCTCGCCGGCTGCTCCATGGTTGATCGGAGAAGAAGAGGGATTAAATCTGCAAACACAGTACTTAAGTGACCAAAACAAGATTATAAGAATTTAATTGATCAAGTTGCATAACTAGAAAAGTTGAGGGGCTGCTGCTGAAATTTGTGGACTGATTTGGGATTATTACAATTTGGTTATTAATTATGATAACTTGACAATTAGAATTGGAGTGACTGATTTGTAACATTAAACTGGGGCCTTTCATAAACTTTCTAAATGTATGGATTAGTTTGCATAACGTAAGGATTTGAAGGTCTAAAACATTTAAAATAATTTGGTCACTGAAAAGTTATAGAAAACACTTTGGTCACTTGATTGGTCACAGTTTGGTGCCGTGACCAAAATTAGTCATGGTTTACTTCCAAACCGTGACCAATATTAGTCACGGCACCAAATCGTGACTAATATTGGTAACGGTTTGGAAGTAAACCGTGACTAATTTTTATCACGATTTACTAAAAAACCGTGACCAAATTCTTAGTCACGGTTCATTAGAAAACCGTGACAATATAGGGTTAATATGGTCACGGTTTACAGAACCGTGACTAATTTTTTTAGTCACGATTTTTACCGTGACAAATATTGCTAAAACCGTGACTAATGAGGTATTTTCTTGTAGTGTTGAGGTTGAGGTACTTGAGGTTGCTGCTCATTTTGATCTCTCTGCTCAACCATTTTTTTGGTATTTCGAATAAGATGGTCTTATGTTACGAATAGCTTTAGAAACTGATACGGATCAAGGTGATGTGGCTATAACTATTACGAATCGGGGCGCTTTGGCTATAACTATTACGAATGCCAGCAGAATTATTACGAAATGAGAGAGAGCGATTTGACTTCAGAGAGAGTAAAGCTGCATGCAAAGAAGAAGAAGGAATGGATTTTGAAATTCGTAACCTCTCTACAATTAATTTGTAGGCTTTATATATCAGCCGAAAAGACACAAATGAAGCGACAGTTGCATGGTTACCAATAACTGCAACTCTATGGTTACATGCCACCATCAAACCATTCCCGCTCATTCAACCCCCTATGAAAACCCAAAAATACCCCTAAAAGTGACCCCGACTCAAAATTCAATATTGTCTGTCAAATTGTGGGTCTAGACCATTGAACGGCCATAATGTTATTCCGCACGGATTCAGCCTGAAACCCCAGCATCTGAAGAATTTCCTGAACTATGAACAAAACGACATGATGATCATATAGATATTTTTCAATAGACAGCTAAGCTAGGCTAGTTAGCTACCCACATCTTGTTTTGTGGAGCTTGTAGCTCCCGAGGATGAGGGCTAGGCCGACCGTGTCGGCATTAACTCTGCCACTAGTTACCCTTTATTAATTTTTTCCTTTTTAATGTTTATTTTGTTTTTGGGTAACATGTGACTCAACCGTTTCATAATCATCATCATCATTCATCAATATGCACATAACTTGTGGCCAGTGATGAAGAGAATCAGAGACGATGGCTATGTTGATTATGCAAAGATGCTGCTCAAATCAACATGGAGAAGAAGTGATGTTGCATGCTGAATATGGATCTGTGTTCATTTGTTCTTATTTGGTGGGTACAATATAGATCGATGGAGGACATAGGAGCCCCATAAACAAGGGAAAAAAATCATCTTGACTACTAGTCTACTATTGATATGTGTCAGATTTGTGGGGGTTGGGATAGGATCCATAGACCATGGACCATGGTCACTTATGCATTCAAGTGTACAATTTTTAGTTGGCTGTTTGTCGGTAGAAATGGTAATGTATACCTACTCTGGTTTCACCGTGCAAACGTGAGTTGTTTGTAGTTTGGACAGTTTGTACTTACTATGTGAAATCTCCGTGTCAAATGATCGTGTTAGACCAGTTATAAGATATGTTAACCGTATTACAAGGTAATTGAATTACGAATTAATGAAATTGTGGTTCATCTGGTCACATGTTCAATAATTTACAAGTTTATTTGTCTCACTGGGAATAATGATGGAGGAATTGTTCACTTGAAAATTGGAGTTTTATCCATTCTCCAAATTTGGATGTCAAGCAATTGAAATGGATAATGCAGTTAAACGTTGTTTGGAGATCAAGATGTGCAGCTGTGTTTGCAGGAAAGCATTCAATTGCTACTAAGATGGTTGATAGAGTTTTGGAAGATATCAGATTATTTGCGAAAGGTAGAGCCGATGAGAGACATATATTAGAGAGTGTATAGTTACCTATGTTTCTGTCTGAAAGTGTAGTTAGTCCTTAATTTTTCTCTCTTTGTACGTACATAACTATTTTTTGATGAAATGCAACCACTTATTCATAAAAAAAAATAAAAATTTGGATGTCAATGTTGCTCAAGTTGATAATTCTAATGTTAATGTTACTAGTCTTGTTGATGTTGATGCTAATTCTAGTCGCGCTGATGATATTTTTGAAAATTTAGATGTTAATTTTTAAATTTTTATGTTGTTGATGTTTTTAGCGAAAATATATATTTGATTTAGGTGTTGAGATTCCCTACGGAGAGAAGTTCCCAAGCTGAAGTTGTTGAAGTCATATCTTCGTTCTAAAAATGATGCAAGAAAGGCTTAACAAATTAGCTATAGTTGTAATTGAGAATAATCTCTTGGAGGATACGAAAACTGAAAATCTCATTGATAATTTTATTTCAAAAAAGGCTAAACGAATTTTTCTTTTTAAGTTGCAATAGTCGATAATTTCCTATTTTTTGTAATCGTTTTATGATTTACTTAAAAAATATATTTAATAAAACTGGATTAAAAAATAAATTAGGTCGAATTTTTAGTTTCAGAATAGGGCCTCTACATCTAATATGACTGCTCCAGACGCAAGTTGTTTTCATATCTTGTCTTAGCACTTGAAAATCACAATCCGACCTTAGCTCAGTTGGTAGAGCGGAGGATTGTAGTTGTAATAACGCTAGAAATCCTTAGGTCACTGGTTCAAATCCGGTAGGTCAGAAAATTTTTTTTTGTTTTTCGTCCACCTTCATGAAGATTGTTGTTACGTGAATCAGAACAAATGGCTCACGCTGAACCGTCTTCAACACTTTGTGGAGGACAGAGTTTGTTGCAAAAAACACTTCATTTTTGGGAATTCCTACCTAGGGTTCAGACGCCTCATATAGGTCTCAAGCCTTCATCATCGAATGACTCATATCGCCTACCAAGCAGGTCCTCATCACTCAATAGCTGACACGTGTCGAACCGCTCGGATCTCGGGGCACTATAAATAGTCTCTGACCACAACATTGATTGGACAAGACATCATCATTAATAGACCCTACTTAAATACCTTTGGATGTGCATTGCATAGCTTATATGCCCAAGGTCCCCAAACGTGTATGGGCAACCCCCATGTACTTCTCTGTCTCCCACACACTCCAATCATACGCTTGTCTCCTTATCCTCACTCTCTCTAACTACCTTCTTATCTATACGCTTTGCGAGGTACCACACCATAATAAAAAAAATGGATCTACCACTACCCAACTTTGATCCTCTAGGTAGAACCACTCATTAGACACCCAGACACTCCACGGTGTACAAGTTTCGCTTTGGAACTCATACTTTTCCTAGCTTTGATCTCGGACTCGAAAATCTTCAATTGTATGACTATACAAGAATTTTGATAGGACCGACCCCCGATGATTGAGGGCTCGCATGAAACCCCCCAAGAAGTCCACTGGGAGGTAGTCAACCTTCTGGCAATCCATTGACCTTGCTCTTACTCACAACCGATAGAGGCGGCAACCCAACAAAATAGGAAAAAGCCCATCCTTTGCTGACCTAGCGGTCTTAGGGTTTCAGAGGAATATGGCCATGTGTCATCATCCCAGAGGTTACCACGGACGGTTGGGATTGTTCCTTGGCGATCACGACATGGAGACAAGCTATAAATACGGCACTGACTCCCTTGCAGATGAGGACACTCTTTTACACAACGGACACAACTCCACAGTACGTTATTCCCGTTCACCTTCCCTATTTCCCATAATCACCCATTCACTCCCTGGACTTACTACTATTCCCCCTTTACTTACGAGGTGCCCTACACTATCCTTGAAGACCAGGCGACTGGGCTTCCTGAATTGGGCCAGGCGACTTTTCTAGAACAATTGACGTGCCAGATAGGGGAAGAAGCAAGCGATTTTCACTTTCGAAGAAGTCAAATGGATCCAGGGGAAGTCACTCACCCTTGGGTAGAAGGCGAAGGAATAACACCCCCTTAAACACGTGAATCCTAACATCCAGGCGATTCCTAGGATAACAAGGGATCTTGGGAACGAACTGGAGCGCGTGTCAGTGCATACCACCCACACGAACTCGGAATCCCGAACTCGAGACTGGAGGTAAAGGAAGCCAGAGCATGAGGACCCAGTGATAGAAGAATATCACATACTCGAGCAGCGAATTCAGGTTCTGCAACAGCAAAACTTGGAACTGACCTAGTTGTTGAGAACAATAATCGCCCAGCAGGAGATGGCTCCTCCTCCGGTATCAAAAAGCAGACCTCAAGTTCAGGCGACTGCCAATGAGGTTCTCCAGCAGTTTCGTCCCGCACTACAAGTAGAGACCACCCAGTTAGTCGTTTGACAGCCGCTCGCAAGAGTAATTTTCACTCAACAACTACCCGCAGAACTCGTCCCTCCAACAAATGTCTTGGTTTGTATGCTTTTCGAGTCATTTTGCACAGTTAGACGTTTGCTACCCGGGCTCACTTGTGGCCACATTTGTTGTGCTTTCTGGTTTCTTTTGTGCACTTTTCAGAAAGCACAACAAATGTCTTGGTTTGTATGCTTTTCGAGTCATTCTGCACAGTTTGCATTATTTCTGCCCGGGGCTCACTTGTGGCCACATTTGTTTAGTTTTCTGGTCTCTTTTGTGCACTTTTCAGACCATTACGCGATAGTAGAGGTGAAAAGGAGTCCATAGGATCAAAAATGAGCTTAATCGTAGTTCAGACGAGGGAGATAGGGCCATAGCAAGTTCGAGATATTTACAAAGTGCAGGGGTGCAAGCCATGCACTATCCCCTGCACTATAAAATCCCACGATTTTGACTCTTTTTGGACATTCTTTCACTTACCTTGAACCCTAATTCAGATACCCATGACTCCTAAAACCCTAGAACGCAATTTTGGAGCAAATTGGAGTTGTTGGAGCTAGGATTGAAGCCAACAAACCTTGGGAGAAGTGCTTACAAGTGGAGAAGTGTAGATCATCACAAGGATTCATCCATGGTGTTCCTGGTGACCAATCTTCTTTCTCTTCTCTTTACTCCCTTGGCCATGTGTGACTATGTTTCTAGATTCATCTTGGATGGGTAGAGTAGTTATGCCATGATAGAGGCATGATTGTATAGACTTGCCATGATAGAGGCATGATTGTATAGACTTGCCATGATTGATCTTGGTTGTATGAGTTTGATTTCTAGACTTGTTCTTATTTCCATTTTATGCCATGTTTGCTTGATTTGGTTCATTCAATGTGATTTGATGCATGAGAGTGCTTGGATTGCATGGATTGTAGTCTAGGGATTGAAGTGAGTGTGTTCTAAGAGATTAGATCATCTTATTTCAACCATATTCACAGGATTTCTCTCTTGGGCATTTTATCGAACACTTGGTGTGCATGTGAATTTTCATTCTATTGAGTATCGAAAGGCTAATTGGTGATTCTCCTAGTGTTTGGGCATTGATATGAGAGTTTGGTGCCTAGCCTTGTGGTCATAGAGTTCTAAGAGAGGGTGTGTCTTGGCATTTCATCAAACACTTAGATTACATCCTTTTTCACTTAGCTTGAGAGCGAGAGCCTAAGTTGAGTGGTATTAGGATAGGATTTGGTGCTACGAGAGTGTATCGAGTCTACATTAGAGATTTTCATGGTCATACACTTACAAACTTGGTCTTGATTGGTTTGTTCTTGTATCTAGCCCTCTTGAGCATGATAAAACTATCCACCAAGTGAACCTCCTTTGACTTTGATTGAACTTCAAATCTTCCTTGTTTTTTTTTCTTCTTGCCTAGTTATTGCATATGCTTTTTTGGACTATTTTCTCAAACCAAAATCCCTTTTCTAAATGTTTAGACCGTCTACCAATTGTGTGAGTATTAGTCTTTGAGAGAACCTCGAGGAATACGACCTTGAGTGTGTAAGTAATTTTACCTATTAGGTTGGTTATTTGCACGTCAATGACCTAACTCATTGCAAAAATGGCACTTAACGCCATTGAAAGATCCAGATGAAGGAGAATTAGCTGGCATTTCTACTAGTGAGGTAGATTGGGATGAAAGGTTGAACTGAGGCCTATATCATTGTGCCAAGAAGACTGAACCAAAGTGTCCAGCACCATTCATACCATTGAGATCTGTTTGAGTTATCAAGGGGGTTTCAGCTCGTCTGAGCTCACCAATAATCCTCTAGATATTAGTCTTATTTTCAGCATTCATTTGAGATCGATAGCTTCATATTCAGGTTGAATCCTCACAAGAAAGTGAAGCGTATGAGTGCGACAACGTTCGGCCAGAATTTCAGCACTTGCCGCACTTGAAAATTTTGTCGGAGTCAAGAGATCAAGTTCAGTCCATAAATGAGTTGTTGCAAGATAGTATTTATTGATATCAAGATCTCCTTGAGTGAGATTGGAGAGAGCATACTCGATATCAACTAATCGAGATGTATTAACCTGGTGATCGTTGCAGAAAGTGTGACCGAAGATACCTGGCTTTTGGTCAAGGTCGTATTTCCCGAGGGTCTCTAGGTTTGGCTTACTCATTTCTGAGAGAGGTGTTCAAATTGGTAGAACAGACAAAACACACACACTTCGCAATCTCAAGACAAGGCTGGCTCAAGCTATAACGAACTAACTCAAGCACGGGCTCAAAAAGCATGGAAATAAGGATTTGACAACAAATCGTTCAAAGTGCGCAAAGACAAAACACGGGTTGAATGAAATGGGAGAGAAATAAGATTGAAGCAAGTTTTCCCTTTTCGGGTTCATGAATCATGATTACACAACTTTGGACTAAAACAGTTTTAAGAAGCCATGTAAGATCTTTCAACATAACATCGACATGAACCATAAGCTCATTGGATAGAGTCAAATAGAACTCAACATTAACCACTAACAAACGGGCATTGGTCACTATTTACATTGAAAGTATAATGCGCACAAGGTGTTCGATGAACTGATTTTTGGTTATTAAACCTAAAAAGTCATAGCTAGTATGATCGAACCTATGCATAAAATTGAAGTGTAACACTCTAGGAGACAAACACTTGAATCCAGGTATTACTAAATCAAACAATCAATCCTAATCATGCATCTTTGTGAGAGAAAAAAGAAATAGAAGATGAAGAACACATAGGTCTAAATCACATCTGAACTTGAATTAAACTGAAATAAATCCAAAGTATTAGGAGTGTAATCAATCATCAATCCCCTTAAGGTTCCACTCACCGAACTCTAGGGGTTTAGTTACAGCAGTACATAATGAAGATCTGAGAAATACGACCTAGAAAGAAAGAGATGAAAAGCGCCACCGATTTCTTCGTGTATAAATGAATTTGAATCTTCTCCTACTATTTCTGTGATGTGGGAGATGAAGGTTGATGATGGGGAGATGATTTATGGACTCCGAGAGGTTTTTACAGGTGCTGGAGGTCGGGGGTGTTCATTGAAAGTGAGCTGGGAATAAAGTCTGTCGAAGTCTGACAGTTAGGTTTCCAAAAGCCCTATTTATAGAATTCTACCCAGTACCGCAACATGTAACTGGCGTGTAACTAGTGTGCACTCTGATTACATGACGATGCTTGCTAACGGGATGCTAGACTCTTTTCCTTCCTTAGTATCTCGTTGCATTTACACTAACCCTACCTAGTGTAACGACCTAGTGTAGCGTTAAAACTTCAGAACTTGATATCTTCAGTGTCTGGACTCCAATTTGAGCACTGTTTGAACCTGTGGCTTTGTATCGATGTTATCTAAATAACAGTATGACCTGAAAATTCATCAAAAACGCCTTAGCAAATGTGAAAATGGACCATAATGATCGCGAGAGGCCAATTGAGATGAATATTCATAAAATTGATCAAAACCATTAAAAAAAACAACATTAACGCTTAAATACCACATGAAAACATATCAAATATGGAGAGAAAAGCGTAACATATTTCTGTCTATCAAAATACCCCACACTTGAACGTTGCTTGTCCTCAAGCAAACCTCAAAACAACAAATGCACATGTGCAAGCATGTACAAATCAAGAACATCATGAATCATCAATCAATGTAATTGGTATCTTAGAACTCAATGAACTAGGATATTAAGCTCGACCAATCACTTTAAACCGGGCAACATCTTGAAAGTAAAAGAGGAACTAGATCTAATTAAGCTAATGACCAACCAACTTAGAACTGGCTATACCATTCTACGAACTGTACATTTACTCTAGGACGCACCTGACACTCGCTAGATAAGGGATAAAAAATCAGATTTTTCAATTAAGCACTTTCTTTCTTGCCTTTACATGAATTTTCAGTGATCGGTTGTGGATACTACCAAGTATGGAGCAGCCAGAAACCTTTGGAATTCCGCATTATCCTAAACCCTAGCGACAAGCGGGAGTGGGTTAGAAGAATAATGCCACATTGAGACTTCCCTTTGGGACTACAACAATGGGCGGGCACGTATGCCAACTCGTACATTGACCCACATTTGACACCTTTTTACATTTTTAACATGCACTTTAGGAAAAAAATCTTTGGAATCCCTTATCCAAACTAGTGATTTTGACAGAAGAATAGAGCAAGCATTGCACAAATCTAAGTCAATCATTCACTAATCTTATTAAAGCAGGTTCCTAGACAACTAACGGGATGAAAGTACGGGTGATGGACATTCCGCGGTTCTCACACAATTCACAAAGCAAAGACACCACACCGATTTCATCAAACAATTGAAGAACATGGACACTTTCACAAGGAATTATGCACTGTAGAGAGTCAAAGCTACGAGGTGAAACGGGAAACCAGTGATAGAATGAAAAAATCGCTAAAAATTGGCCACAATCACCACCCATTTCAGTCAAGTTCCACGGTATAAAATCTATCCTGGTCATGCATATCCCACCCCACACTTAAACAAGACAATGTCCTCATTGGACAAGCACAAATCTAAGGCGAAGTAGGGAAAAAAGAGAAGATGAAACCGGGAAAAAGATGCGTGCTCACAGTGAAATCTAGAAGGACCAGACTTCCGCTCAATTTCTTTTCATTCTTGGTGTTCCCGTTCTTTTGTACCTTGACCATCCACATAAAACAAAATCGAATACAATAATATCATCTTAATCATAATGCAGTCATCCCAGAAGAGTTTTTCGAATAAAAATAAAAGAAAAGACAAGTACGAAAGAGTCTTAGAAAAAATAAAAGTGCAGAAAAATTATAGATAGATGGAGGAGGGTGTGAACCCTTCCTCAAAGTGAGCCGAAGCTCAAGAGGATCATACATCCTATTTGGTGCTCCCAAATGCGCCATCAGTCCTCCTACGCCTCCATGATGTCTGAGGCCTCTCCTGTTGCTGGGGGGAGGAGTAATGTGGAGATGTTGTAGAATGGCGTCCATCCCTCCACAGATGTAAGACACATCCGCCTCAATACGATCCAAGAAGGCCTCAACGCCAGCCATGGAGCTCTGACTTCGCTCCTGTCTCCTTTGAGCTCTACGCCTCGTCTCAGTTATATCCAGATCTATGGTGTTGAAGCGGTCGATATCTTTTCGAGGAGTGACGGTGTAGGCACAAACAAGGTGAATGAAGCAGTACATGTGGTACTTCACCCTGGAGGCATAATCTTCTTTTGTGGTGTAGACGCGTGCCCATCACCTCGTCAGAAAGTTCCAAACTCCTTCCATGTCCTCTGCCAGCAAGTGCTCGCTCTCAAACTATCTCGAATCAGGCCAAAACTTGTCTGCATCCTACAGCTCTTCCTCAATGGCCAGCCCCATGGTAATCGCGCACTCATCAAATGACCAATTGTAGGATTGGCTTCCCAAAGAGAAATGGATACGAGAATTACCGAAGTGGACTGTCGAGTGGAATTGCTTCAATTCTCTTATAGGGCATGAGTCTGAGAGGTGAAAGACGCCCTAGAGTCCTAGCGGCTGAACCTTCTCTTGTACCAAATGGGGATAGTCACCCAAAGCCTCCTGATCCACAAAGCAATAACGATACTCATCAAAGGTCCTTAAAATCTCAAAGTGTTTTCTATGATCTTCATTTGGGAATCTGAAGAGAGGATCTCCCGAAATGGAGGATGAAGCTCTAGAAGTTCTTCTTGGTGCCATCCTTCAAAACAAACAACAACCAAACGAGATTCATTCAAACAAGTTTACACGATTTGAAACACAAAATCATCATGAAATGAACATGGTTGAGCGAAAATTAGATCATGCACAAGAATTCACTCAAAGTTTCCAAGTCGACGTAGATTCCCTAATATGAAAGTTCTGAGCACAATCAATCAATGAACAAAGTCCACAACACATCCTACAGTCAATCCTCAACATCCTACCACTCCACACTTAGCATGAAAAATCACATATTAATCCTAGCATAAGACATGATCTTAAGCACTAAAACTCATATGCAAAAGTGTGTGAATGGCGCAAATCAATAATTCAATGGCATTAGACAAGTAAAAACAAAGAGTATAAGCTTCATCAACTTAATGTCATGCAATCCTAGCCAAAGAATTCATCATGCCTAATCAATTAGAAGAGAAGAACACAAAATTTCAAGTCATCTTCAATCAAAGAACATGGCAAAAATCGACTAAGCGAGGCAAAATTCAAAAATCATCAAGTGACCAACGAACAAGCCATCACGAAGTTCAAATCATCATCTTAAATCAAGGGAAAGGGAGTGTCTACATTGGATGCGCAATAGAACGTGGAACCTAAAATCTCAACACATAAAGTAGGCACAAAACCGGTATTTTATGCTAAAAATTCTAGGAGAAAAAATCATTCATCAAGTGATAATCAAAACTCAGTCAACACGAAGCACTAGAATCAAGCAATCGATTCAACTCAGCAAGACAATTGATCGGAAAGTCTAAGAATCAAGTTCATGCATACAGTCCTAGCTTTTCAACTCACAAAAATCCCAAAATTCAAGAATGTTAATAGCATGCTCCTAACCATCCATCAACAAGAGCAAAATTCGCATCATACGATTTACTAACAATAATTGAAGCTAAGAGAAACTAAAACAAGAAAACCAACCTTAAAAAGCAAGAGCAAATTCATGGTCAAAGGAGGTTTGACTTTTTATTCTTCTTCCAAGAGTGGATTGTTGAAAAAGAAGGGAAAACTTGAGGGTGAGGATAGATTCATGATGGAAAATGAGTTTGGTGAAGATTGGTAGTGTTTTTATGGTAGAAGGGTGAGTGGGAATCATGGATAAGAAGAAGAGCTCAAGCTTTTGAGAGTTTCTTCAATGGAGGAAGGAGGGAGAATGTGGGTTTGGGTTTTGTGGAAAAGGGGATGAATGGAGGATTTAAAGAGATGGGTGTGAAGGATTTGGGGTAGGGGAGTTGTACGGAGGAGTGAAGGGGATTTGGTTCAAGTATTTAGGGTTTGGGAGAGAAGAGGAAGAGAAGAAGAAGAAAAAATCAGAGATGGAGGAGAGGGAAGAATTTTTAGCCAAAAATTCAAAAATAAAGGGAGGATTTTCGGCTAGCAGGCGGCGTACACGCCGACCTGCTGAGAAGAATTCACAGTCCTTAAAAACGTCTAAAAATCATTTTGGGTCGCAAAAATTTTAATCCCGACTTCTTTCTTCGACCAAAATCAACAAAATAAAGACTGGAGCAAGCATCAATCATCAGAACATCAAATAATGACACCTAAAACCGATGAAAGAGTTCAACAAAAATCCTCAAAAGTAGAAAAATTAAAAATTAAAAATTGTCTTTATGTACAAGAATATCGGGGTGCCTCCCGAAAAGCACTAAATTTGCCGTTGGTAGCTCCACGATACCTGAACTTTCGTTAAAGTTACATGATTAGAGGGCTTCGAGTGACGAAATCTTGAGTTCCTCTTCATCTTCTTTCCTTCGCCTACCAGTAATATTTTCTTCCTTCCTATGCCTTCCTTCTTCACTTCCGACGTTTCAAAAAACAACTTCTTCACTTCATCAGCTCCTTTTTCCTTCAATGAGCTTCCTGGGACTTACGCTTCTCCCTAAATCATTCCAACCTCCTCTACCAATAAAGAACTTAGCGGAGTGAGGTGAACTTATTAAAATAATCGAGCAAAGCATCAAAATCAAAAGATGATTCCTTCTTGGGAGATGAAGGAGGAGAAATGACCATCGGAGTAGCCATTTCAAACACGATCTATTCCTCCCCTAAACGGAAGGTCATTATCATGTTAATCACATCAATGATGCCTCCAGCAATACTGAGGAATGGTTTGCCGAGTATAAGAGGAGTATTGAAATCTTCCTTCATATCTCGCACCATAAAATCAACTGGGAAACAACATTTATTGATTTTAATGAGAACACTTTTAACAATCCCTAAGGGTTGTTTAATGCTCTCGTCAGCTAAATGAACGTCCATACTAGTAGGAACTAACTCCATCAATCCTAAGCGTTGGCATAAAGGATAGGGCATCACATTAATACTAGCTCCTAAATCAGTAAGAGCCCTATCTATGCAATGGAACCAATATATCAAGGAAAAGAGAAACTTCCCGGATCCTTGTGCTTCTTGGAAACCTGCTTTTGGAGGAGTTGTGAACAATTCGTACCTAGCGCCATTTCATCAACTTGCGCTAATTCCTCCTTGTTCAAACACAGCTTCTTCATGTGGTCGAAGCTTGATGGCTTTTTGATGATGGTGTTTCAAGAATTCTCTCTTGACGCGCAACCTTTTCCAGCATTGCTACCACTTGATCCATCTCCTTAATAACCGGAGGAGGTAGCACCTCCTTAACAACCTTCACAACTTCCAGCTCAACAGCTTCCTTCCCAATTAGAGTGTCTTGCAAGAACTTAGCGTAAGAAGGAATCTTTACTAGAGCATGCAAGAAATGAGTCATTATCTCTTGTCTCTCAAGAACCTTGAGATAAGTGATGACACTCGATTTGACGTGATTATCAGCCTCATTTAAGCAACATTTCCTTGCTTAAGACATGGTTTTTAGGGTAGAATAGCGAATATTCAATCGATTGCCCTATCTCGTGCCATTTTTGTTACCTTGGCCCGTTTCGGGTCTATTTGATGGTTTTCTAGTGTTTTTATGTTAGCACAGGTTTTTGCCGTCAAATAAAGTAGCCAAGGACGTGTCTAAGGCGTGGGAACCTCAAGGAATTGCATCAGAATCGATCCGAGGAGACAATCGAGTCGAACCAAAGTATGGCCCGTTTTACAAAGGAATTTTCGCCGAAAATACCTAGCATTTTCGGCGAAAATACATGCACAAAATCACTGATGCCGACTGAAGGAAGTTTTCGGCGAAAACCCCAAGTTTTCGACCGAAAACTATTGGACCGAAATTTACTGGAGAAATCAACCGGCGGACCATCCATTCACAAAGGAATTTTCACCAAAAATTCCTCAACATTTTCGGCAAAAATATCAGGCAAAATCCGGCTGAATTAGGGTTAAGTATAAATACTGTGAGGACACAGTCCGATTTAAGTGTGGGGTAGGATGCTAGAGAACCTTGCATGAACTTGATTGCCCTTGATTGTGTTTTCTGTGTGCCTCGTGATTCCATTCCAGTCTCTCTAGCATTAGAATGGCTCAGTTCTTGGTTTTTCATGTTAAGTTGTTGTTCAAACTTTCATAATGATGCTTAGACTGCTTAACCTAGAACTTGAGAACCAACTTTTATACTTTGATGCTAAATTGCCTGGTCAGAATAGAATTTTTAAAATCACACTTGTAGTTTGTACCTTGATTGCATGAAAATGACTGAATCCGACTAGCAAACCAACTGTGAGCTTTTGATCCATTGCACGTAACTTGCAATTTCAATTCTTTTTGAGTGGTTTTCTGTTTGCTTGAATGAGTTAGAATTTGCATGAGACCTACTCGAGACCACACGATGACACGAGTTCTAGAATGATAGGGGCACCTAGATTCAGCTACTAAGCCAGATAGCCTACCTAACGTTAAATCCATTAGGTGTAGACCCTTGAGCTTGGCCTGTTCTTTTGGTTTGATATACATTACAGCCATTCCCATTCTTTCATTTCTCCATTGATCCCCTGTGGTTGTAGTTCTAGATTGACCTACCGGAAGTCGGTTTGTGGTAACCTGCCTATAGCCATTAAACAGGTGGTCTTAGTTATTATGTCTAGACGTGTAAACCCCTCTAGCAACTAAAAGAAAGAATCGGCACAAAGAAAAAATTGTGAAAAAAGAAGAAAAGAAGCAAGTAAAGAAAAAAAACTAAAAAAGAAAAATCAGAAAAGCCGAAAAGGTTTCAAGTTTTAGTTCAATAAAACGTTCTTCTCCCTACAAATGGAAGAACGAAGTCAAAAGAAAAGTCATAAGAAAAAGTGTGCAAAGAAAAATAATAAAAGTGCTAGGTTGCTTGAGGGTATCATAGGACGAGCGTTCATTATTCCACCCGTATCTGGTTAGACGGTAGGAAGCCACAGATTAGATTCGAGGGAAGTTAGTCGAAAGCTACACCGCACAAAGCCATCATCATACATTCCCATCATCCATCGCATCATAAACCCTTGTAGTGTAGAATTCATTACAGTCCTAGCAGGGAAGTCCTTCTTGACTGGATACTCGTGTTGTCACAGTGGTGGAGATGTGGTTGAATTGCAAACTTATGACAGAATTCGGTAACAGAAAATGATCGAGAGCAGAAAACACGTCCTTAAACACAGAGATTGAGAGTTCCCCATTGTACTAAACATTTTCTGGCGAGGAGTCTGGTCGGTCAGGTCAAATTCGTGCATAATTGGTTGCTACTACTTGTCGTGTGCAGTTTATTAGTGAGATCAGGTTGTTGGGCTGATCAGTATGCATGTTAGGTTTCTTGTTCTAGGATCTATCTGTCTAATAATTCATTGTGTTTGATTGAACTCCAATTTAATCGATCTTATCATTTGTGAACATGAGCGTTTCTATTCAGTTTGCTTGAGGACAAGCAAAAGCATAAGTGTGGGGTATTTTGATGACCCTCGATTTGACGTGATTATCAGCCTCATTTAAGCAACATTTCCTTGCTTAAGACATGGTTTTTAGGGTAGAATAGCGAATATTCAATCGATTGCCCTATCTTGTGCCATTTGTGTTACCTTGGCCCATTTCGGGTCTATTTGATGTTTTTCTAGTGTTTTATGTTAGCACAGGTTTTTGCCGTCAAATAAAGTAGCCAAGGACGTGTCTAAGGCGTGGGAACCTCAAGGAATTGCATCAGAATCGATCCGAGGAGTCAATCGAGTCGAACCAAAGTCTGCCCCGTTTTACAAAGGAATTTTCACCGAAAATACCCTAGCATTTTCGGCGAAAATACATGCACAAAATCACTGATGCTGACTGAAGGAAGTTTTCGGCGAAAACCCCAAGTTTTCGATCGAAAACTATTGGACCGAAATTTACAGGAGAAATCAACCGGCGGACCATCCATTCACAAAGGAATTTTCACCGAAAATTCCTCAACATTTTCGGCGAAAATATCAGGCAAAATCCGGCTGAATTAGGGTTAAGTATAAATACTTAATCGGCGGCCCAAACATCAAGAGACATCAAGATACATCGAGAGACATCAAGATACATCAAATTAAAAAATCTTCAGAATTCTCTCAAGTTCTGGAGCAAAGAGTTAGAGTCCGAAGAGCCGGAAAGAGATCGTGACGCCATCCCTTCCATCTCGAAGACTCGGAGCTAGGATTGCAGTCTACCGGTAGATCGAAGTTCTGCCGGAGTCATCTTAATTAGGTTTTTCAGATACTTTTATGTTCTTCCTTTGTATGATGAAATCTTTCTTTGTCTTTGATTCTTTTGTAATGAATATGAGTAGCTAAACTCTTAGAGCTTAGACTAGATGAACCCTAAGTGACCCAGGGCTTTAAAGCGGTCACGGATCGGCGGTGATTAGATTCGAAGTTCAATCAGTTTCTTTTTCATGTTTGGTTTGTTCTTCATTGTTCATGTTTCTTATCTGGATTGATCACCTAGATTAGATTCTTGTTAAGCTAAGGATAGAAGCGAACGCTCGCCTTACTTTAGAACATCAAATTGAACAATTAACCTTATAATTGGAGCGTGCCTTTTGTAGGAACCGGTTAGGGTTAATCCACTGCAAGAGTAACTCAATAATCGTTAGTAATTCCACCAGTTAAGTTAAGTCGTTGCGAGAGGCGATCGTACCCGGGCGACTAATTAATCTTGGTAGCTAGAACGGATAGAGCGAACGTTCGCCGGTCTTAAACCTAATGGTAAGGAGTTATGGTGGTGTCTTAGAATTGATTGAATGAGAATCGAAATCCGCTGATCTGTTGATTGCCAATGCTCTGGGGAACAAAGGGGGATTCAAAGTCTAAGTTCGTCTGTCATCTCTGTTTTAATCAACCAATTTCCAATCTGTCTTTAGTTTAAATTTTTAAATTTCTCTGCATTTCTTAGAATTAGAAGTCGTGGAACTCACACCACGCACGAAGTGCTTAAATCCGAGTAATTTGCCAGCTTATTTGAGTAGTCAATCATAGAAGACCCGTGGAATACGATCTACCCTAGCTTGTTAGCTTTGTTAGTTATTTGTTTGAACCCGAACAACGATCTTAGGTTCATCAATAAGCGTGGAAAGATTCTACTTACGACTCCTCCCTTACTCGGTTAGGGAAAGGAATAGGTGGGACATAAGTAGCAACTACTGCCTTAACTTGAGGAGTCTTCTCCATGGGCACAACAATCTCCTCAATTTCTTTTTCGTCACTTTCTTCTTCTTGCGCCACCACCAACTTCTATATGCTCTTCGCGTGGGTTAGGCTCGGTGGTGCTAGGCAAATTTCCTCATGGTCGCAAATTCGATTCCACAAGCTTCACCAGCTCAGCAATTTGTTGTTATGTCATTTGAGATTGAGCAATCTGACCCTTGATTTGCGCCTATGCAGCTGCAAACCTCATGTCATACTTGCTCTCCATGCGATCAATCCTATGCTCGTTCTTGATCTCCATTTTTATCCAACTCCTGCACAATCTCTCTAGTAGTCTGCTTCACGCTACCAGATGACTCATTATTAGTTCTTCCAGCTAATCCCGGAGGTTGGTATAAAGGTCGAAAACCACTTCTTGATCCTTGGTTCCCGAAGTTTCTCTTCTAGTCCTGGTTGTAGTCGCGATTGAACCGTGCTTTCTGTCTGAACTCGCCATACCCAGACTAATTTTGAGGATAACCTTGAGAAATGAAGTTCAGCTCCTCACTGTTCATAGGCAGATTACTCCCAAAGTTGTGGCATGCGCCACCATTATGGTTGCAAGTCCTACACCATCCACATGGATCCTTGAAAGTTTTGGCTCTAGGGTATGTGAAACAAGCGCACTCTAGATGACGAGAATCACCACAACTGTCACAGCTCTTCACTTCTTTGAAAGAACCTCCAGATGAGGAACTTCTAGACTTAAGTTGTCCATATGACATCCTGTTAACTTGTTGCTGCAACTTCTTCAACTCGACAGCTTGAGAATCAACCAGGGTTTATAAAGGAGTGATGTCTCCCTTACTAGAATCACGAAGAGAAGCTCTCCTCGTCCATGTTCTACTTTGCTTCGCAACTGAGGCATAATGATTCACCATCATATGAAGACAGAGCAAAAACATCACCTTGCGCCAACTGATTCACCATCATCGTTCCCGCATCATTTAAACCGGTGCCAAAGTAATTGGAAAGTTGTACGTCTCCGAACCCATGGTGTGGGCAAGCTCTTAGGAGCTCTTGGAATCTATAACAGTAGTCATACAACGATTCATCATCCAGTCGCATGAATCGCACAATCCTCTTCTGAAACTCTGAAGTCTTGGAGGGTGGAAAGAATTCATCCAAGAATGTTTGGGCAAGTTGTCTCCAATTGGTGAAAGTTCCACAGGGTTAAGTATTGAGCCACCTCTTTGCTGCTCCCATAAGTGAGAAGGGAAACAACATGAGGCGAATAGCATTCGCTGAAACTCTTTGCTGCTTGTAGGTATTGTAGAGCTCAAAGAAGTTCTCATTGTGCACGACTGGGCACTCTTCAAGACTCCCATGATATGGTCTATTGGCAACCATATTTATCAGATGCGGCTTCAGCATAAGGTCTATTGTTGCAATTTGGGGTAGAACAATGCTTCTTTCGGCTTCTCCCACCACATGCTTGCTGAAATCCGCCAATAATCTCCTTGCATCCGCCATATCTCCGTGGAAAGGATTCTCGAAGTCTTCGGGATGCTGCATAAACAACAAAAGAATAACAAGAAGTTACAAGTATGCAATCCTTATCAAAGATACACGAACACAATCAAACAAGAACAACAAAAAAGTAAAGGGTGGAACACAGAAACTCAAAACGTTTCACACCAAACAAAGAAATCCTTGACAACGACGCCAAAATTTGATCATTGCAGAAAACGTGACTAAAGATACCTGACTTTTGGCCATGGTCGTATTTCCAAAGATTCTCTAGGTTTGGCTTACTCAATTCTGAGAGAGGTGTTCAAATTGGTAGAACAAACAAAACACACACACTTAGCAATCACAATCTCAAGACAAGGTTGGCTCAAGATATAACGAACTAACTCAAGCACGGGCTCAAAGAGCATGGAAGTAGGGGTTTGACAACAAATCGCTCAAAGCGTTCAAAGACAAAAACACATGTTCGATGAAATGGAAGAGAAATAAGGGTCAAGCAAGTTTCCCCTTCGGGTTCATTGAATCATGATTACACAACTTTGGACTAAAACAGTTCTAACAAGCTAGATAAGATCTTTCAACATAACATCGACACGAATCCTAAGCTCATTGGATAGATTCAAATAGAACTCAACATTAACCACTAACAAATGGGCATTGGTCACCATTTACATTGAAAGTAGAATGCGCACAAGGTGTTCGATGAAATGATTTTTGCTCTTTAAACCTAAAAAGTCATTGCTAGTATGATCGAACCTATGCATAACATTGAAGTGTAATACTTTAGGAGATAAACACTTGAATTAAGGCATTACTAAATCAAACAATCAATTCTAATCATGCATCTTTGTTAGAGAAATAAGAAATAGAAGATGAAGAACACATAGGTCTGAATCACATTTGAACTTGAAATTAAACCAAAATAAATCCAAAGTATTAGGATTGTAATTAATCATCAATTCCCCTAAAGTTCCACTTACTGAACCCTAGGGGTTTAGTTACAATAGTTGATGACACGCTTTTGGCGTGTGTCAAATAACTAATCTACCAAGGTAGACTAGATCGTATTCTACTCGAGGTCTCTTCTTCTTGTCTACTCAAATATGTTGGCAAATTACTCAAGTTTAAACACGTTGTGCGTGGTGTGAGTTCCACGACTTCTATTCTAGAAAAATGCAAGGAAATTAAAAACTAAATTGAACGACAGATTGGAAGATTGGTTGACTTAACAAAGACGACAGACAAGCTTAGACTTCGAATCCCCCTTAGTTCACCAGAGTATTGGCAATCAACAGATCAGCGGATTTCAATTCTCATTCAATCAATTCTAAGACACAACCATAACTCCTGACCCTTAGGTTTAAGACTGGCGAACGTTTGCTCTATCCGATCTAGCTACCAAGATTAATTAGTCGCCCGGGTACGGTCGCCTCTTGCGACGACTGAACTAACTGGTGGAAATACTAATGATTTGATGAGTTACTCTTGAAGCGGATTAACCCTAACTGGTTCCTACGAAAGGCACACTCCAATGAATAGGTTAATTGGTTGATTTGATGTTCTAAAGAGAGGCGAGCGTTCGCTTCTATTCTTAGCTTAACAAGAATCGAAACTAGGTGATCAAGGAAGACAAGTTTATGCGCCAAAGCAGGGAAGCTGTCTGGTGACTAACCCTAGCTTGCATAAACCTAATCTAGGCGACCAACCAGAAAAGAAACATAAACAATGAAGAACAAAATGACCATGCAAAGAGAAACTAATTGAATTTGAATCTAATTACCGCCAATCCGTGACCGCTTTAGAGCCCTGGGTCACTTAGGGTTCATCTAATCTAAGCTCTACAAGTTCAGCTACTCATAACGATAACAGAAGAATCAAAGGCAACAAAGGAAATCATCATACAGAGGAAGAACAGTTAAGAAATGAAAAACCTAATTCTGACGACTCCGGCGAAGCTTCGATCTCCTGGATCTTTAACTTTAAGCTCCGAGCTCTCCGAGGTGGAAGGATGGCGTCACGATCTCTCCACGATTCTTCGAACTCTCAAAACTCTATCTATCGACCCTAGAGTCTGCTGACTCTCAAAAGTCTAATGTCTGAATATTTGATGAATGATTGATGTCCCCCTGGCTGGTTGCCGACTGCTTCTTTAAATAGGTAGAATTAGGGTTTGCTGTTTCTGCAGCGGAAAAGGAAAGAGTTTTCGGCGAAAACTTGAGGAGTTTTCACCAAAAACTTCAGTTGAAAGCCTTTGTTTCCTTCGTTGATTTCTTCACAACTTTTCGGCGAAAACTTAAAAAGTTTTCGCCGAAATCTTTAGTGTAAACTCCTCTGCCTGTGTTTGTTAACATCTTTTCGCCGAAAACTCTAAGGTTTTCGGCGAAGACTTAGTGTTGGGCAGTGGTTTGATTGATTCTCTGATCGGTTTGACTTCTGGTTTCTTTTCCGGTTCACTTCTTGAGGTCTTGAACACGTCTGTGGCTACGTATTTGACGGCAAAAACATGTGCTCTTACAAAAACACTAGAAAACCATCAAATAGACCCAAAAAGGGCCAAAGTAACCAAATCGGTATGAAATAGGGTAGTTGAGTGAATATTCGCTATTTTACCCCTGAACCCACGTTTCAAGCAAGGAAATGTCGCTTAAATGAGGATGAAAATCATGTCAAATCGAGTGTAATCAATAGTACATAATAAAGATCTGAGAAATCTGACCTAGAAAGAAAGAGATGAAAAGCTCTACCGATTTCTTTGTGTCTGGATGAATCTGGATCTTCTCCTACTGTTTTTGTTATGTGGGAGATGAATGATGATGATGGGGAGATGATTTCTGGACTCCAAGAATATTTTCCAGGTGCTACAGGTCGGGGTGTTTGTCGATAATGAGCTGGGAACGAAGTCTACCAATTAGGTTTCCAAAGGCCCTATTTATAGAATTCTACCAGTACCACGACGTGTAACTGGCTTGCACGCCGATTACAGGCCATATGCACGTCGATGCTCGCTGACGGGACGCTAGCCTCCTATCCTTTCTTAGCGTCTACCTAGCGTAACGACCTAGCGTAGCGTTAAAACTTCAGAACTTGAAATCTTCAGCATTTGGACTCCGATTTTAGCACCGTTTGAACCTGTGCCTTCGTATCGACGTTATCAAAATAACGGTATGACCTAAAATCACATAAAAATTCCTTGGAAAATGTGAAAATGAACCATAATGATCATGAGAGGCCAATTGAGATGAATATTCATAAACTTGATCAAAACCATTAAAAGAACAACATTAACGCTTAAATACCACATGAAAACGTTACAAATATGGGGGAAAAGCATAACATATTTTTGTCTATCACCTAGCTATAAGAGTTTTTGAGATGTAGCTAAACCGATGACGCATCGGGAAAAAATTGCAGCGTAAGAGCAATTGAAAGTTCAACTGATCCAATAATATATGACAACACCCGAGCATTATTGACTCTCCATGTGTTCATTTCCTTCGTGCCGCTAGTTGCCGTAGAACCTTTTTCAGGAACAAGGTTTTTATCTGCTTCAGTTATGATGACAAGAGCTGCGATAGAGGATATTGGCGAGGAGTTGATCCATCGAGATTCGAGAGCAATCCTTTGCCCTCAATGAAAGTACGGAAGGAGTATTCCCAAAGATAATAGTTATTGTTGTTGAACCGAACCCCAACTGAATCAGAGTAAGCTTGAAGCTCTGATACCATGATAACGAACGGGGAAAAGAGAAATTAAGGTTGGAGAAGAGACGAGAGACATCAATTTAACATGGTTCAATAATGCTGCGTTAGCTACTCCATGGAGAGAAAGACCTAGCTATCTCTTATTTCGTAACTGCCTGGTGGCTATTCTATTGTACAATATATACCCACACCCTAACCCTAGGGCTATCGGTCGAATAATAATATAATATAATAAGCATTATATTAGCCTGGTATACAAAACACAATATAGACTAACAACTCCATACAAATAAGATCACCCACTTGGCAGTATCGAAGGAAGAGACCTGGAATGCCCGCAGATCACAAGCGGTTGCAACGCAATCATGAAATTGGTCCTTTAAATAAGAAAATATTGAAAGACATGCGTTGAGGTTGTGAATTGCGTTGCTAAACCTTTCAACTCGTTCTTCAACATGCTCAAAAAAATTATTGTTACTTACTATGTGCAAACATGTATAAACATATCAAAACTATGTAAATAGTAATAGATTCAAAAGGTTAGCATATTGCATACGAGTGCACACTAATATTAGTATGAATAAAATAATAGTTACAAATGGTTAACACAACGCATACAAATTCACACTAATATACTAGTTGATGGAACCGTCGTTGTGCTGAGCAGGTTCAATCAAATAACTATCAAGCTCAAGAGCTAGGATAGATCGTATTCCACGGGCCTTCGAATGATTGGCTACTTCAGAACTAACAAATTACTCAAGGAAAAACACGTTGTGCGTGGTGTGAGTTCCACGACTTCTAATTCTAAGGAATGCAGAAAATTAAAAAGATTAAACTAAAGCAGATTGAGAATTAGGGTTTGGAAACAAGAATGACAGACGAACTTAGACTTTGAATCCCCCTTCGTTCCCCAGAGCATTGGCAATCAACAGATCAGCGGATTTCGATTCTCATTCAATCAATTACTAAGACACCACCATAACTCCTTACCCTTAGGTTTAAGACCGGCGAACGTTCGCTCTATCCGTTCTAACTACCAAGATTAACTAGCCGCCCGGGTACGGTCGCCTCTCGCAACGACTTAATTAATTGGTGCAATTACTAGTGATTAATGAGTTACTCTTGCAGTGAATTAACCCTAACTGGTTCCTACGAAAGGCACACTCCAATTATAAGATTAATTGTTTAATTCGATTCTAAAGTAAGGCGAGCGTTCGCTTCTATCCTTAGCTTAACAAGAATCTAATCTAGGTGATCAATCCAGACAAGAAACATGAACAATGAAGAACGAATCAAACATGAAAAAGAACTGATTGAATTTCGAATCTAATCACCGCCGATCCGTGACCGCTTTAAAGCCCTGGGTCACTTAGGGTTCATCTAGTCTAAGCTCTAAAGAGTTTAGCTACTCATGATCATTACAAAACACACAAAGACAAGGAAAGAGTTCATCATTCAGAGGAAGAACAGAAAAGGATCTGAAAAACCTAATTCAGACGACTCTGACAGACTCCGATCTTCGATAAGTTGCACTCCTAGCTCCGGTTCTCCGAGATGGAAGGGATGGCGTCACAATCTCTATCCGGCTCTTCGAACTTCAACTCTTCGCTCCAGAACTTCAGAGGATTCTGATCTCCAAAAGTTGTGTTTTTCGAATTATGAATTGTATGTTCGTCTCCCCCCCTCCTCGGGCCGCCGGATTAAGTATAAATACTTAACCCTAGTTGGGCCGGGCTGAGCTGATATTTTCGCCGAAACCATAGGGGTAGTTTCGGCGAAAATTCTTGTGTAAATGGCCATGATTTCTCTGCCTTGCATTTTCGGTCCGAAGAGCTTAATGGTTTCGCCGAAATCAGTTCTTCACTTGGCATCAGCTATTTGCATTGTTGATTTCGCCGAAACTGTGAGATCATTTTCGCCGAAACTGTAAGTGTGAATGGCAGGTTTTCGGTTTGACTTGATTGACTCCTATGATCGATTCCGGTTTGATTCCTCGAGGTTCCTACGCCTTAGACACGTCCATGGCTACGCTATTTGACGGCAAAAACCTTTGCTAACACAAAAACACTAGAAAACCATCAAATAGACCCGAAACGGGCCAAGGTAACACAAATGGCACGAGATAGGGCAATCGATTGAATATTCGTTATTCTACCCTAAAAACCATGTCTTAAGCAAAGAAATGTCGCTTAAATGAGGCTGATAATCACGTCAAATCGAGTGTCATCAAATACCCCACACTTAAGCTTTTGCTTGTCCTCAAGCAAACTGAATAGAAACGCTCATGTTCATAAATGATAAGATCGATTAAATTGGAGCTCAATCAAACACAATGAATCATTAGACAGATCGATCCTAGAACAAGAAACCTAACATGCATACTGATCAGCCAAACTACCTGGTCTCACTAATAAACTGCACACGACAAGTAATTAGCAATCAATCATGCACGAATTTGACCTGACCGACCAGACTTCTCACACAGGATGTATTTAGTACAATGGGGACTCTCACTCTCTGTGTTTAAGGACGTGTTTCTGCTCTCGATCATTTTCTGTTACCGAATTCTGTCATAGGTTTGCATTTCGACCACATCTCCACCACTGTGACAACACGAGTATCTAGTCAAGAAGGACTTCCCTGCTAGGACCGTAATGAATTCTACACTACTCGGGTTTATAATGAGATGGATGATGGGAATGAATGATGATGGCTTTGTGCGGTGTAGCTTTCGACTAACTTCCTTCGAATCTAATCTATGGCTTCCTACCGTCTAACCAAACACGGGTGGAATAATGAACGCTCGTCCTATGATACCCTCAAGCAACCTAGCACTTATTCATTTTCTTTTGCATACACATTTTTCAACTTTTCTTACGACTTCGTTCTTCCATTTGTAGGGAGAAGAACGTTTTATTTGAACTAAACTTTGAACTTTTTCGTATTTTTCTGATTTTTCTGCTTCTCTTTTTTTTCCTGAAGCTTGCTTCTTTTCTTACTTTACTTTTTTCTTTTCTTTTGTGCCGATTTTTCTTTTAGTTGCTAGAGGGATTTACACGTCTGGACATATTAGCTAAGACCACCTGTTTAATGGCTATAGGCAGGTTACCACAAACCGACTTCCGGTAGGTCAATCTAGAACTACAACCACAGGGGATCAACGGGGAATGAAAGAAATGGGAAATGGCTGTAATGTATTATCGAACCGAAAGAACATGCCAAGCTCAAGGGTCTAGACCTAGTGGATTTATCGTTTGGTAGGCTATCTGGCTTAGTAGCTGAATCTAGGTGCCCCTATCCTTCTAGAACTCGTGTCATCGTGTGGTCTCGAGTAGGTCTCATGCAAATTCTAACTCATTCAGGTAAACAGAGAACCACTCAGAAAGAATTTAAATTGCAGGTTACGTGCAATGGATCAAAAGCTCACAGTTGGTTTGCTAGTCGGATTCGGTCATTTTCATGCAATCAAGGCTACAAACTACAAGTGTGATTTTAAAATTCTGTTCTGACCAAGCAATTTAGCATCAAAGCATGCAAGTTGGTTCTCAAGTTCTAGGTTAAGCAGTCTAAGCATCATTATGAAAGTTTGAACAACAACTTAACATCAAAAATCAAGAACTGAGCCATTCTAATGCTAGAGAGACTGGAATGGAATCACGAGGCACACAAAACACAATCAAGGGCAATCAAGTTCATGCAAGGTTCTCTAGCATCCTACCCCACACTTAAATCGGACTGTGTCCTCACAGGACTAATTCTAGAGTTCAGAGTGGAATGGAAGAACCTGGATCGAGATGATTGGCGTAGTGGATGAGCACGGGTCCTCGGAGCGGAGGGAATCTACCCAAGCGAAGCAAAGGGAATCTCCCAACTGCCTACAAAACAAAAATAAATAAAACATAAAAAGGAAACCGGGACAAGTGCCCCAGATCCACACAGAAAAAAGTTGGATCGAAATCCGAAAAGAATAAATAAAAAGAAAGGACAAGGAAAAGGACACCACCTGATCATCACTGGTCAGAGGTGTCAGGGTGGGGGAAGTGGAAGTAATCGCCGAGCTGTCGCTGCCACTCCAGCTGTCGCTCGTATCGCCTGTCGGCTCGGTGCATATGTTGCTGCATAATAGTCCATCGCGCCTCTTGAGCGGCGTTGTCGGTGATGCGCCACTCCTGCAGTCGCTTGTACAACTCACCAATGTCCGCGGGGTGGTGTTGCGGCTGGTGAGTATGCGCCGGAAATGGATCTGGAATGAGCGGCGGCGACTGGTGGATGTACCCTGCCTGATGGTGTGGCGAGGGTATATAATCTTGAAACTCAGGCGGCGGCTGCGGCTGCTGCTCCTCAGCATCATCTTCGTCCTCCGACTCGACCGCAGGTTGGAGTGGAGGATCTGCTGCTACATGGGGACTGAGGTCGAGTTCTAAGTCGTACTCGACCGCCAAGTCTCCTCCAACGGTCATAATTGGGTGTCGTGGAATGTTAGGGCCATATTCATGGCTGATGCCGAAGGAGAGGATGAGCTGACCGATGAAGTTGCCTCCCAAGAGTTTGCGTGGTAGCTTCTTCCTCTTGGTCCGCTGGCTGAAGATGTGAGCGAGCACCCAGCCGGGATGGAGAGGGTAGCTCTCTCGGATGGCTCGGTGAAGCACGAGCTCCTCCTTAAGGATATGGTGGCGATCCTTGTCTCTGACATATAAAAGTGACCTCCGCCAAACCATATGAGTAAACTTATAGAGCGGGTGAGAGAGAGACTTAACTGAGTTGCTCTTCCCGAGGCAATTGCCAGGCACGCCTGTCATGTGGCTCCAGAGGGCGTGTAACTCCTCGTCGTCATCATCATCAGCCCCAGCCGAGGTGGTGATCGTGATAGTGCTCGTAGGGGATGCCCAGATGAGCAGCAAACTCATCGTAGGTGAGCTGCCTGTACACCCCACCAAGAAAGAAGGTGATCACCTTCTGGCCCCGTCTCCTCTTATGCTCGTCCAAGTCAAATGTCGCCCAGAACTCCTGGAGAGCAATGTCTGGGAACTCGGCGGCTATGGTGGTCAGCTCTAGGAGACCGGCCGGTGCTAGGGCGTCATGCACGTTCCGGTATGAATCCTCGTCATGCTCCTGGAGTGACTCCATGGATAAAGGATGCACGTCAGCTCCACGGATGTGTTCGATCTTCTGGAAGTTCCCAAAGTAGAAGTCCGGTAGACGGGCGATGGTGGGATGGTATCCAGCATGGCGAGGGAGTGCAGGTGGAGGACCCAGAATGGCAGGTGTGACGGGAGCGGCAGCTCCTGAGCTCGAGGCGCCATCGAGTCGCGCCTTAGTCCTGCGCTCAAAGGTGTTCCTAAAACCAGAAGTGAAACCAAATTAGTCGACCAAAACCTTACCCCACACTTAGTAGAAAAACTCAATTTCACAAAGAAACGAGGTAAACTAAGTGGGGTAAGTAAAGCGGAGCAACCGGTAATCATAGACATTAGAACACATGTCTTAAGAACAGCTATAATCAGGTAGGCGCAATCAGAGTTCAAAAAGTCAAACCGACATTTAGAAAGTCAACATTAAGTCATATTGAACCCTAATCATGGCAAGACTATCAAAACTTGGAGAATGACGGTAAAATATGATTTCAAAAGGCAGCACGATAATATGAACAAGAATGAACATTTATGACAGCCAAACGATCAATACAGTTCAAGGTCAAACCGACATTTCTCACAAAAGTCAACATAACAAGAGATTAATCGTATGCATAGCAACATATGACCAACTGATATGGAAATTAAGCACAGAACTCCCTAAGCATCCTAGAACAGTTCTATAAGTTCAATTAATCCTAGTTCACACGAAACAGTCGGCACGCAAAACGAGGCAAACCGAAAAGTCAACCGAAAGTCAGACCCCGACAAAATTCAGCAAACAATATGTCAAAAGATTTGTATTGAAAAGTTATACAACTTACCGTGAAGTCATGATTGCTAAAAATTAACGGGGTGACAGGAATCGGTGAAAAACTTGAAAACTGGGGTTTCGGAGAACTGGAGCTGCAAAGCTCTGATTCGAACGATCTAGGGCTTGTTGGGATTGGAATGAGGAGGGGAGAGGTGCAGCGGCGGTCGGCGACGGCGGGTGTTGAAAGTGGGGCGTTCGGCGATTTCAAAAGGAGAGGGGGTTTCGGGTAGGCTAAGCGAAAATAAGAGAAGGTGAGAGAGGAAGTGGTCCGAAATTTAAAGGATAAATTAGGTGAATTTTCAAATCGGTTTCAGCGAAAGTAGGGGGGTGGTTTCGCCGAAATTACTAGTTAAAATGGACTGACCGATTTGAACAGGCGGTTTCGCCGAAAATGGAAGCTCGGTTTCGCCGAAAATTTTAGTTGGGATGGTTTCGCCGAAATCAGAAAATTTTCGAACCGAAAATGAGGAACAGGAGAAACAGGTCCGAATTTTGAAAATCAGTTTCGCCGAAAACAAGGGTGGTTTCGCCGAAAATTTTGAACTGTTCGGGTTTTAAATATTTTCGTAAATCAGGCCAACTTCGGAAAATCACAGTTAAATCCAGAAAAATTGGAACGACCTCAATCAACTTGCGACTGACTCTATGACATGCAGACTCTACACGAAAAATAATAAATCAAACAAACTGACACTTTTGGCTCTCCCGAACCGACTCTAAAATACCAAGGTTGAAACAAAACAAAACTGACTCCAGCCGTGGGTTGCCTCCCACGAAGCGCTCTTTTATTAACGTCCTTGAGCTGGACGATACCTGGACGGTATTAGGAGACATCCCAACTTAGATTCTCCTTCACGCTCGCGTCGGAGTTCATGAAGTACAGCTTCGGGACTTCTCCGGTAAGCGTGAATCTCTTCCCGTTTGCATGTAGTAGTTTGGTACGTCCGTCGGGAAGATGATCAACGAACTTGAATGGTCCGAACAGCTCTCTAGAGAGATCATCCTTCTTGAGTGTGACGATGGAAGGAATGAGGACTGTCGGTTTCTCTTTTTCTTTCTTCTTCGGCTTGTTATCACCAGGATCGGTGATCGTTAGTACTTCCTTAGGAGATGCTTTCGGCTTCTCCTTCCATACTTGTTCCGGCGCCGGTTTCTCAGAACTAACAGGTGGTGCAGCTGGCTCGGTGGAAGACGGTGGAGCTTTTGGTCTCCAGACCATTTGGGTCTTTGTCTTCTTGTTCTTTCCTCGAGGTTTGCTCGGTGGTTTAGAAGAGGCTTGCAGTTCCTTCTTCTTCTTCTTAAGCGGCTTTTGAACCGAAATTTCTGGTTTTTTCGTAGTGACCTGTCCAGCACCTGCAGTGTCAATTGATCTCGAAACACTGGAAGAAACATTAGAAATGAAGTTGACCGAGGCCAACTCCACAATCTCTACAAATAAACAATTTAATTCTTCCTTAGGAATGTATTTCATCCCGTCCTTGAGACGGAATGTTGCAATATCCTTCCCCACCCTTACAGTTAGAGAGCCATTAGGAACATTGACATTAATTCCGGCTGTCGCCATGAATGACCGACCCAAGAGAAGGGTATAATATGTCTCTTGAGTATCCATAACTATATAATCAACAAAAAACAGGAACGGGCCACAGCAAGTGATTACATCCTGGATCATTCCTTTAGGTTCTCTTAGAGTTTTGTCAGCGAACACTAAATTCATGTTGGCAGGTTGTAATTCCCCTAGGTTCAGTTTCTTATATAAACACATAGGCATGACATTTATAGAAGCACCTAGGTCAATTATGCTACGCTCGATTTCAATGTCATTAATGCTCAAAGGTAAAGTAAAAGGACCAGGGTCGGGGCAGTTAGCTGGAATAGGTATGGGTGGTGGCCGAGCGACGATAGCCGAGCACTCTCCCTCATTGGAAACGGGAATTTCCTCCTTCTTAGACGGGCTGGTCTGCTCACTGCTCCTGGTTGTTACGGCCTTAGCGTGCTCGTTCTTCACGGTGGAGTTGTCTAGAGACGGAGCCTGATTGAAAATGGAAAGACGAGCCATCGCACTAGCAATTTTGTTTATCATATCCTCTATTCTTTGTCCAGATGATATCTGTTCTTGATTGAGAAGAGCTTGCGCTTTGAATCTTTCCTCGTGATCATCAAGTCTTGCTGTAATTAGATCAAACTTCCTGGCTATTCTCCTCTCCCAATTGTCCTCATATATAAGATTCGGAGGCCGCTGTACTCTGGTGAATCTGGAAGGATCTTGATAACCATTGTCCATGTATTGATTTCGGCTCTGGTCGAGTTGAAGTTGTAGGGAGGACGCTCATAGAAGCCTTCCCGTTGTTGAAGAGGTGTTCTGGACTGACGGTAGTCGGAGTAGCCCCTTTGATCCCTGGTGAAGCTGTGATCAATAAAGTTGACTTCCTTGTTAGGCCAGTTATTAGTTGTACCGAGGATCTCTTCCATTTGTTTCTGTACTGCGATCTTAATCTGATCTTCACAACTTGGTTGACTCATGGCTGCTCCAAACTGTCTTTCCCTATTTCTGGACTTAGATGCGCAGTCCGCAAAGTGAAGTAGAGCAGCTTCTGGTTCAAGTGTTGTGCAGTCGCCATCAGCTAAGATGTTGACCCATTCAGCTGTTTCTTCATTCATACCTTTGGCAAAGATTTCGGCTAGCTGACTCTGGTTGAATCCATGATGAGGGCATTCAGATAGAAGCTCTTGGAAGTCGTTCCATGCGTCGTGTAAACTTACTCCTTCCTTCTGAGAGAATCTAGCGATACTATCCTTGTAGAATGTAGTTCTTGAAGGGGGATAGTATTCTTCTATGAAGTCTTGAGCTAGACTATCCCATTCAGTGTAGTAGCCAGGTGGTTTTGAGCTGAGCCATATCTTGGCATTGCCTTTAAGAGAGAATGGGAATGCCCGCAAGCAAAGATTGTTCTTGTTGAGATTCCTTTTTTTAAACATCTCGCACATGTCAAGGAAGTTCGTCAAATGTGTGCGGGGGTTTTCTTGCAGCTTCCCTTCGAATCGAAGATTCTTAGTGACCATGTTCAGGACGAAGGTTGTGATATTATAATCAGGGTCGTCATCGTTGTGCGGCATGACGACGCTAGCTCGGAGGTAAGCCGCATTTGGTCTACAGTAATCCGCCACGGTGCGCTGAGCAACTAGTACGGGAGGAGAAGGTGGTGGTGAATCTGAAGTAGTGGATGAAGCGGATGAAGATGAGGAGTTCTCCTTCAACTCCTCAATCTTTTGAGGGATAGGTGGTGTAGGCGGTGTGGTTATGACTTGCTTCTGAGCTCGCGGTTTCTTCGGCGAAGCAGAATTACCCGGCTTAAACTGAGAATGAGAAATTGAGCGGTTCATGAACCTGTAGAACAACCTACAAGCAACAAAAGCAAACATACCGGCGTAAAATCGAAGTGGGTGGAAAAATGAAAGATGGAAAATAGAAGAATAAATTGCCAGTTCTTCTTTCAACAATCAAAAGAAGTCCCCGGCAACGGCGCCAATTTGATGGAACCGTCGTTGTGCTGAGCAGGTTCAATCAAATAACTATCAAGCTCAAGAGCTAGGATAGATCGTATTCCACGGGCCTTTGAATGATTGGCTACTTCAGAACTAACAAATTACTCAAGGAAAAACACGTTGTGCGTGGTGTGAGTTCCACGACTTCTAATTCTAAGGAATGCAGAAAAATTAAAAAGATTAAACTAAAGCAGATTGAGAATTAGGGTATGGAAACAAGAATGACAGACGAACTTAGACTTTGAATCCCCCTTCGTTCCCTAGAGCATTGGCAATCAACAGATCAGCGGATTTTGATTCTCATTCAATCAATTACTAAGACACCACCATAACTCCTTGCCCTTAGGTTTAAGACCGGCGAACATTCGCTCTATCCGTTCTAACTACCAAGATTAACTAGCCGCCCGGGTACGGTCGCCTCTCGCAACGACTTAATTAATTGGTGCAATTACTAGTGATTAATGAGTTACTCTTGCAGTGAATTAACCCTAACCGGTTCCTACGAAAGGCACACTCCAATTATAAGGTTAATTGTTTAATTCGATTCTAAAGTAAGGCGAGCGTTCGCTTCTATCCTTAGCTTAACAAGAATCTAATCTAGGTGATCAATCCAGACAAGAAACATGAACAATGAAGAACGAATCAAACATGAAAAAGAACTGATTGAATTTCGAATCTAATCACCGCCGATCCGTGACCGCTTTAAAGCCCTGGGTCACTTAGGGTTCATCTAGTCTAAGCTCTAAAGAGTTTAGCTACTCATGATCATTACAAAAGACACAAAGACAAGGAAAGAGTTCATCATTCAGAGGAAGAACAGAAAAGGATCTGAAAAACCTAATTCAGACGACTCTGACAGACTCCGATCTTTGATAAGTTGCACTCCTAGCTCCGGTTCTCCGAGATGCAAGGGATGGCGTCACGATCTCTATCCGGCTCTTCGAACTTCAACTCTTCGCTCCAGAACTTCAGAGGATTCTGATCTCCAAAAGTTGTGTTTTTCGAATTATGAATTGTATGTTCGTCTCCCCCCTCCTCGGGCCGCCGGATTAAGTATAAATACTTAACCCTAGTTGGGCCGGGCTGAGCTGATATTTTCGCCGAAACCATAGGGGTAGTTTCGGCGAAAATTCTTGTGTAAATGGCCATGATTTCTCTGCCTTGCATTTTCGGTCCGAAGAGCTTAATGGTTTCGCCGAAATCAGTTCTTCACTTGGCATCAGCTGATTTGCATTGTTGATTTCGCCGAAACTGTGAGATCATTTTCAGCCGAAACTGTAAGTGTGAATGGCAGGTTTTCGGTTTGACTTGATTGACTCCTATGATCGATTCCGGTTTGATTCCTCGAGGTTCCTACGCCTTAGACACGTCCATGGCTACGCTATTTGACGGCAAAAACCTGTGCTAACACAAAAACACTAGAAAACCATCAAATAGACCCGAAACGGGCCAAGGTAACACAAATGGCACGAGATAGGGCAATCAATTGAATATTCGTTATTCTACCCTAAAAACCATGTCTTAAGCAAAGAAATGTCGCTTAAATGAGGCTGATAATCACGTCAAATCGAGTGTCATCACTAGTACAAATCCATCATATTCATTACACGAACGATTACCTCCTCATCTGCTGTCATATGATCGATGTCAAAACACACAACGGCATGAAAAATGAAGATGCATCTTCAAACCTCCAACTAGGTTTGCCTCCCTCTAATTTCTTTGGTCTTTTACTTCTAGAAAGTTTATCTTCACCACCTTTCATCTACTGAGATTTTTTTGGCACCTAAAGTTTCATCTAACCTTTCCCGACTAAGGCAAGACAAAAATCTGTCGTACATAAAAAATAGAAGACAAACTGTGTAATGTACAACCCATGTCTGTGTCTTGAAGTTAAACTGCCCTATAAGCCACTTCAACGGTTCAACCTTGAAAGATACAATAGACAAGTGTTAAACAAAATCTAAACCTTTACTCATCAAGATATCAAGACTCTAAGGGGATATATTGATCCACATATTGCGAATCTTATTGGGGTTACACCTCCACTGAACTTTTGGGGCTGCATTCAGAACCTTCTTTGATGGCTTCTTTGAACTTCCTTCACCACCGGTCATGTTAACATATCATATGAATTAACAAACAACTACATACTTATATGAATACGAAACAAGACTTTGGTCTCTCTTCGACCCTTAAGAAATGTTTACAAAACACGATACGGACCAACTCTTATAACTCAAGACTCCAAATGACGTTTCATATGTCTCGTTCAATTATTACAAATAATTCAAAATTCAAACGAAAATTGCTAGGGATTTATTTTTGTAATACCAAAACATGATCATTGCAACCACTGAGGAAAACGGTTGGAGGGTTTATTTTTAAATCCTAGAACATGATCATCATTACACCGTCGAATCAACGAGACGGCTTAGCACATCCACCAACTCAGCACGCGCAAAAAACCCTAATTTGAAAACCCATAATTGCCTCTCAGAAACTTGTTCTCTCAGTCCGCAAAAAATAAATTGATCAAGATCATTGATTTGGGACAACATATAATAAATGATAGGAATTGCCTTCAACTCGAATTCAAACTTCAACCTTAGACAAATTTCCTAAAATTTCAAGCAAAATTCTCACTTCAAAACTCCAAAGTTTTTCTCTCTAGTTTTTCTCTCTCCTTTGAGCATTTTCTCTCTAGTTTTCTAGAGGAATTTCTCTCCCTAGTGGAGCTTGTTTTGGTTTTAGTGTCTGTTTCAACCATCGTCGCCGGAGTGACCTTTCTCTGATCAACCCAGCATCATCTTCCTTGTAATCCCCCCAAGCAGCTTCCTGAATCCCCATCTCTCGCTCTTTTACCCTCATCTTTCTCTACGCCCATATCCAGCCTTAAGCCCAAGTCTCTTCTCGTGCTCCTTTTACCATCATCATTCTCTACCCCCCTTATCCAAACTCTACCCCAATTGCCTTTCCCCTCACCTTCTCCTTACCCCCCCCCCCCCCCCCAAATCAGTCCTGCACTATGTCCGATTAGGATCCGATAAACGACCTAATAGCTAGCACAGCACTGTTGAGCTGTAGAGAACCCACCATTATTCTTCGACGGGAGAAGGAAAAGACAACTGCTTTGTCGGAGAAATCTCTGGTCGGTAGGTTCATCAGTCAAAAAGCGTGCACCATCTCAGCAATCAGGAATAATGCCCAAAGAGTGTGGAAACTTCAAGGAGACTTAAGGGTTCAAATGTTAGGTGGAGTTAACATGTTCCTCTTCACTTTCTTTGAAGAAAATGATAAAAACAGAGTCCAACATCAGAGTCTGTGGTCTATTATGCAATCGCATTTGGTATTGAAACCATGGGAGGAAGCAGGCTCCCCTGAAAGGGTGCTCATTGACTCAACCACGGCATGGGTCCGGATGGTTGGACTAACTCCAGATTTAAAGGAACCAGAGAACATGATGTTGATCTCCAGTCTATTTAAAGGATTAGTGGAAGTGGACAATGAGGACCAAAGAAGCTGCGAATGGAGTGTGACTCTCAGAGCAAGAATGGAAATTTTCATTGACAAGCCTCTACCAACTGGTTTCCAGAGCCCCACAGCTAATGGTGATTTTGACGTCGTGGAGTTTGTGTATGAAAATATACCTGACTTCTCTTATTGTTGTGGTCGAATGGGCCATACGGTATCCTATTGTGAAATTCGGGCAGCAAATATTGAGTTCTTCAGGGACAATCCTACGAAATATGGCAGCCATATGCGCGTCGATGCCCCAAGGAGAACTGAGAAAGAACAGAAACCAGGTTTTGCCACCGGGAACTCGGCAACGACGATGGAAGGATTACCCAGGGGTCAGTCAAATGGTGATGGTCTGATGCAGGTTCTCGGTATTCAAGGTAACCTTCCTTGCCAATCGGATAAAAGGATTGTTGTACTCCAATCTGACATTGGGAAGCAGCTTTACGCATCCCCCCAAAAAAAAAATCCTCTTTTTGCTCAAAACCCCCCCACCATAACCCCAACTCTGATTTTCCCGCTTCTTTGCAATTAGCAGCTTCATATTCAAACCCAACTACTCTCTCCAAAACCCTACTCCATCCCATGACCTCTAACTGGTCTTGGCCCTTCACCCAAACCATCCATATTTTAAACCCGACCCAGTCAACCCAAACGACTCAATGCTTCCCGTTTTAGAAATGGATAGCAGTAGCTGGCAAAACTGGAGTGGGAAGAGGAAGGAAGTAGAAGCAATGACCAGTTTAAAAGACAAGAGATTCAAAAATGGTGATGTTGAGGTCAACGATCCAATGAGTGAAGAACTCCAATGTGCATCTTTGTGTTATGCAGTAGGATCATCAATTAGCAGGGGAGCACCCAGGAAATTTTCATCAAGGCAAACCCTGAGAATTCAAGGGAAATCAGAAAGCTCAGAGCAAGGAAATGGAATGATGCAAGAGGAAAACACGAAGGCGGTGGTGGCAAGCCAATTGCTACCGTATGAATCATGATCATTAGCTGGAACTGTAGGGGCATGGGGCAGTCCCCTGCAGTTCAATACTTACGCGATTTAGTCCGTAAGCACTGTCCCTCTGTGGTATTCCTAATGGGGTCAAAACAACCAAGGGATATTATGGAAAGGTTAAGAAGGAGTTTTAAGTTTTCACACTGCTGCTATGTTGACCCGGAGGGTCGTTCGGGAGGTCTTGCGTTGTGGTGGGTTCGAGATGTGAACATACGAGTGTTATCGGCCAGCAAGAATTATATACATGTTGAATGGCGGGAAGGAGGAGTCATGTATTTCACCTTTGTGTATGGAGCACCAAGGAGGGAGGACCGATGTGAAGTCTGGAACCAGATACTCAATTTGGAGGGGAACGTAGTTGTGCCGTGGTGCTTGATCGGAGACTTCAACGCTCTAAGGAGAGCTGACGAGAAGGAGGGCATAAACCCTCCATGTGCTTCGTCAATGCGAGATTTTAATAGCTTCATTGAAGAAGCACACCTTGTGGAAATTGAAAGCCACGGTGTACGGTTTACATGGTCAAACAACAACAGAGTAGGGGGTTTGGTGAAGCAAAAATTAGATCGAGCCTTGTGCAATTGTGAGTGACAAGAAGTTTCAAAGAGCTTATGTGCTTAACCACCCAATAGCGGCTTCTGATCATAGCCCTCTTATCTTGCAAGTGGAGCTGGAAGTCACGAGGAGAAGAAAGAGCTTCAAATTCGAAATTGGGTGGATGGAGGAAGAGTCGTACCTAAATGAAGTTTTGGAGGGGTGGACTAGAGGCAAAAGCACAAATGAAAACCTCTCTAACTGCGCAACTAAGCTCACAAAATGGAAACACTCTACCATTGGTGATAATAAGAGTAAGATAGAGAGCTTGATGAAAGAGTTGGCAGACTGTAGCTCCCTACCCCCAACCGATACCAGCCTAGCATTACAGGATACCATTGAAGCTGAGTTGATGAGGAGATGGAAAATTCAGGAGACGTTTTGGGCACAAAGGGCACAAAACCACTGGCTCCGTCTGGGAGACAAAAACACCAATTTTTTCCACAAAACCACAATTCAAAGGAGACGGAGAAATACCATTACCACTTTGAAAAATGAGAGAGGAGAGTTCATTGATGATCCCACTGATCTGAGAGAGCATATTACTTCTTTTTTCCACTCCTTGTTCACCCGAACATGGGAGGTAACCGATTTTTCTTTTTTGCAGGGTCATCCCATGGCGGTGGACGATACCATTAATCGGAGGCTTACCAGGCCAGTGACTTATGTAGAGATCAAAACTGCAGCGTTTCAGCTTGGGCCCTCGAAGGCGCCAGGGCCGGACGGCTACCCGGGGCAATTTTTTCAGACTCACTGGAACTTGGTTGGTGATGATTTGTGCTCAGAGGTTTGTTCTTTCTTTCAGACTAATGTTGTGCCGCAAAAGTGGAATGATACTTTCATCTCTCTGATTCCCAAGGTTTCCCACCCTGAAATGATTAGTCAATTTCGGCCTATAAGCGTTGCAAATTTTTGGATGAAAGTTATCTCGAAGGTTTTATCCAACAGATTGAAACCTCTGCTGCCTAATATGGTTTCAGAGCTACAGGCAGCTTTCACGGGGAATAGAGCAATTCAAGATAATGTGATTGTTGTCCATGAGGTTTTACATAAACTCAGAATCAGAAAGAAGGGGAAGAAACATGATTTCGTTCTGAAAGTTGACATGCTTAAGGCTTATGATAGAGTCTCTTGGGATTTTCTCTTCACAACACTTGAGTTTCTTGGTTTTAACTCTATTTGGATTGGATGGATCAAAGCTTTGGTAACGACAGTAAGGTTTTCTGTGCTTGTCAATGGTCAGCCTACGTCGTGGTTCTCACCGACCAGAGGGCTTAGACAGGGGGATCCACTATCCCCCTTCCTCTTCATACTCACTTCCAACATCCTCTCTTTCGTGATTCAAAAGGAAAAAGACAGCGGGTAAGGGGAATTAAACTCAACAACAATTGTCCAGTACTCAACCATATGTTGTTCGCTGATGATACAATACTTTTCGGCCAAGCCACGACCAGAGAAGCTGAGAAGATTAGGGATATATTGGAAAGGTATTGTGTGGTCTCAGGTCAAGCTATTAATACAGAAAAATCAGCAATTTACTTTTCGCAGAATACACCAAATGATCTGAAGTTGCAAGTTGCTAACTGCCTGCACGTCACAATTGATTCGACTTGGGGAACTATTTGGGAGTGCCTACAGATTGGAGGAATACTAAGAAAGAAACCTTTCGTTATATTTTGGAGAGATTGGCTGCAAAAGCACAATCGTGGAGCAGCATTCTGCTTTCACATGCTGGCCGCGAGACAATGATCAAGGCTGTCCTGCAAGCCATTCCAGCCTATATCTTCTCGTGCTTCAAGCTTCCGAAAGTGTTGATTAAGAAGATGGATGCAATCCTCGTTAACTTCTGGTGGACGGGAGAGGGGAATCGAAAGACGATTCATTGGGTGGCGGTAGAGGAGCTTCGGAAAACTAAGGTGGAGGGTGGAATTGGTATCAAGAGCTTTGAAGATTTTAATAGAGCTTTCCTCGCAAAGTTGGCTTGGAAAATAATTATGCAACCTGATGCTTTGTGGGTGAAAGTGCTTAAAGGGATCTATTTCCCTAGGACAGATTTTTTGAAGGCAGGTAAACATCATAGGCCATCTTGGCTGTGGTCAAGCCTTATTGAAGGTAGAACTGTCCTCTTACATGGAAGAACATTGGAAATGGTGATTCTACTAATCTGAATGATGCATGGATTCCAGGAGTTGACGGTTTCAGAGCATCAGTTCCTGAAACCCTTAACTGTAGAGTTTCAGATGTCATCATTCTACCACAACGAACCTGGGATCATCATAAACTGAGAGCTTTCTACATTGAAGATATTGTGATGCATATTCTTACCATTCCTCTAGGACCAATTGATTTAAGTGATAGATGGGTATGGCATTCCGATCCTAGAGGAAGGTTCTCAGTTAAATTGTGCTATAAGCTCATTCGCGGACAACGCACCATGGGAAATGGAAGAAATGGGAGAGAAACTGAGAAACTTTGGAGAGGGCTATGGCAGCTATCTCTGCCACCAAAACTCCTTTTCTTTTGTTGGAGGGTTTTGAACAATGCCTTGGCTACAAAGAAGAATCTGCACAGAAGGAATTGTTCACCATCTGCTTCATGCCCCATGTGCAACTCCACGGAGGAAACAAGTGAACATATGTTCCTTGGCTGTCCGTTTAGTGCTGGATGTTGGGAGTCTGCCATGCCAAATGTAACAGTGCCAGCTGCTGGAACAACTTTACAGCAATGGTTTATTGAGTTCATGGGTTCACCTAATGAAAATCAAGCGACCAAGGTTGTCTTTGTGCTATGGTCCTTGTGGAAAAATAGAAATGCACAGGTATTTGAAGCTGCTGGTCTCTCTACGATTAATCTGATTCAGAAGATGGAAAGGGAGCTGCGGAATTGGCAGATGAGCCAATCACAGAACCCGACTACTGCACCTAGCTCGGTAACAACTCAGCCGATTACCTCTCAAACCCCTACTATTTTCGATGTTAAAATAGTGAGTGATGGAGCCTTCAAAGCTTCAATCCAGAGAGGGGCTTACGGTGTCATTAAGTATGATGCTGAGGGAAGAGTATTGGATGGGAGAGCTAGGAAGCTTTGTTGTCGAGCTCCTATTTGCGCCGAAGCTTATGGTCTCCTCGCAGCTGTCGAGATGGCCGCCCAGGATATGAGAAGAACACTAATTCTAACTGATTGCTTGAGTCTCACAAAAGCAATTCAAGAGGATCAGGAAAAGTGGCCCTGGGAAGTAGCTAGTGTGATAGCTTCTATTCAGCAGAGAATGAAAGATAACCTTCACATCTTTGTTCATCATGTTCAACGAAGCGAGGTCCACGAAGCTGATCGGATTGCGAAGATGGCACGGGATGAGCTTTTACCGCTTGATTGGTTAAGTTCAATGTAATTTTGTTTTGTTTTTATTCCCGTTCTTTTGGTCTTGGTTTAGGCAAACTCGTTTGTTGCCAGAACTAAGTTTTTGTTTGCTCGATTGATCTTTAATAGATTAACCCCCTTCATCCAAAAAAAAACTCCAAATCTCATCAAAAATCAAATTGGAATGTCACACTCCTAGACTTAAGACCTCGGACCTCGCTCCCCGCGGGTGTCTCAGTTCAGCTTTAGAAACTCGGAAAGCAAAACACAATCAACAAACTTGGCAGTAGTAAATGGGAAATTAGTCAGGTGCCGACCCGGCTTCGTGCTGAATCCGTGCTGAACGGCATCCGGGCCATCGATTGAATATGGCCCACATATAGATGGTGAGGATGTAATTTCAACGGGGCCCCGCTTTTAAGGGGTAGAATGGGGTTTTCGCACATAATGAAATTAATGAGCGGGAAAATCAGACGGCGTGTATCTGTAACTGTGCAGACATGGGCAACCGTGTCGCCGTCGCTTCGCGTCGTTTCAATTGTTACTTTTCAACTTATATATAACACTTTTACGGATTTTCAGGAGAGAGGTAACGGATATCGAAATTCATTCTATCTGCACGCAGCTTTTACTCTCGTTTAAAGTATCCCTCTCTCTATCTAACCGTAATAGAAACAAAGTGCTATCGTAGTGGTCATCGATAGTCGTAACACTTTTGATAGGAAACACTGAGTCTCGTAACACCAGAAAAGGGAATTCGTAATATTTTTGAAATGGAAGGGCAGGATGAGCGAAATCAACTGCAGCAACAAGTGCTACCCAGGCGTACACAAAGTCAGTGCAGCCCGTCGAGGATGCGCCAATGGTGGGATGCTGGTACCCCCGCTTGGAAAAAATTGGTGGAAACAAGGGGGTTAGGGTTTGTACAACACCTTAATGTGACAAATTTCAAGTCAGGACAACTGATTTGGCTGATTAATCACTTCGATTTTACAAACCTAATCCTCACTGTGCGGCCTGGTGCCCAGATCACCCTGACCGAGGATCATATTCAAAGGATATATCACTTACCAAGGGGTCATGCATCCGTTTTCGATCAGTTGAACTACACTACGGAAGAGGTGAGAGTCTGGACCCGCCATCTAGGGATTCAGAGAGGTAAGGCGACATCCTGTCAGTTGGGTGTGCTCGAACATCAGTTGTCGATCGAAACCGACGACGAGAAGTGGTTCTCGTTGTTTTACTTGGTTTTGCTGGGAAATATGTTCCACCTAAAATCCAGCCAGAAGGTCCCGCATCAATACTTGGGTGTTATATTCGGTCGAAGAGCACATAGGTTCGAAGAGTACAACTGGTGCGCGTTCTTGTTGGAGGTATACCGTCAAGTAGGATGGACGGACAAAGGATACATCGAGGCAGATATGTGTCTACTTATGGTTAGATTTAAATAAGTGTTACTTATTATGGAGGAAAATATTACGTTTTAAGTTTTTTAGTACTACGTATTCATGTTTGTCTTCGTCATTGTTTGTTTGGAAAAATAGTTGTTCTATCTTGACATGGTGGGACTAGTCGGTGACTCAGTCCCGAGAATCAGACCTACGGTCATTAACTGGACCCAGAGGGCTGTCAATGCCCAGACTTCAAGGTTGGAGGCGAACGGGGGTCTGAGCACAGGCACCATTATTCAATGGCAGCCAGAGGAAGAGGAAGCTACCGCAATTGGATCCCGAGTCGTCAATGCCGACATTAGGCAGTACTTGACGCAGGACGACAGCCCTGTCAATGTAAATGCACCTGGGAGGCCATCGGTTGGCAAAGGTCAGTTGGTGTTGTTACAGAGGGAGAATGAGAAAAGGGAAAGAGGTGAGAAGAATAAGAAGCAGGAGGCAAGGGCTAAGTCGAGGCTTAATCCGGAGGATATCTACCCATCAGCCATGCCATTCACCAGACTAGACATCGATCATATGTCCCTGGACGAGGTAAGACTCTATATAATACAGGTATTACGGACAAAATGTTAACTGGTAAGTGTTACGAATTACTGAGTCAAACAGTTGTCCGTAACACATGCTGGCATGTTCAGTAATACTTTTTATAAATTTGTAATATTTTTTATCACTTTGTAATACCTTCTCCCTTTTCACGTGATACTTATTGTATTTTTAATTCCTCATACAGGTAGAGGAGAGGAGGGAATGGTTGAATACCTACATCCATTTCCACAGGGGTGCACTTGCCACTCTGTTGGATATGAAGCAGCAATGTGATGATCGCATCGCAGGTGATCCAGAGCGCAGCTTATCATGTGAGCGTCGAATGATATCTGAGGATCTCGTTTTGGCAAGCTACACAGATGCAGACATCAACCATGCTTTAGCCAATATGGAGTCTAGTAAGAAGAAGAAGAAGGTACCCGATGCAGCTATCACTAAGGGGAGCTCCGTCAAGGTATCTTCACCCCATAAGTCTGGACAGAAGAGGAAGAGGTTGACCAAAGGTGGTCAGTTGGTTCGGGGGTATCGGGGTGAGCAGCCGCTGCAAAAGCAGCAGAAGTCACCAAGGAATGTTGTGCCAATTAGCCAGGCGATGCCTGAGAAGTCCCCAAGGCAGGAGGTGCCAAGGAAGGAGGTGCCAAGGGAGGAGGTGCCAAGGCAGGAGGTGCCAAGGAAGGAGGTTCCAAGGAAGGAGTTGCCATTGCAGGGGGTGGCAAGGAAGGAGGATAATGCCAAGGAAGGAGGCGACACTTCAGGACGTCAAAACCTGATGGAGAAGGAGAAGGTGGTTCAGAAGGAGGATGAAGTCGCAAAGGGGCAGGAGAATTTGATAAACCAGGGCAAAGGTGGAGATAAGGAGGGAGATGACCAAGGTGAAATTTTTTATTTCAACCTTGCAGTTGATATTGGCAAGTCTATTGTCGAAGGGACAGCTGATGAGGAAAAGGAGAGTTCTTCTCAGCAGCAAGATGATCTGCCAATTTCTGTTCTCCTAGATGACAAGCTGAAGAAGTCGGAAAAGGTAGTTTCTGGGGGTATAGTTGAAAACAAAAATCTCGTATAGGTTTATGCACTTTTTCGTTATATGTGTTAATTGATTTTAGTTATACCTTTTTACCGCCTTCGTATTCTGTGTGGGGGTTGTTTCGTATATGTTGGACAAATGTGGGTCCGCTCCACATGGGGGTGTTAACTGATACAAATTAATTAATTTATTAAGTGTAATTTTAACACACATTAATGTATTTTCATTGTTAAACATATGCTTAATATTAAGAGTTGTAATTTTTATATATTTTTGGTCACAGATGAACATGAATAAGAAGCTTAGGTCAGCATCAAAAAGGGCCAAGGCGAAGTCCAAGTATGTGAAGTCTCCCTACGAAGCGCAGAAACACACTAAAATACATATTAAGAACTCAGCGGCTGTTGGAAAAGAATTAGAACAAACGCCAGAGGTACTTACTCTCGTAATACATGTTAATTTCTTTCGTAATCGATTTCTATAACATTTGTTATACCTTCGTGAACGCAGGACCAACAACTGATAAAGTATTCCCCCGGACCTATCACGCAGGAAATGGTCGCGATTGTGGATAAAATCGACGCATACAACACTGATGTATGGGCTGACACTGAGAGGTGCCAGGCGCTCACAATGTACATGTGGAATAATGATTTAGACCAGTGAGTTATAACTAATCAGTTTTATTCATTTTTTATTAATAATGAATTCGTAATACTTTTCTTTTCGTACGTTTTAATTGGGTTTGCATGTTTATCGTCATCCAGGGAAGAAGTTCTTTTCTATAGCCAACATGATATTGGAAGGTTGAGCAGGGAAGAGTTCATGACTTGCAGACCCGGGCACATGGTGTCAAATTTTTTTATTGACACGTATGAACAGTGCACAAATATTTTATTCAAGCAAACCGGGTTCTGTGATAGGTTCATTTTCGGGATGGAGTGCGCTGTAAGTGTTCTGTTATTTATGATGTTCTGTTAAATAAGTACGTAATATATAACTTGAACTCCTAATATTGGTGTGTTTTTGCCCCATAGTCAATGTGCAGCAATAAGGCATTTGACCTACCTGAAGCACTAGAATACATTCAAGGGAAGGATTGGACCTCCGATATGGATTGGGGAAAGGTTGACTACGTAAGTATTACTAATTATTAAATAACGTTATTTTCGTATAATATGTTTTAACATTTCGTAACTGTTTTATGGTTTACGTTAACATAACCGGCCTTTTTCGTGACACTTTCCTGCAGTGGTTCTTTCCGATGTGTCACGAAGAACACTTTGTTGTGTTCTGTGTTAATCTAAAGAACCAGTGTGGTGACTATCTGGATAGTCTAGACCGTGCAGAAGTCCCAGAGATATACATGCGGACATCAAGGAACATCATGGACTTGGCCAACAATCTAATCCCCATGTTCCGTTCGGATCTTCCACCGGAGCCAATCGATGTCAATAAATGGGTTAACCATCGCAGTATAAGACAGGCAGATAACACTTCCTGTGGCATTTTTGCGTTGAACTTGTTGGAGATATGGGAAGGAGCGGTCACGTCTGAGATCTTAAGTTGGTCAGATCCAGTGGTGATTGAGAGGAGGAGGCAGGAAGTTTGTCTACTTTTGTTAATTTCCCCTTTCAACGTTATTGGTGATCAAGTGCTGAAGAAGGCATCAGAGGAAGTTAGGAAGATTAAGGGGGATAGGGGTGGGGGAAGGGATTTGAGGACGTCAAAACCTGATGGAGAAGGAGAAGGTGGTTCCGAAGGAGGATGAAGTCGATTTGAGCGTAATACCCCTCACGGTGATACGTAACATATGAGTTACGCATCAGAGTGAAGAGTAATGCTTACTTTTGGATATAGTAGTACATACAACTTAATTATGTTGTACTAAATTTTGAATTAAGTAATACATATAATATAATTCTTAATTCTTTTGCATTCAATACGTAACACATAACCACCATGTTCATAACATAATATCTCTTACAGAAACCAAAACACCATCCTTTTTTTGCTAACCTGAGTCACCATTATTTCTCCTCTCAAGCCAAGCATTGACCTCTCTTCTAACCGTTGAACTCCGTTCTAAAGCTATATAAACAAGGTCAGATGTTGTTATTGCCTGTAGGAAGAGGAATAATAAATATGGAGGATTCATCCCTATATAATTACCCAAAATAACTTACAATAAAACTTTAATGTTTTTTTACCTGTTGTTCCGTCGGCGTTTGTGGACGAGTTTGGGTTCACATTGATCTGATGTTCAGCTTCATCAGAATCGTTGTTAGTTGTCTGCTTGCACCACATGAACATGCTGCATCTTTCAGCTTTTGGTTTCTAGCATCCCAGATAGAAGCGATACGGAGTGCTCGTCGGACGGTTAACCTGATAAATGTAACAGGGGAGATTGCAGCCACAGTATGGGATGAAGCTTGGCATTTTTTGTTTTTGGGATTTTGGGATAGAGAGAAGAGGATATGGACCCAAGAGAGATTGTTTTAATGGGTTGTGTTGGTGTCGTTGGGGTTACCAAGGGAGATTGATTTTTTTAATGCTGGTTGTTGGGAGATTGTGCAGTTACCCAATCAGTTTTGACCTGCATTAATTACGTGTTCAAGGTATCACAAATAAGAGCTCACGTAATTCATTTCGTGCACACTCGTACCACTTACCAACTTAATAATATATACAATATAAGAATATTCGTACTACTTGGGAAATTTATTCGTTACACTTAGACAAGAAACATAAGAAACAACCTCTTATGTCAAGATCTAGTTCAACCCCATGTTTCTAAGTTGGCCCTCAAGGAATTCCACCCTTGATTGAAGACTTGAAACATCATCCAGAAGCTCTAGAGTTCGTAACTCTTGCATAATAGGTCCGGCGAATACCTGTCTCGTTGTCGGTCCTGCGTTCGGTAAAGTATAACGAATGGTATAGTCATCTATTACGAAGTTAAATATAATGTGCTACGAAGATAATATATATGGAGTAATGTATTACGAATAATGAGTGCATGTTATTTTATGGGAAGATGAAAGTTAGACTGAAGTTATATATACCTGTCCCCCGAGCTCTCTCCGATGTTGGATGAGGTTGACATTTCATATTGTGTATGAGCTATCTTAGCCACGATTTTGGCATGGGGTAGATTGTACATTTGGGCGACTTCCTCATTCTGACTCCTGTCCATCTCCATACACCAGACGAACATTTTGCATCTCTGACCTGGTGGTTTTTGGCAACCCAGAAAGTACATGAGCGGAGAATATATCGTCGGCCGTTCAACAGAATAGATGTAAGCGGGAAGGTTGCATTTACAGTGGGGGATTAGTGGCGGCATGTTTTTTTCAGATCTGGGGGGGATTTTCGATGTTTTGGTTCTGGAAAATGGATGAGTGAGAAAGTATTATTTATAGTAAGCTTTTTGGTAAATTTATACTTTAATTCTTTTTTGGGTTGTAGAAGTTGAAAAGTAAATATTACGAAATATTAGTTTTACAAATACGTGTAGTAGGATGAAATATTTCACACACATTCGAAAGTATTACGAAATTAATGTTTTTTACATTGTTTGTTAAAGACGGAGGTCAGTCCCACCCATTTCGTGGTTCTGAAAGATTACATTTTTGTCCTTTCGAACTGAGTGCAAGAATGCATTCCGGTCCCTTTGAGATATGGGCCTTTTCTTCGGCTTGAAAGTCTCTGTTCGTTTCTTCAATTTTTTGGGCGCCTGGCAGGGCCCTTCCTTTTGGTGCTCGTTTAGGTTGATTGCAGTGCTCATCCTTTTCTCCAGATCAATTATGCACTGTATGGCTGTAGCTGTCTTGGCTGTATCCCCATTAACCTGAATAGAAGTATATGAAGACATGTTAAGTATTACGTATGTATAAAGTACCAAATTCGTAATTGATAATTATATAAACGGGAAGTACCGTAGACTTAAGCTTAGCCATCGCAGTAATTAACTCGGACATTTGGGCAACATCTGGGTGGGAAACCTCTGGGATTGTGTCTGCAATGAGCAGGCCATCCTTTGCTGTTCGGCAATACCTATACGAAATTTTATACAATTTATCACTAAAAAGAAGAGTATATATGACGAATATTGTGACAATATAATACGAAATAATAAGAAAAGTATCACGAGTATGTCAATTAAGTGTGTACCTTTGTAGGATTAATGGTTTAGGTATATGCAGCAGCAAATGATTTCCGTTACTACCCAGCACCTCCCTGAATCGTATTATATGTCTGCACATCAAGCCCTCCATTTCAAACATGTGGCACCCACAGACTATGATTGAACAATCCCTTGTGCATGTCACGATTCTTTCATCAGTTCTTGACCCATTAACATCCTGCTTGAACACGTTGAATGTCATCACACCTGCATTTGTTTTTTCTTCCAACGCCAGCACGCCGTAGGCTAAAGTTTGCTCGTATTCAGACAACCACTTTTTAAAAATTTTTGGGGTGTATTCTTTGGCTAGTTGTTTTGTCAGTTCGCTGTGCTCAAACCTGTCCCAACGGAGAAAAATACATATATTTGTTACGTATATTGAAGATATAGATAAAATATTACGAACAATTCAAAACGTGTTACGGAATATAAGCAAAATATTACGTATGTTTTCAAAGTGTTACGTTTTTTAAGCTAAAATAAAACGTATTACTTATAAAATATTACGAAATATGTTAAAGGATTACGTCTAGTATCACCTATTGAACGGTTTCGATGTTTTCATCTTGAAGTCCCGTTTCAATTCCTCCTCTCTTTTGTTCTCCACTAGTCGGCTGAACTGCTGAAAAAATTCCTCCAAGGAAAGGTTTGGTGCCAGGTAGTGCCTCATGTTACTGTTGCACGTTTCACTTAATTGTGAGCTACGCATGCCATAGGTGAAATGTGATTGCATCCATGATCTAGACCATTGTGTCCTTTTTTGGTAGATCTGAGTGAGCCATGGGTGTCCTTCTGGTTCACGATCAGGGAAGCATTTTTTTTTCATAAGACACCAGTGGACATCAAACTCAGCCTCAGTGTCAACCCCAAACATCAGGTAGCTAAGTTCAGCTTCGAATACCTGATATCAATAAAGCTGTTACGTTACACATGGCAGTGTGAAGCATAAAGTGTCACGTATAATGAATGAAATATTACGAAATCTAATAAAGTGTTACGTTTTTTATGCTTAAGTAAAACGTATTTTACATATAAACACCCTTGTTGCGGTACCTTGTCACAGAGTGATCCCAAGTTCCTCGCAGCATTATTGAGGATATGGAATGTACATAGTCCATGGTATGTAACCGGCATTGGATATATGGCCCTAATACCGGCAGCAATCGCCGCTGCTTGGTCGGTGAAGATACTAGTTGGTTTCTTCCCCCCATGCATTTGTCAAACATTTGGAACAACCATTCGAAGGTAGCTGACGTCACGTCAAACAAAAGAGCAGCACCGAATATCACCATATCTCTATGGTGGTTGTACCCGACGAATAAAGCTGTTACGTTACACATGGCAGTGTGAAATTTAATAAGGAAAAAGTAACACGTAAGATAAATTATATAATACGTAAAAGGGTAAAGTGATACGTTTTTTATGCTAGCGTAACATGTATTACATACAAGTATTACGAGACATAATAAAGTATTACGTCTTTTAAGCATAAGTAAAATGTAACAGTTTTTGAAATATTACGAAGGGTAATAAAGTGTTACGTGTTTATAGATTAAATGAAACGTATTACATATAATATATTACGAATTAGAGAGTATTACCTAAGGGCCTGTAGTCTTTGTTTGTTCTGTAAGTGGTGTCGAAACTGATTGGTCCCCAAACACAGAGAATTCTTCACGCATCCTATTGTCAGCCCAAAAGACACTCAAGATTTCATTGCAGTTGTCTTCCTGAAGCTCATAGAAGAAATTTTTTTCCTCTCTTGATCGAACTCTAAAATAGCGCTGCAGTGATGATCCTTCAGCGGTGCTCAATGCAGAATCTGGTCTTTCCCTGTTGTGGTTCCGGAGATCTTCGTATAAGAAACCCACATGTTTGCCCCCCTGCCATTTGCCTCATTATGTCGAAAGATTTCCGGGAAGTCACCCCAGCCAGTTTGTGTATGTGGGCAAGATGTGCATTTGTTCGGTTCACACTTCTGTTTGACCGGAAAAGATGAGCATATTTTTCTATGAGCAATTCATGCGGTGCATGAGTTTTTATCCAGTCGTATATGTAATACTTTTTGAGAGATTTGTCCCATTTCATTTTTATTTCTGCCTCACAACCTAGTCGTTCATCAGGTCTAGTCCGCTTATTGTTTGTCTTCCCTTTTCTTTTTTGGCCTTCGTGCGTGCAAACGAACCTAAGGTATCTACATGGGGGGTCTACAGCTAAGACCATGGGATCTCCATCGGCGGCTGTTTCATCAAGAGTCGGAGTTGATTTATATTTTTTCTGGTACCTTATTCTGACACCAAAACCAGCAAGATGAGCGTAATCCTCGTAGAAATGAAACGCTTCTTGCATGTTGTCAAACATTGGGAGCGCGTCTCCTACGAATGTGAGGGTAAAGTGTATCTCAGGTTAAAGATGTTACGAGATAAAGAAATAAGTACAACGTACAGACAGCGAATTATATACAAAATGCTTTAAAAAGGTATACGAAGGAAGTCATATATATTACATAGTACAAGGTAAGGTATTACGTAAGGTAAGTGTCATTACATTTGGTACAACGACAATTATGTACAAAGTTTTTTCATATACGTGTAACTGACCCGGATCAGCCACCTCATTCAACTCCATTCCCTCGTTCAAATCCAACGTTGTTGAAGATTCTCCTGCAATACAAGGTATTAATTAATACGAAACATTAAACAATATATTTCGAATGAACGTATAAAATGTCAAGTAATACCTGCACGAGGTACGGACGTTTCATTTAAATCAATACGCATATTTGTGGATTCCCCTCGATTCCTGCATTTACGTGTACGTAGTGCAAAACGTGTGTAAATGTGTTACGAAGTACACGAAGGTATGAATTATTACGAAAGATAATAGAATGTAGTACGAATCTTTCATACTGACACCCCATGCAGAATATATCATACGAACGAACGTAGAAAATGTTACGTAATACCTACACAAGGTACCAACATTTCATTTAGATCAATAGGCATATTTCTGGATCCCCCTCGATTCCTGCATTTGTTCAGAATGTATTTAACCATGTAAACGTTGTGGAAAGTGTACACAGGAAAACGTAAAACGTAAATAATGCATTACGTAGTACCTGGCAGAGTGATTGAAACGTCAACGACTGCAAAAGATTACGAAAGAGACGTAAGGCCAGGAAACATATTACGAATGGAAAAAAAAATACGAAATACGAACGGTATTACGAAATAACTAGATTACCTTCACGTGCCAGTGACATTTTGTTACGTGAGAGAGAAATGAGGAGCGAGAAATTAGGGGCGAGAATTTTGGAGCGAGAAAATTACGAAATTTAATTCGCCGGGAACTGCTTTTATAGGGTTTTAATTTTCTCTCTCCTGTCAAATCACAAATTCAAAATTTCAAATCAGGCGCGAAAATATTACGAATCAGGAAATGACCGAAACAACCCTCGCGCGTTACATTTCCCCGTCACCGTACGATTCATCGGACGGCTCCAATTGCGTTCAGCACGGTGCTGAATACACCTATTCAGCATAATACTATTAGCCTAGTAAATGCGAGTCTGCCGCTCTCTTATCACTTGGTTTTCTTCTTCTTCTTTTTCTTCTTCTTCCAGCAGCTCCTAATTCATCCTTACAGTTCCGACGGCAGCCCGAGTTAAACTTGCCCATATCTTCTACTATGGCGCACTCCTCCGTCTCCTCTTCACCAGCAGGCCTCGGCTCTCTTGTCTTCTCCCCAAACCCTCTCTCCTCTCCCAATCCTCGCAACCTTGCTCTTCCCTTCCGCCCTCTCAGCTCGTCAAGGTTCCTCTTCCTTCCCCAATGTACAAGGTTTTCGCTTCATTTTCTTTGCTCTCTCTGCTTCGCTCACTGCTTCTGTCTTACTTGTAGGAAATTGAGCAAGTCGGACAAAATCACACTCCGGACCCCCGCTTACTCCACCTCCCAACATCTCTCGGAGCCTCATACGAGTTCTCGCCGCGGACTTTGGTCAATTAGGTAGGCTTCTTCATTTTCTGTTTTTGGGGGTTTCCTAATATCCTTATCTGAATGAAACTTGTGTTTTCTGGGTTTAGGGATGATTTGGAAATCCCATCTTCGCCTTACTTCCCAGCAGTTGCCAACGGGGGAGCAGCTCAAGGACCGCCTTCCATGGCCGCTGAGCGGTTTCACAATGTTATTAATCAGCTTTTTCAATATGTAAGCAAGCATTATAACATATGTTTATTAACTTACCCACTACCCCCCTAGAGCTTTGTTTGTTTGAGTAATTGAATTCCTTTCCGTCACACCCTGTTGATTTGATTTTGGGTTGTCATTAGAGAATTATTAGATGCGGTGGACCCGTTGAGGACGATATGGCCAACACTATTGTTGCCCAACTTCTCTATCTCGATGCAGTTGATCCTCATAAGGTCAGTCTAGAGCAAATACATTTCATTGGCTAATTTCCTTTGAATCCAATGTGTATACTATGCATTGAATCTGAAGGCTTGTTTGGTGGTGTGTTATGATGGATTATGCTGAGAAGGACATAAATAATTGCATAGTTGATGTTTTTGTCTCCTCCCATTTTACATCCAGGATATCGTCATGTATGTCAACAGTCCAGGCGGATCAGTCACAGCTGGTAATGCTGTTTATCTACTTTGCTTTCTTAAGTATCTTCTAATCTCTGGCATTGTCCAAGCCTTACTTGAGCTTATTCTTCTTAGGCATGGCAATTTTTGATACAATGAGACATATCCGGCCTGACGTCTCGACTATTTGTGTTGGACTTGCTGCCAGGTAAGCGATGTGTGTTCTTTTTATCTTGAGTTTCTCTAGATGCTTGCTCAGTATCCTCCTTGCATCTTGGAATAGATAACAAACAATGCCCACAACTGTATTTAAACCTCTGCTTGTAATTTCTCATATAATTTCTCGTACTGCTCTTAAGCTAGATGTGGTCCTTGCTCATGTGTCATATCTTCCTAAATAACTTTTTGGGTGACTGCCAAACCAGCCGTTTCTGGAGTAACACAATTTCCCATGGTGGCCCGTGCTAGCTGTATGTATTTTGTTTATATGTTTGGTTTTGGTCGTCGTTGCATTTCTATGCTTCGATTGGAGTTGAGGATATCAGAACATCAGATTACGAGGCTCTGTTATTCCCTGGTCATGCGCAAACAGAACTGGAAAATTATAATTTCCGGCTGATACATTTACAGTTGTTCCACGCTTCTGAACTCCTGCTTAAACCTTCATTACAAATATTTTCCAGGGAACTATTAGAACCCCATAGTTCAAACCTTCATTACAAATGCTTTAAGAACCCCATCCACATACTCTAAACGTAAAACTGATACTTCCTCATCCTTTATAGCTGGAGTATTTTCGTACTTGTCCTTGTATCTGTTTATTTGCATTTTCGCTGATCCTCGTTATGTAAATACTCAAAACCCAACATACCTCCACAGATGAGATGGGTAAACCACGACTCTCTAAACACCTAACTAGTTCACTGTTGTTAATGTGGAGCACTGAGCACACAGCTCAGTCAGTGGCTCTTATTGCCAAGTGTGAAATTCAACCTAGGAACCTCCCCATTCAAATCCCAGAACCTTTATCCTTGGGAAAAAACCTAAAATTAGTACTAGTTGATAGATATCAAATTTCACATGACAAACCAATTATAGAATATATATGAAGTAAAGTTCTTAAGACGAGTCTACTGTGGAAATTAGTGTGATGATGAAAGTTTAGCTGTAGAGGACGAAAAGAGTGAGCGTTGAACAATGGGTGAGAGAGAATGTGGAATCAGTTATGATTATAATTGGAGAACCAAGCTAATAAGAATAATAAAGGTTTGTTAGTGGGGGGTGATATGAGGATGCAGAGGGGATAACTAAACCTGTCCCTGCGGCCTGCTCCATCCCTATTAATCATTTCACGAGTAATCATCCTACTTGATCCATATTGGGTCAATGCAGGAATACCCTGTGTTAACTGGGTGGAGTTAGATTGGAACACCCATGGGGATGGGTATAGTTGTAGTCCAAACTTCAAAATCTAGTTACTGAACAAATTGTGAACGAATCGGATCTCAGTCTGCTATGTTCTTCCTTTAAAAATCAGTCTGTATGATGATGTAATGTATATCTCACTTTTCTTTTTGACTGCCACAGTATGGGAGCTTTCCTGCTTAGTGCTGGAACCAAAGGTAAAAATCTCCGTAAACTTAGAACTAGAAGTTGAGATTGGTTGTTCATGGTGCTGTGCTATTGTTCAAACCTTGTATTTTTTCGGTTTCTGAAGGCAAAAGATACAGCCTGCCAAATTCGAGGATGATGATCCATCAGCCAATTGGTGGGACTTCAGGTTCACAGACTGACTTTGCAAATCAGGTAATTAACAAAATTTCTCAGGGCTGGTTGGTCTACATGAGAAGTTTTAAACAATGAATAGTATGGCTAACTGGAGCTGGAAAGTATTGTAGGTTAACGAGATGTTGCATCATAAAAAGAACCTGAGTAGCTATCTAGCCTACCAAACTGGGCAGAGTTATGAGAAGGTCAATGAGGACACTGAACTCGATTATTTCATGGGAGCACAGGAAGCAAAAGATTACGGGCTTATCGATGATGTGATAGTGAATCCTCTCAAGATTTCTCTTACCCCCTGAAGCTGCTGCTGCTACTGATGCTAATGCTGAAGTGCAACAATTATGACATGCCTATTCGTTGGCAAACTGGTAAAACTCAAAGTCATCGTTCCCCGATGATGTTGCCCTGCCCTCGCCGGTAGTGTTGCTACAAGAAACTACGCGTGTTTATCAGTTAGCCTATGCTTATTAGTTGATTGGAGGAAAGAAACCATGGAAGTGCCATTTTTGGTAGACCTGTACTTTGTGAATTTTCAGAATTAGCCAACAATTGCGTCCGGAAGAAAAGTAAATGCAAAAGGAATAAGACAGTTGAGGACTTTTTAGTTGTCTTTTAAATACTTCATATGATTGATAGGTAATACGTAGATAAAGTTGACCCTTTAGACAATCTCAGAAGCAAAATTGAGTTTGGATTTTTTCTGCAATTTGCAAGGAGAAGTGACGACGAGCAAGTGTCATGAATCATGTGCCCTCATTTGCTGATTCTGATGAATGAATGCTTCTTTCAACTTGTTTAGTTGTTAAGCCTTGTTGATGGGTAGCTCATGGTTTGTTATGCGGTGAAGGAAAATTTGTTGGTTGTTGGGATCGTAGACGGTTATCAACATATTGATGATGGGTTATGTTTGTTTGAGAATGGGAGGGTTCATAAATGATCATATGACGAATTACATTTGAATATAGACATTTCTAAAGGTTAGGATTTTGACTCTAGTCATCCACTCAAACGAGTTTATTGAATATGCTCAAGTCATTTCTCAAGGTAATTTTTTTATGGTAACGGTACTCGTAATAGATCGTAACAGACGAGGTGGTGAAAAAGTCAAGACAGTGTTGGTGGGGGAGATAGACGGAGGACGATGGAAGGGTTCCAGAAAGGCAATTGCCTAAAAAATGCACAAAATGATAGGTTGGCTACAACCGAAGGTGGGAGTGGGAAAAAATTTGTGAGTGGATTGTGAGTCCACCCATAAATTACTGACCAAGAAAGCTTCAACACCATTTTGGTACTGACGTTTTAGCACCCTATGCTGAGGCTGAGCCGTGGGAGTGAAGGAAGAGACTGTCACCAAGAACTTAGAATCAGAAGTAGAGTAATCGATGATGAAGGGGCTAGAGAGGGAGGGTAACCGCTCGAGAGAAAGATTTCAACTACTTGTTTGTGGTTCGTTTTGTTTGACGGTTTCCTGACAATTTTTTTCTTCCTTCTCTTTCTCGCAATTCCGAACGACGCCTATCTATTTTTTCCATGTTCCGAACTACAGATTGGACTGTATTAATTGTGGTTTGGTTCTTCTCTTGGATCGAAGCCCTTGCTTTTTTCCCATGTTTTTTGTGCCTGCACGCGAAACACCACAACTACCCTGGTTCTTTTTTTTTTTGGCTCTAACTACCCTGGTTCCAATATACTGATATACTGAATGGAATATACTGATTGCGGTTTGGACATTTTCTCGAAACAAATCCCTTGCTTCTTCTCTGCATGGCAAAGAACACTTATGTGATTTGGATTCATCATTTTCATTCACGAATTCTTCTCATCTGCAATATTAAATGTGTCTAGTCACATACTAGAGACTGAGTTGTTTCCCTGTTTCATTGCATTCAAGGATATGCCTTTTGAATTTCATGTTGTTTTCATCTTGATTCCGATTCACTTTCATGTGAAAGATAGTCATAGATACAGTAAATAAACCGGGGCTTGACCCGAACTCGCATTGACCAGGCTCCAGTATACCCGGTCACCACCCCGGGTCGTGCCTGGGTTTGTTGAAATTGAGTTCGGGCGGCCCAGAACCAGGTCAACATGGACTGGGCCGGGCAACCCAGACTTCCCACCCTACCAACGTGGTTCCATGCGAGTAGGCGGGCTACATGGATAAATCATACAGTCTGGGTTCGATCTCTCTTTTTGGCTGCCTAGATAAATCATAAAGTCAAAAACTCTTACGCAAGGGTGTAACGTCTCGGGGGGTCTAATTCCGGTGATTAGGGAAAATCGGAGGAGAAATGCGGAAGGAAAGGGGAAAGGAGAGCAGAGAGGAACGAGGGAGAAGAGAGAGGGAGAAGATTTGTTTTGATTTGGTTTCTGATTACCAGCCTCAACAGCTCTGGAAGCTGAAATAGGCAAAGCAGGACAAACCCCTGCTAGCCGTTTCAACAGTACTTAAAGACAAAAACTATCGGAAGCACAATTACAAAATTAGTCCTTCAATCTTAGGGAATTTCAAATACAAACTGAACTTAAATAAATTACTGAAATGATCATCGACATTACAATCCTCCCCACTGAGCTTCGACTTGTCCTCAAGTCGATTCATGCATCCTGAAACTCCGAGAATTGCTCTTTGAACGGCTGCCAATCCTCCCAACTGGCATCAGCTTCCTCCTGATGAGCCCAATGAACCAGGACTTGCATTACAACTTTGTTTCCTTTGTTGATGAAGCGTCTTGCTAAAATGGCCACCGACAGTTGCTTGAGTCGTCCATTTCCATCCACAGCAGGCAGCGTGGGACTGATGTGAGCAGCATCACCAACTACTTTCTTCATGAGTGAGACATGGAACACTGGATGTATGGCTGCAGTTGGTCGAAGTTGTAGTTCATACGCCACTGCTCCCACTTTCTTGATGATTAAGAAATGGCCATAGAACCTGGGAGCTAATTTTGGATGCTTCCCTGGTGCCATGCTCTTCTGCTTGTAGGGATGCAGCTTCAAGTAGACCCTCTCTCCTACCTGGAAAGTCCTCTCCGACCTAGTTTTATCAGCTTGTTGCTTTTGGCGGTTTTGTGCTCTAGCCAGATTATCCCTCAGCTCCCCAATCAATTGTTGTTGGTGTTGAAGCTTATCTTCCACTGCTGCTATAGTTGTGGAATGAGGGTTCTAGAGGTCAAATATTGAGGAGTGGTAACCATACAGAGCTTCAAATGGAGTGAGTTTGAGGCTGCTGTGATAGTTGGTATTATACCACCATTCAGCAAGTGGTAGCCATTGGCTCCACTTCTGAGCTGCACCATGAATCATACACCTTAAATAGTCCTCCAGGCATCTATTTAACCTCTTAGTCTAACCATCTGTTTGTGGATGGTAGGTTGTACAGTAGTGAAGCTTGGCCCCTTGCAGCTTGAACAGTTCCTTCCAAAAGGCACTTGTGAATATGGTGTCTCTATCAGATATGATGGTAGCTGGCATTCCATCTAATCTGAAGACTCCCTCCATGAATGTCTATGCAATTGTCACTGCAGTATATGGGTGAGCAATTGGTATGAAGTGCCCATACTTGGTAAGCCTGTCAATGACCACCAATATCACCTCTTTGCCTTCAGATTTGGGTAGCCCCTCTATGAAATCCATAGAGATATGTTTCCACGCCTGTTTTGGAATTGGTAGGGGCTGTAGTAATCCAGGGTAAGGGACATTCTCTGTTTTCCATTGCTGGCAGGTGTGGCATTTGGCTACCCAGGCCAGCACTTCTCACTTTAGCCCTGGCCAGAAAAAATAATTCTTAATTCTTTGGTAGGTAGCGTGACCTCCAGAATGGCCCCCAACGGGAGATGAGTGGAACAGCTCTAGCAATTTCTCCCTCATTGGCCATGTGCTCCCCACAAAGATTAGACCTTTGTGTTTCAGCAGGCCTTGTGAGAAGGAATAGAGTGATGGACCTCCACTGTGAGCTGAGTGAGCTATTATGAGATTTGTGGCCTCTTGGTCATTGATGTAGCTCTCTTCAATGTCAATCATCCACTCAGGTATCGAAGCAGTGATACTGGAGCAGTGTTCTGTAGGTAGGTTTGGTTCATGGATCCTTGACAAAGCATCAACGGCTTTGTTTAAACGTCCCTGCCTTAACTTAATTTGGAAATCCAACCCCAGCAGTTTGATCAACCCTTTCTTCTGAAGCTGAGTGTGGATTTTCTGTCCAAGTAGATGCTTTAAGCTTTCGTGGTCCGTTGTTATGGTGAAGGTTCTTCCCTCCAAGTAATGGCGCCACTTGGTTACTGCAAACAACACTGCCATGTATTCCTTTAGTAGGCAGATACCCCTTGATTCTTGAAGCTTAATGCTTGACTGAGGTAAGCAATTGGCTTCCCTTTCTGACTCAGCACAGCTCCTATACCAGTACCTGAGGCATCTGTCTCCAGGTTGAAAGGCTCCTGGAAGTTTGGAAGGGCCAACATCAGAGCTCTAGTCATTGCCAGCTTGAGCGTTTCGAAGGCCACAGTTGCCTCTAGTGTCCAATTGAATTTCCCTTTCCTCAGCAAGTTGGTTAGTGGTTTGTTGATCAATCCATAATTTCTTATGAATTTTCTGTAGTAACCTGTGAGTCCAAGGAATCCTCTGAGTGATTTGAGGTTCTTACGCTCAGGCCAGTTGCTCATGGCTTCGATTTTTTTCTTGTTCGTGGCTACACCTTGCTTGCTAATGATGTGACCCAAGTATTCTATCTGAGGTTGGCCAAATGAACACTTGGTCATCTTGGCATATAGCTCATGTTCCCTGAGTAGTTGGAGGGTTCTAGCTAGGTGTTCTTTGTGAGTTCTTTTAGTAGGGCTGTAGACTAAGATGTCATCAAAGAAAACTAGAATGAACTTTCTTAGGTGAGGAGCTAGAACCTAGTTCATCAGAGATTGGAAGGTTGCTGGGGCATTGGTTAGACCAAACGGCATCACCTTGAATTCAAAGTGGCCATGGTGAGTTCTGAATGTTGTCTTGTATTGATCTCCAGGCAGCATTCTGATTTGATGGTATCCAGTCTTCAAGTCAAGCTTGGTGAAGTATGCAGCACCATGAAGTTCATCTAGGAGGTCCTCAATCATTGGAATGGGGAACTTATCCTTGATGGTGATGTCATTGAGTTGTCTATAATCGACACAGAACCTCCAGGTCCCATCCTTCTTCTTGACTAGTAGGACTAGGGAAGCAAAGGGACTGTGGCTGGTTTGGATAATGTTGCTGGTAAGCATTTCCATAACCAGTCTTTCAATCCCATCCTTTTGGGCAAGGCTATACCTGTATGGTCTGAGATTGACGGGCATGGAGTTTGGCTTCAGGGGTATGTGATGGTCACATGCCCTTGGAGGTGGAATGATGGAGGGTGTATTGAATACATCCTCATAGTTTTGGAGGATTGGCTGCAAGAATCCAGGGACCAAGCCTCCTTCTTCTTCCTTGTTGAACTCCATCAGCTGCCCTGCTAGCATCGCTATTTTCCCTTTTTGCATACTTTTATATAGCTCTTTACAGGTAATGGCCTTGCAGTGTCCTGCATCCTCAATGCCTTGCAGTAGCAGGGGCTTTCCTTCCCACTTAAATGCCATGGTTAGCTTATCCAAGTCCATTTGGACTGGACTGATAGTCCTCAACCAGTTGAACCCCATAACTAGATCGTTTTCTTTGAGTGGAAGAAACTTGGCATCAAAGGCAAATTTTTTGCCCTGCATCAGCCAATTAAACCCCTTGCACTCTGTGTTACTAATGAGGGCATCACCATTGGCCATCTTGACTCTCATTGGGGTTGCTGGTTGTTGGTTGAATTTCATCTCATCTGCATACCTTTGGCTTAGGAAAGTATGGCTGCTACTAGTATCTATTAAAATTATGAGGGCGTGTCTGCCAATTCTTCCCTTCACCTTAATAGCAGAACCGACAATAGGGTTGCACTCAGCCTGCATACATACCTCCATCAACTCCATTTCTCCATCTTCCTTGGCTTCCTCTCCTTCAGAGTCATCCTCCTCTTCTTCAACCTCCATTGCATTTAGCCTCTTCTTAGCACAAACGTGTCCATAGAAATATCTATCTCCACATTTGTAACAAGAGCCTCGGGTCCCTCCAGGAGGGTTTGCTCCAGCTCTTGGTGCTCCAGGTTTCTTTGGGGTGCCTGCTATGGTTCCACGATCAGTGCTCCATCTATTGGGGGGCCTGAACTTCTTTTTCCTTGCCTCTATGGAGGCCTCTTCCATCCTGGCTTGGAGGAAAGCATCTGTAAGATCCGGAGGTTTGAGCATCAGGAGCACTGGTTGGATTTCCTCATCTAACCCACTGATAAAGCTATTAACGAAATAGCCTTCGTTGAGTGTAGGTGTTAGCTTGAGCATCCTGGATCGAAGCTCCTCAAACTTTTCTTGGTACTCAAGCACAGATCCAGTCTGTTTGAGTTTGTTAAAACTCCCTACCACATTTACACATACTGAATCTCCAAACCTTCTCAGCAGTTCTTCAGTTAGCTCATTCCATCGTAAGTTTTTCCTATCTGTTGTCCATCCCTGGTACCAGACGTCATCCCTCCCCTCCAAGAAGAGTGAGGCTAATTCGACTTGCTGGTCTGTAGGTATTTGGGGAATGGTGAACAGCTTGGCACACTTCCTTACCCACGAGGTAGGGTCGGTTCCAGAGAAATAGGAAAAGTCAAGCTTAGGGAGGTGAGCTGTTGACTGATCTGGGCGCATCAACAGCCCTCTGCCTTGTCTTTCTCCAGGGCCAGCCTGCCCGCCGTCCATGAAACGCTGAATCATCTGCTCCATCCTCTGGTTAGATGCAAGCAGCTCATTCTAGGTGGTTTGAAGGGCTGTCAGAGCAGTACCATGCCTCTCAATGGTGGCTGTGAGGTTGGCATGATTTTGTTGTTGCGTGGCCCTGAGCGCTGCCATATTCTCTTACAGTGCGTTGATGCGCGTGCCATGGTTGACTGTCATTCTTTGTTGGTTGCCGGAGATCGCTTTGATACCAAGTTGTAATGTCCCGGGGGTCTAATTCCGGCGATTAGGGCAAATCGGAGGAGAAAGGAGGAAGGAAAGGGGAAAGGAGAGTAGAGAGGAATGAGGGAGAAGAGAGAGAGAAGATTTGTTTTGATTTGGTTTCTGATTACCAGCCTCAACAGCTCTGAAAGCTGAAATAGGCAAAGCAGGACAAGCCCCTGCTAGCCGTTTCAACAGTACTTAACGACAAAAACTGTCGGAAGCACAATTACAAAAGTAGTCCTTCAATCTTAGGAAATTTCAAATACAAATTGAACTTAAATAAATTAATGAAATGATCACCGGCATTACAAAGGAAGGGACTCTCATTGGAGAGAATTAACACCAATCAGCCAACATAGTTTCATAAATAATATTGCAAATTACTGGATATTTGTAGCAGTGGGAGTTATGCAATCAAGGTTCCTTCGTCATGAACGAATATATTGGATTTTGAAAGAAATTGGCTGACGTGGTCTGCAAACAATAATCTGTCCAACCATATAATCATTAATTCCTTTCCCGTGTGGCCCAAACGCACACAACTTCCTGGGTGTTGCAGCTGACTTATCCCCGCCGCCAATCCCGAGAGTGTCAGCCTCTAGCCGAGTCTTAGCTCTCAAGTTTTGTTCAATTAGCCGAGTACTTACTAGTAGAATTAGTAACTCGTTCGTTTTTCCGCATGTGATCATCAGTTTGATCAAAAGTGGCATTATCCGTAATAACTCATAAACTTCAGGGGTCTCTCTCAACTTCACTCCGTGGCCTTATTTAAACCACCACCTCCAGGCCCCTTAATTCATTCTCACAAGACAACCATAGTCAGACAGACTGCCCCCATCGATCCTCTCAAAACAAATATCAACAAAATGATAAAAACGGCACCGTATCTTACGAGTTTGTTCCTCTCCTTCATCCGCCTCGTGTTCCGCAAATTCCGAACCCCAACAAAAGGCCTCCTCCTCCTCCGTCCAACCAATACCGCCAAACAATACAAAAGATTCACCACCTCCCTTCCAAACAAAGAACATCCCACGGTCGTAGTAATCGACGTCGAAGGAGCACTTCTCAACTCAACATGCTTGTTCCCATACTTCATGATCGTCTCTTTCGAAGCTGGAAGCTTCCTCAGAGCTTTACTCCTCCTCATCCTTTACCCACTACTTCTCGTACTAGGAAGTGACTTTGGGGTGAAGCTGATGGTGTTCGTCACCTTCTTCGGGTTAAGGAATGATGGGTTTAACGTAGGAAGAAGCGTGCTTCCCAAGTATCTACTCGAAGACGTCGGGTTGGAGGCCTTTGAGGCTGTGAAGAAGAAGAATGTGGTGGTTGTGGGTGTTTGTGAGAAGCTTCCAAAGGTGATGGTGGAGAGCTTTTTGAAGGAGTATTTGGAGTTTGACTTCGTTGTAGCTAGGGAGATTAAGGTTGTCGGCGGCTACTTTGTGGGAACGTTATTGGAAGATGTTTATACCTCTGATAACAGTGATCAGAGTTATGTTCGGAGGATCATCGCCGGTCATGATGATCATGCTGTTATTGGGATTGCTCGCTTCAGTAGAGCTTTCGACGATCATCCTATTTTCACACTTTGCAAGGTACGTACGTAGGGACCACTATTCATTTATTACTTTCTACTTAAGTTTCTTTTAATCAATTACTCATGCAGAATTTAGGACTGTTCAAGAACCGAGTCGAGCCGAATTTTATTGTGCTAAAGTTTGACTCGTTATTTTTTAGAGGAGGTTGAGCCTACTTGAGTGTGACTCGTTAACTACACTTGACGAGCGACACTTGAGTTGAACTCCAACTTCGCTTATTAAAACCGCTTGATGAGTCCAATTTGAAGTCTGTACAATAAAAAACATCAATGAGTCAACCTAAAAAAAGTTGTCCTAAAGTTTAAAAGTTTTTACTAGTAGTATCAAACTATATGATTTATTGTTTATGCTAAACCACATGTTTCATTTTTGAGTCTAACCAAATGAGCTAATATTTGAGTTGGCTCTAGAGCTCGAGCTCGAACCAGCTTGCGAGCCTATCGAGCAGAACATAGCTCGGCTCAAACTTAACTCAATTAAAATCGAGATGAGTCACGAACGAGCTTTTTGGCTGGTCAGCCCTATGTAGAAAGGTAAACGAGGTATAAAAGTTGAATTACTTAAATAGTGAATAACTGCTAATCAATCTAATATTATATTATTAACCACATAGCTAGAAAGATGAGCAGTTTGCATGAAAAACGTCGAATAATAATTAAACGGTCGACAACTAAACTTACGTATAACTTTGTTGGACATTGATTGAACGTAAAGTTTAAAATGAATATGATATTGTATATATATTATTAAATTATTATCAATCATGTATGGTGGTTAAAGAAATAACAGTAAATATGTGAGGAAAAAGTAAGGAGAATATATACAATGAAATAAATAATATACTATCTAGGGAGTGAACAAGTTACTCAGATATTTCACAGAAGAAGAAAAAGACATATGCAATTAAGTATGTAATGACATATATCTGTTGGGAACATTAAGTGATGTTGTCGTCATCCAGTTACAATTGGTGGGCAACCATATTCATTACATATATATGATATGATATATACCTTTCCCCGTATACGGTAACGGTACAATTGGTTGCCGACCGTATATACATTTTCCCACTTCATCTTAGCTTTATTATTCCATGTCCCCAACCCCAATCATAGGATAGCCTTAGCCTTCACACAACATATACTATACAGACTAAGACCATCAGACAAAAAATGATATAAATAAATGTGTACTGGGACATTCATTACCATACATACACTTGTGTGTTTGTTGTCTGTACTCTGTACATCATATTCCTAGAATTTTGAGACCAGGCCACGTTTTGTAAACAACGATATATTGTATTCTATAATCTATACAACACAGCATAACCCAACACAAGGGGAAACAATACGAGTAATGACAAAATTCGATACTTCATTCATTACAAAAAATACGATTTGATTTCTTCCTTCTTGCTATACAATACAAGGTTAACAAACATGGGTTGTTACTAAATATTTGTACAGGAGATTTACTTGGTGACAAGGACAGACAAGAAGAGGTGGCGAAATCTTCCTAGTAACAAATACCCTAAACCACTAATCTTCCACGATGGACGACTTGCACTCCGGCCGACTCCGATCTCCTCCCTCATCCTTTTCATTTGGGCACCCTTCGGCCTCGTCCTCGCTATACTCCGATTGGCCGTCGCCATCACTCTCCCTTTCAGCGCGTCCATCCCACTCCTCACATTCCTCGGCCTCCGATGCGTCATATCTGGCGTCAAAGTTCCAACTACATCATCATCATCGAAGAAAAAAGGTCAACTCTACGTGTGCAATCACCGGACGCTCCTGGACCCACTCTACCTATCCTTCGTGTTGAAGTATAGCTTCACCGCGGTCACCTACAGCATAAGTCGTGTCTCAGAGATGTTGTCTCCTATCAGGACCGTCCGATTGAGCAGGGATCGACAACGAGATGCTGAGATGATGGATGAGAGGCTCATGTGTCTGCAGGATCTTGTGGTTTGCCCTGAAGGCACCACGTGTCGAGAGCCGTATTTACTGAGATTTAGTCCGTTGTTCGCGGAGTTGGCAGACCAAATTGTGCCCGTCGCGCTGGATGTCCACGTGGACATGTTTTATGGGACTACTGCCAGCGGGCTCAAGTGTTTGGATCCGCTTTTCTTCCTCCTAAACCCTAGGCCCCAATATTCCATCCAGATACTTGACCCGGTTTCCACCCGTGGGTCGTCTTCCTGTGATGTGGCTAATTTTGTACAGGGAGAGGTTGGGAAGGCGTTAGGGTTTCAGTGTACTAAGCTTACACGGAAACACAAGTACTTGGTTTTGGCTGGTAATGATGGGATCCATAGACGGTGATAAGAAGAAACGACGTCAGTTTTGGTTGCAAAATTATCTGAGAATGAGAATGCGTTGGTACGTGGACTGAGCTGTTTGAAGGCATATATATATAAGTGTAATATACTTATACCATATATATGCTAACATGTAATACACAAATACTTTGTTTAGGTGATGGGATGTTTGAATTAATTGAAGAAATATTGAAATTGATGTATGGTGTTAGAGTGAAACCTTGAAGTTGGATTTTATTTGCATGCTTTCACATTTTACCTATGATATATCATTCCTGACAGTTAAATTGTTAAAAAAGAAACTTTTGAGGTGATTTGTGGTAGTTAACTAATTCATTAATTGAGAGCCTTGACTTATTATAATTGAATAGCGACGCATTCTCTCCACCGTAGGCCAAGTATGTTGCTATATATCTATTGTCTCTATCTTTATTTTGATAAAGAAATCGATCCATATATGTCTATCTGCAATACTGTTCCTAGATAACTAAGTAGACTTAAATAATCAGTTCCTTCTTGTAATATGGAGGGCCTTTCTGTAGAATTCTCCATAATTTTCAAAACAATTGTTAGTGATTCCTGTGCCCACTACTCTAACTAATCCTCTTGTTAGACATGACACGACAAGAATTCCTACTTTTCGCAACGGAAAAACAGTGATGGAAATAAATTGTTGCTAAATTGGTAAGTTATTTGCGACAGTTTTTGTGATTCCGTTACAGATAAGTTTAACATCTTTGGCGATGGATTCATCCGTCGGTAGAAGAATAGAGTTTTGCGACAATTTATTAGTTCCGTCGCCTTTGACCTCTTAACAATATAAAATGTTTATCGCCTTTTGTAGATGTCGAACCTGCGTCAACTTGGCAAATGAAGCAATTTTTACCATCGGGCTGCAAGAATTTTCATGTTATTTAATGTTGCTCTATAACATTTGATGAGATTGATTTTCTGTCAGATCTAGGTTTTGATCAAACCAAAACTTTCATATCTAACTTCATTCTTTTCATTTCATGAAACCTCTCAATTCCTTCACCACCAATTCGAAATCTCGAAGAAACCCTCTCAATCTACTTCCACAATTGATCCTCGTCCCGACCTCTCTTTTTTCGTCGTCGGTCGATCCTTACCTTCCAACGGCCCAAAAGTTTCAGCGGGGAAGAGGAAGACGACTGCAGTAATAAAGTAGAAGATGAGGAAGACGAAGAGGACGTCGACGGAATTCAAACTACTAAGGTTCATTTCCCTTCCTCTAATCCATCCCCATGTTCTTCCTCTTCTTCTTCTCTCCAGTATAAGGACTTCCTCCCTCATCACCTCTAGCACAGCTTGGCGGGGCGGCGTCCGCCGCTGTTATCAGAGCAATAAACTCCTGCCACAATCATGGCTGCAAACTCACCCTCATCTTCTTTACCCACCCTTCCCAACCCCTCTACCACATTCGCAGTTAAACTCACACCAAACAACTACCTCCTCTGGAAGCTCTAATTCGAGCCGTTCCTTGCCGGTTATGACTTAATCGGCCACATCAATGGATCCGATAAAGCCCCTTCTACTCTCACTGAAGCTGGAGCCCCTAATTCGAAATACAAAGATTCGTTCCGCTGCGACCAGATCGTTTTCGGCTGGATTATATCCTCTGTTTCCGAAGGAGTTCTTCAGACTCTGGTCGGAGTCACCACCGCTGCCGCCTAGACGTCCCTCGATGCCGCGTATGGCCATGACACTCAGTCACAGGTCCGGTCCTGTCTATCTCCAACGCGTGAAGGCCATCGCCGATAACCTTGCCGCGCTCAATGATCCTGTCTCCAAGACTGACCTCATCCAGCTCATTCTCCGCGGCCACGGACCCTCGTATCACGCTTTCTCTCGCTCTCTTCGAAACTGGTCGGATCCGCCCTCCTACATTGAGTTACACGGTTTAATCCTCACAGAGGAGCTCGAAATAGCTGCCGAAGACTCGGCCTTATCCACCGGACCAGCTTTTTCAAATTATGTCGGACGGGGGACAGTCGGCCGGAACAGCGAGGACCGCCGCAGTTCACCTAGGGGATTCCCCTTCCCAATCGGTTGCGTGAGCTTCTTACCGCCTCCAACGCCTTGTGCCCTACTTCCCTGGCCCGCCGGCCAACAGTCTTCGGCGCATCCTACCTCCAGCCGAGGCCTCCTTCCATTTCCTCATTCAAGCCGCCAGGCCCAGCCAGCCGGCCCAAAAGAGCTCATGTGCTTCAACTGTCATGGGAAGGGCGGGTTAATAAGCCCATTCAGTACCTTACGTTCGGGGTATTAACAAATCAGTACCCACCGTTTGAAAAATAACTTGTGAGTGTCATTCGTATGAAAATTTAACACAACCATCTGAATGACAATTTCGTCCAATTTTGTCGTTAAATTGCCACATCACGCATCCTATTTTATTTAAAATGCTAATGTGGATATATCCACATCACCTCACCTGAATAAAATGAGCCCCTCTGCAATTTCTGTCTCTCTTTCTCTTTCTCAATTTGTTCCTCACCTGAATAATTATTCCCTTCTTCTTCTCTCTCCACCGGCGGAGCTCCGCCAACCACCGCTGCAATCCACTACATGTCCAGATCCAACTCAATACCTCCACCGTCGCCGCCTCTATCAGCCCCGCCCTACCACCCCCAATCTATCATTCGCCTCCCCCGCCTTCCTTAAGACGGCTATTGGCGCCGCTCTACAAGCAACACTCCTGATCACCAGAGTATTGATCAATTGAAGCTTTTTTTCCTGAATTGAATGTTAATTCGTTGAACAGAGCTTTTGTTTGTCACGAATTAGGATTTAATTTGAATTCGAAATTGGATTGGGCTGGATTGTATTTGATTGTAGGTGAGAATTCCCAGATGGTGATGAAGGCGCGGATGAGGTAGTGGAACATCACAAAGTTGAAGCAGCTCCTTACCTTGTTGGTTCGTTGCTGAGCGAGCTTGGTAATTTGACGAATCTTGATTACTTCTAGATGGCGGATTGTAACCTCGAAGATTTGATTCCTTACTCACTTGGTCGGTTGAGCAAGCCGGAGAATCTGGATCGAACCTAACTAATAACTAACCCAAGGCAAAGGAAAACAAATAGGGAGGGGTTTTAATTTTCAATTGACGGATCAAGCACAACTAACGTGGATATATTCACATCTGTGTTTTAATCCAAATAAGACGTGTTATGTGGCCGTTTTACGACGAAATTGGATAGAATCGTCATTTCGGATGAATGTGTTAAATTTTCATACGAACAACACTCGCAAGTTATTTTTCAAACGGTAGGTACTGATTTGTTAATACCTCAAACGTAAGGTACTGAATGGACTTATTAGCCTGGGAAGGGCCAACACTACCGCCAGTGTCCTTCCCCCCGCCAGCAGGCCTCTTCCCAACCCACAACCCATTTCACCTCATCCGGTCGACTCATGGACTCTGGACTCGGGCTCGAACCACCACTTAACCAATAACCTGGCCAACCTTCACCTCCATTCTGAATATCAACGAACCGACCAAGTTCATCTTACCTATGGTAATACCATCCCAATCTCACTCCGGCTCTTCTATTGCTCAATTACATGCCTCCACTATATCTCTAGATAATATTTTATTTATACCAAAGTCTTGTCAAAATCTTCTATCTCTAAGTGCCTTAACCCGTGATAATAACATTGATGTCCTGTTTTATCATGACATTGTTTTGATTCAGGATTTGATGACCAGAAGGGTCCTCTACCGAGGCCGGAGTAAGAATGGCCTATATGTTATTCCCATGACTATGATTCGTCCCCCTGTTGTTGCTCATGCTGCTTCTCTCCCTGTTTTGGCACCAAAGATTAGGACACACACACTTGGAAAATGTTAAACGTGTGCTTCATCGTTATCACATTTCTTTCCCAATAAAAGGCTACCCTCTGCTTGCTCGGGTTGTTGTTTAGGCAAGATGCACAAACTCCCATTTCCCATTTATGATTATAAGGCAGACGGCCCACTTGACTTGATTTGTAGCGATGTGTGGGGACCGACCCCTATTTTTTCTATCACAAATCAAAGATATTATGTGCTTTTCTATGATCATTTTAGCAAATATGTCTGGCTGTATTTTGCTCGTTATCGTTCTGACCTCCTCTCTATTTTTATCCAATTTCGTTCTTTAGTGGAAAAATTCTTTGGTCGTCCTATCAAATCTTTTCGTGCAGATTGGGGTGGTGAATACCAGGGATTATCCAGTTACCTAGCCGAGCATGGAATATTAGAGCAGACCTCGTGCCCCCATACCCCCGAGCAAAATGGGTGCGCTGAACAGAAGCACCGTCACATAACGGAAACTGGTCGTACCTTACTCCATCATGTTGCGGTCCCACTAGAGTATTGGACCTACGCCTTTCAGACGGCCGCCTATCTCATAAACCGGTTACCCGCCTTGCCCATTGCCTCCAACACACCTTATCATAAATTATTTTATGTTGATCCTAATTACACGCAACTCCGTATTTTTGGCTGCTTATGCTTTCCTTGGCTTAAACCGTATGCTAGGCATAAACTTGATGCTAAATATGCTCTATCCCTTTTATTGGGCTACAGTCTTCAACATAAAGGCTATTATTGCTTAAATTTATACACTAAAAAGGTTCAGATTTCCCGTCATGCCATTTTTTATGAGACTGTGTTCCCTTTCCAGTTACCCCAATCCATACCCCGTGCCCCGAGTCCAGAAGAGTCCGACCTCTTCCCCAGGCCCACACTGCCCCTTCCTCTGCCTATCATACAACATGGCCCACCAGCCCATGTGCCCCCCCCCCACAGCAGCAGCCCGCCAGCAACTCCTCCCCTGGCCCAACAGCACCCGACCCAATCAGCCCATCAGCAGGCACATCTTCACCCCAACAGCCGCCACCTACCATTTCCCCACAGCCACCTGGGCCTCCTCCACCAATCCGGCCAACCACCCACACTCATCCCATGGCCACAAGAAGGCAAACCGGCTCCCTCAAACGAAAAAATTTACTCGGCCCATACTCTGGACTCAAATCAAGAACCCACTTGTTTCACAATTGCAACCAAACAACCCGAGTGGCTCCAAGCAATGGAAGCCGAATTCAATGCCTTACTCCACAACCACACATGGATATTGATTCCTCCCCCATCAACGGGACACAAAGTCGTGGGAAACAAATGGGTTTACCGGATCAAACGCCACCCGGATGGCACGATAGCTCGCTACAAGGCTCGCCTCGTTGCTAAGGGATATTACATAGAAACCTTCAGTCCGGTGATCAAAATGGCAAGCGTCTGCCTCATCCTCTCCCTTGCCCTCTCACAGAACTAGCCGATCACACAGTTGGATGTCTCTAATGCCTTTCTCCATGGTGACCTACAAGAGATGATATACATGTCTCAACCTCCTGGTTTTGTCAATCCAATTTTCCCTAATCACGTTTGCCTTATGAAGAAATCTCTCTACGGATTGAAACAAGCTCCCCGGGCATGGTTTGCTTGCCTCCGTGATGCCCTGTATGGTTTCAGTTTCAACGGCTCCAAAACTGACCCATTCACTTTTCTACTACAACACCGGCGGCAATATCATCTTCGTCCTAGTTTACGCCGATGACATCATTGTTACCAGCTCAAATCCAAGTCTAGTCGCCTCCCTCGTCACACATCTACAAGTCCGCTTCTCCATTAAGGAACTTGGTGACTTACACTACTTCCTCGACATCGAAGTACACCATACCCAGGACGGTATGACCCTCTGTCAAGCCAACTACATTCGTGACCTCCTAGATTAGGCTGGCATGTCTGATTGCAAACCATTACACACGCCATCACCGACGACGACACCACTATCCACAAATGCCCCATTCCATGATCCGACACTCTTTCGCCAGTTGGTCGGCGGATTACAATATTTGTCCATGACAAGGCCGGACATGGCTTACACTACGACATGCCTATCTCAATTCATGCATGCCCCCCACAACTAACACTGGTAGCATCTCAAACGAGCCCTCTGATATCTCCAAGGTACCCCCACACTCGGTATACACCTCTCGTCAAATTCCTCTCATCACTTACTTTGTTTCACTTATGTAGATTGGGGTAGAGACTCGGTTATGTCATCTACCTAGGCTCCAACATTATATCATGGTCAAGCCGAAAACAGAAGACTGTCTCGCGCTCCTCCATCGAGGCTAAGTACCGTGCCCTTGCCACGGTCGCTTCTGAAGCCTTATGGCTCCAATCCCTCCTTCACGAGATTGGATTCCCCGCGACCCGGCCACCCAACATTTGGTGTGACAACCTATCCGCAACCTATCTATCTGCAAATCCAATTTTCCACTCGAGAAGTAAGCACCTTGAAATCGACTTCCACTTTGTTCGAGAGCAAGTTGCATCAAAGAATCTTCTCATCTCATACATCTCCACTAAAGACCAAATAGCGGATGCACTCACTAAACCATTACCGACCAAGCGCTACGAGGATCTTCAGTTCAAGCTCAAAGTCCGGTCGTCCTTTGGCTTGCGGGATGGTAATAATAATATACATTGAATGAGAAATATCTCCCATTTGATTTAGTCTTCCCTCTCTCTCCCTCATTCTCGACACTACTGTTGCCTCTATTTTTAGTGCAGAATATTTTCTGTTTCTCATACTTTCCCTTTGTAAATCTTTCCCGTTGTAATCCCTTTTGCATATAAATATATCATCTTCATGGCGAAGGTTGGTATGTGAGATTTCTCCTATTTTATAGCGGTAACCAAGTCATATATCATATGTAACATCCCAACCTTTTCTAACAAGATATTGTCTGCTTTGGGCTTTCCCGTTGTAATCCCTTTTGCATATAAATATATCATCTTCATGGCCAAGGTTGGTATGTGAGATTTCTCCTATTTTATCGCGGTAACCAAGTCATATATCATCTGTAACATCCCAACCTTTTCTAACAAGATATTGTCCGCTTTGGGCCCAGCCCTCACGGATTTGTTTTTGGGTGTTCGTGGGATTCGAACCCATGACCTCCTCCTCTCAAGGTCAATACCCCACCACTACGCCCCAAAACGCGTCACGTCAGTTAAGGCTAAACTATTCCACATAGCCCATGGATCTCCCCCATGCTTTGACGATGTGAGATTCGCCTAGGATGTCACATACACCCCCTCAGGGACTCAACATCCTCGTTGAGTTTTTCCCCACCATCGTTCAAGAGGGACGGGGAGAGGCTCTGATACCACTTGTAACATTTCAACCTTTTCTAACAAGATATTGTCCGTTTTGGGCCCAACCCTCACAGATTTGTTTTTGGGTGTTGGTGGGATTCGAACCCATGACCTCCTCCTCTCAAGGTCAATATCCCACCAACACCCAAAAACAAATCTGAGAGGGTTGGGCCCAAAACGAACATTATCTTGTCAGAAAAGGTTGAAATGTTACAAGTGGTATCAGAGCCTCTCCCCGTCCCTCTTGAACGATGTTGGGGAAAACCTCAACGAGGATGTTGAGTCCCTGAGGGTATGTGACATCCTAGGCGAAACCCACATCGTCAAAGCATGGGGGAGATCCATGGGCTATGTGGAATAGTTTAGCCTTAACTGACGTGACGCGTTTTGGGGCGTAGTGGTGGGGTATTGACCTTGAGAGGAGGAGGTCATGGTTCGAATCCCACCAACACCCAAAAGCAAATCTGTGAGGGCTGTGCCCAAAGCGGACAATATCTTGTCAAAAAAGGTTGGGATGTTACAACATCTATCTTTTCTTATTCAATTGCTGCTTTGAACTAATGTGGTCTTGAATGGATGTTTCAATCCTTCCTGCTAGGGTTCCTTTTCTCTTAGTTCCTTGGTATATTCAATCTCATCTATAATCAATCATGATAATGCAGGATCCATGACCTAAAATCTAGAAAAATGTTGAAAGAATTCGGTGGCCATTCATCATTCATAAATTATGCCATATTCATAATCACAAGCGATTAATTCTTGAATGATGTGGCTAGCTTCTCCACTTGACCTCTTCCATCTTGATTAATGTCTTTACTATTGCTTTTCTGCTTGTTATAGGAAGGTGACGCGGTTGTGCACTCATTTGGATAGGGCTGCTTGTCAGTTGTCTAACTCCATTGCCAAATTTGTACTGCTTCGGCTACTAGTCTGGTAAATTAGAGCATCTAATGAAGGTGAGTTTTTAAACCTAGGACGTCCCATGCACTTGCAGCTAAAGACATTAACGGTCGTTTCAACAGTTAGCTCCCTTGTTTTTATAATTTTCATATGTTTTGAGTTGAGAATATGTTTAGCAACGAAAAGGCCGTCGCAGAAAACCTACACTTGGGCGACGGGTTCCAATCGTCACAGATGATGACATCTTCAGCGACGGATGTATTATTTCCGTCGCCTTGGACTTTCAGCGATGCAGTTGTAGCGATGGACAGGGCGACGAACATTTTCCGTCGCTAAATACTTTTGGCGACGGATATTTGACTTTCTACGATGGATTTTTTCATTGCTAAAGGTCAATATTTTTGTAGTGTGAGAAACTAAGGGTACAAGAATTATAAACATGATATTTAATGTCGGTTTTAATCCGAAGATTGACTAGTGCATAGAGGGAAAGAGTTCTATTATTATTCTGTCGAGGAGAAGGATATGAAGAAGATGTGTATTTGTATGGCAGCACAACCATACTAATTTATGAGATTAGGGTTTGCTAGGGTTGAATAGAGTAATAAGTTACTAAACTACCCTAACTAACTAAACCCTTAACATATTATATTGTAATTTAATCCTGTGATTCACCAATTGAACCAATCTTCGGAGATTACCCGACTCGATTCACTTCTGCCACTTGACTCATTATGACTTGCATCGTTTCACTTATGGTTAGCTAGGTATAAAACCTATGCTAACTCATCCAAGAGAGAGAATAATTTATTCTTCTTCTTTTCAACGAAACCGGTATTGAACTGCTATGCTAGGAATTGCTGGTGCTTGAGGGTTTCTGGATCGACGATCTCCAACGATCCTTTGGCTTCTGATGCTGCCTTGTCCGAAGTTGAGTCTTCGCTTCTCTTGCTCTTGCATGTTCTTTGTTTCATTCTTGTAGTTCCATATATATGTCGTGTTGGGTTTCTTTGCTGATTCTTATGGCGTTGTTTCTATACCTATAACCTCGTGTGATTCTATATAGTGCTGTTGGGATGAGTCTCCCCTCCTGAGAATCCGTAAAGTAGGGTTTTATGAATTGTGTAACCAAATCTTGGTGTTCATCTCGTTTCTGAGATTTGTTGCGATTAGGGTTTAGGGTAAAATTGTTGCGATTCATGTCTCGTTCTGCAGTCTGATTTAGTATCATTTTACAAAGTGGTACTAGAGCGTTTGATCACTCCAATGCTTCGCTATTGTTCTCTTGGCCTTGGTTTTATTTTGCATGTTGCTGGTTTCATTCTCTCTTGGCTTCTTGAACACGATGTTTGGTATTTATGTTGGTAACAATCGCAAAGAAGAACGAATAACGAACACCAAGAATTACATGGTTCCCCAACATTATATTGAGTACATCCATGAACCAACCAAATTGCTAGTCTTATTGCAGATGAAAGAAACGAGAGTACAATAAAAAGAGAAACAAAACTCAATTAACCCTAACACCTTGGAAAGGTAGGGTTATATACCCATGTCCCTAAATATGCTAAACACATCGGGGACATGGGATGGACCTTCTGCCGCCCAACTAACACCCCCTCAAATTGACGGATGATGACACTCGATTTGACAATTATCAGCCTCATTTAAGCGACATTTTCTTGCTTGAGACATGGTTTTTAGGGTAAATTAGGGTGTTTTCACTCGATTGCTCTATTTCTACCATTTTGGTTACTTTGGCCCGTTATGGGTCTATTTGATGTGTTTTCTAGTGCTTTCGTGAATTGGAGAACTTCCAAAATACTCCCCTGCCAACACTGAAGAATTCGGCCAGAACTTCCAAAGTTCTCGCTGAGGAGTTTCACACACAGGAGGATACATGAGAAATTTCAGAAGAAGTCCTCGGCGAGAACTTCCAAAATTCTCACCAAAAACTATTGGAGAGTCACACACAGGAGCTTCTGAACTAAAGTTCTCGGCGAGAACTTTCAAGGTTCTCGCCGAGAAGTCCTCTCTTTTCCGGCGCAAATACGAACAAACCCTATTTAAGCAAACCGGCGGACATCATTCAGATATACTTTTTCCACGGATTAATTTCCAGACTTCAGAGTCCGAGAGAGAGTTGAGAGCATCCTCGGAGTTCCCGGAGAGATTGTGACGCCATCTTTCCACCTCGGAGTGCTCGGAGTTAAGAGTTGAAGATTCTAGAGATTGAAGCTTCTCGGATTCATCAAATTAGGTTTTACAGTTCTTCTCTGTTCTTCCTACCTGTGATATATTCCTTGACTGTTTTCGATTCTCTTGTATGGAATATGAGTAGCTAAACTCATAGAGCTTAGATTAGATGAACCCTAAGTGACTCGGGGCTTTAAAGCGGTCACGGATTGGCGGTAATTAAATTCAGATTCAGACAGTTTCTCTTGTATGTTTGGATTGTTCTTCATTGCATGTGTTTCTTTTCTAGCTTGATCACCTAGACTAGATTCTTGTTAAGCTGAGGATATTAGCGAACGTTCGCCTCACTTTAGAACATCAAATCAACAATTAATCTATTCAATGGAGTGTGCCTTTCCCAAGAACCATTTAGGATTAATCCACTGCTAAAGTAACTCATAAATCACTAGTAATCGCGCTAGTTAGTTTTCCGTTGCAGAAGTGAACGCACGAACGATTAATTAATCTTGGGAGTTAGATCGGATAGAGCGAACGTTCACCGAACTTAAACCTAAGTGTCAGGAGTTATGGTGGTGTCTGAGATCTAAATGAATTAGGATTGAAAACCGCTGGTCCTGTGATTGCCAATGCTCTAGTGATCTTAGGGGGATTCGAAATCTAAGCTTGTCTGTCGTCTTGTTAAGTCAGACCAATCTTTCTTTCTTTCTTTGTTTTCATTTCAATTTTTGCTTTATAGTTTAGAAGTCGTGGAACTCACACCACGCACAACGTGTTTAAATCTGAGTGAATTTTTGATTACTTTGATTAAACGACTAGATGAGGCCCGTGGAATACGATCTAGTATATTTCGGTATATTAGTTATTTGATACACGCATTACAACGTTCATCAAATTGGCGTCGTTGACGGGAACTCTTCTAATTATTTGAAAGAAGAGTTGACACTTTATTCTTACCTTTCCATCTTTCATTTTTCCATCACACTTCGATTTTACACCGGTTATGTTTGTTTTTGTCATTTGTAGGATGTTTACAGGTTTATGAACCACCCATTCACTCGTTCTCTTCAAGACTGACAAGACAAAGAGCTCAGGCAAGCCGGGTAGTTCTGCTCCGCCTATGCAACCGCGAGTTTCGAAGCAAGCTACTACCGTTCCGCCCCCTTCCTCTTCACCTATTAAGACCGAGGAGTTTAAGGAGAGCTCCTCGTCTTCTTCCGCTTCGTCCATGTCGTCAGATTCCTCGCCACCCTCTCCCCTCGCAATGGCTGCTCAGAAGAGTCTTGCGAACTATAATAAACTGAGCGCAACTAGTGTTCGGTCCTCCATTGCCGTGCCACGCAGTGCAGATGATCTTGACTATGAGATCAAGATCTCCTTCCTGGGAATGATCTCTAGGGATGTGAAGTTTGAAGGAAAGCCGCATGATAATCCATGCACACATTTGGCGGATTTCCTAGCTATATGCGAGACCTTTAAAAGTGGGAGTCTTGATAAGAACACCCTGTCGTGAACGTTCCCGTCCGCGGCGCGCGATCACCCGACGTCGCGTCGGCCTCTTCGTTGGGTTTGATAAAATGTTTGGAGTCGCCACAATTCACTTAAAGTGGATTGGACACTTAGAGCCCGATTCAGGTTATTAAATCTAAACCGGGCTAGGTCTGCGTTCAGAGATCTGGATAAGGGGGACGGTTACGAGTGGGGAAGGATTAACACCCCCACAGCGCCCGGTAAACCGGTACTACCAAATTCGATAAGTCGATTGATGTGCTTTCTATTAAAATGTGCTTAATTTATGAATTGAGATATTCACGTGTCTGCCTCACCGTCCAAGTGTGAAGAAGAACGCTACCCATCCCGATAATTTTGGATAAAAAAGGTTTTAAAGATAAAATTGTTTTAAAGTTGGACTCGAGTCTCGTGACTGCCTACGTATCCGGAAACCGGAATCAAAGTCCACGTAGTTCGATTTGAAAAGTTGACTTGAGTTGGTTTGCAACCGAGTGGTCTCGGTTTGTTTTAGTTATTTTGAAAGTTTCTGATTTATAGGTGTGAGGGTTTCACGCGAAATCATAAAGTCCGACGTTACTCAGCTCAATTTTAGTTGAAAATATAGTTTGTTTTATTTTATGAAATAGTTTCACGATCTAAGAGATCAATGAATTTTTATTTGTTGGGCTTGCGTCGATAGACTGCCTACGTATCCGATTCGTATCAGAATCAAAGCCTCGTAGTTCGAGTGAGGCGAAAAGACGTGGATTAATTTTGATTGAAAATTGAGTAGATGAGTTGTGTCGAATTAATATACTATGGCAATTATGAACTTTTGCGCGTCTTTGCTCGTGTAAAAAATACGCTTATAATTTGACCATTACATCATATTAATATTAATTAGGTAGATAATAAATAGAACTTATGCTAGAACAAATAAATAGGTAAATATTATAATACCTAATTAAAACTTAATTAGCTTATCTCAATGTCATAGATTGTAATATATTTGGGCCACAACAACTAAAATATGCCCTAATTTCAAAGGAATTAAAGTTTGGATATATAATAAATAACCAAACACAAGTTGAGCCCAAATCTCGGCCCGAATCTACAACCCCTCGGACCAAAATCGGCTCGAGTCAATGATTCGGCCCCCCTATTTTGGTTAGCTCATTCGGTGACAGTATCGTAATAAAATGGTCGGTGGCAAACTTGTAAATAAGGGTGGCCGAATTAAAACCCTAATTCAGACATATTTAAGCCAAAGTTTGAGACAAAATTCAGTCTCTCTTTCTCTCTCCTGATGGACGGCACCTCTTCTCTCTTCTCTCTATTCTCTATTCTCTTCATACCTTATTTCTTATTTCCAGAAACAAAGACAATAACCAAACACCCTATCAAAACAAAATCCACTCACCTTAACCATTGAAGCCGCCGCCGTCGATCTATCGTCAGGGACTACGCTCCTTGTGCCGCCGGTCTGAACCTCAGCCACATGCACCACCGCCGTCCGCCGAGCTCTCCAGTCGCTGTCGTCGTTCGATCGGATGAAGTACACCCCGCCGTGCCGCGCTCCCAGCGCTGACCGTCGTTCGACGTTAGCCCCACCGTTGGCCGCCACGTCCGCCGAAGCTTCGCTGATGGAGCCTGAGGTCTGCCCCGTCGCCGTCGATCTCGAAGCCGCCGCCATCAGCCGTCCAAAGATCCGCCGCCGCCGTCGAGACCGTTGTTGCTGAGTCGATGTAGCCGCCGCTGCGTCTCTTCGTCGTCCGTCGCAGCCGCACCGCCGCCAAGGCCGGCTCGAGTCCGCCGCCGTCTTCCTCGTGGTCGCGCCGTCCGTAGGCTGCCGCTGGTGCTGCTCATGCCATCGCCGATCTCGACCCATCCGCTATCCCTGGTGTCAAGAAAGGGTAGAGTGTTTGTCCATGGGTCATTAATTTGTTAATCCTAGACTCCACTAGGGTAGTTCTTTCTGGATTTGGGTGCTGACATGGCTATTGAGGTTGAAAAATGGCTGATGGCGTTTTTTGGCTCTTTATTTGTTTTCAGGTTAAGCCTGAACTATTAGGGGGTTGTTAACAGAAGCGAGATACCAAATTCACTCGAGATGGATGGCTGGAACATTACCCATTAACATCGACAAACTATCTAAGGTTGGATTCATTAGCTATCTCTTGTTTGTTTGTTTGCCACTTAGCTTTTCCAATCGGTTAGGGCACTCATGGGATGTGGGATTTTGGGTGGCAGTGACTTGACCTCTTGTTAGATTAGAGAATGAAATTGTGGGCTACTAAAAGAGAAGTGTCTGGTTTTGTAATCTATGGACATGAGTTTTTGTAAAGCTATTGAGTTTACTTAGCAAACTAGATGTTAGGTAGATTCATGTAATGGGTTTTTGTAACGTAAACTTAAGTACCAGTTCTAGTAAAATACCCATAGGAATATAAATGTAAGCTTAAATGGACTGTTAGTAATAGTTAGTGTTACTATAAAATGATAGCTTGAAATGAAACGTTAGATGTTTGTTAGCATGATAAAAGAAAGCTTGAAATGAAGTGTTAGTAGTTAGAGTTACCATGTATGATTGAAATGAAAATGCTTGAAATGAAGCTAGTATAGCATAATCAAAGTAGAAATCCCTTTAGTGTTGGCCTTGCTCATTAGAACAAAGTGATTTAAAGGGTGATTCAATACTTATCATTTTATTCACTTTGAAACATAGATAACAATAGGGAGCTTAGAATAAGTAGGGAAATCAAAGCCTTGAATCCACTTATTTGTAACTTTTGTTCGTAGGAACACAAGCTATGGATTGTTCTGCTTTTCATTTAACCCATTAGCAAAATGTGCAGTATTCACAAACATACAATGAACTAAGAAAGCAAAGATTATGAACTTATGATAAAGAGATCTGTTTTGTAGGAGGAAACGAAGAGAAGAAGATGGAGCATGAACAGTTGCAGCAACAATAGCACAAGAAGAAAGAAAAAAAAGAAGAGAAGCAGAAGCTTCTGTCGAAGCTAAAGCACACAGCTACAATTGTTTTTTTTTGTGGTTTTCAGTGTTTTTTCGCAGAAGAAGTAGAAGCTGTGAGCAAGAGAGGAAATTAGTCAGGTGCTGACTCATTATGGTGCTGAATGGTGCTGAATCAAATCTCAGCCATCCATGGGTTTGGCCCCACAAGATCAATGGCTATAATAAATGAGAGTGTCAGAAGGGTAAAATAGTAATCTCGTCATGTGTTAAAGTGATGGAGAAAGTGACTGAAAAGTAGGAAAGAGAGTACTCAATTTTTCTATTCTCTTTCTTCTAATGATTCAAGTACAAATCATGATTCGTAACGTTTGAGATATGATTCGTAACGTTTTGAAACCAATTTTGTATTGGGTTATAGCAAGTTTCGTATGGGTTTGAGTTCATGTTTCGTAACGTTTGAGACATGTTTCGTAACGTTTGAGACATATTTCGTAACATTTTGAGAACTAATTTTGTATTGGGTTATAGCAAGTTTCGTATGAGTTTGAGTTCATGTTTCGTAACGTTTGAGATATACTTTCGTATTAGTTATGTGGGTATTTTACTTGAAGTTCTAACCCTTGTCCATTTTCTCCCCCTTATTACGTAGTATGTTCCAAATTGATACGAATAAGATCTCAAAGTATATGTTTTGCGAATTATTAGAGTATATATTACTTAATTTCGTAACACTTGATGTCATGATACACATATAATACTTCCTCTTCTTTTTCTTCTTCTTCTTTCTTCTCCTTCCTTCTTCTTCTTTCTCTATTCCAGATCTAGATTTTTCTTCTTCTTCTTCTTCTTCTTCTTCTTCTTCTTTTCTTCGTCTTCTTCTTCGTCTTTCTCCTTCCTTCTTTTTTCGTCTTTCTCCTTCCTTTTTCTTCTTTCTCTATTCCAAAATAAAAAAAGGAGAGAAAAAGATAGGGAAATTATTGATTTTGAATTTTGAAAATGGAGGGAGAAACAACATGAAAGTATTACGAATGTAACATGAAGAACACGAAAGTGTTACGAAATAGCTATGAAAGTAGTTGAGAGAAAAAAGGAGAGAAACAAAAAAAGAAGAGAATCTAAAATTGTGTATCATGAGAGAAAAAAAGGGGAGGGAAAAAGGAGAGGGAAATAAAAAAGGAGACAAAAAGAGGGAAATGAATAATTTTGAATTTTGAAAATGGAGGGAGAAACACATTCTTTTTCTTCTTCCTCTTCTTTTTCTTTCTTCTCTATTCTCTTTCTTCTAATGATTCAAGTACAAGTCATGATTCGTATGGTTTTATAGCATGTTTCGTAACGTATTGAGAACCAATTTCGTATTGGGTTATAACAAGTTTCGTATGGGTTTGGGATCATGTTTCGTAACATTTGAGAATTACTTTCGTTTTAGTTATGTGGGCATAAAATAGACAAAAAAAAAATGGAGAGAAAAAGAGAGGGAAATGAATGTAATACTTGGTACTTAATTCGTAACACTTGTTTTTCTAGAGAAAAAGAGAGGGAAATAAATGATTTTGAATTTTGAAAATGGAGGGAGAAACACATTCTCTTTCTTCTTCCTCTTCTTTTTCTTTCTTCTCTATTCTCTTTCTTATTTTTCTTCAAGTACAAATCATGGTTCGTATGGTTTTATAGCATGTTTCGTAACGTTTTGAGAACCAATTTCGTATTAGGTTATAGCAAGTTTCGCTTGTGATCATGTTTCGTAACATTTGAGAATTACTTTCGTATTAGTTATGTGAGCATAAAATAGAAAAAAAAAAGAAAAAGGAGAGAAAAAGAGAGGGAAATGAATGTAATACTTGGTACTTAATTCGTAACACTTGATACTTGTTCGTATGATTTTATAGCATGTTTCGTAACATGTGAGAATTATTTTCGTATTAGTTATGTGGGCATAAAATAAAATAAAAATAAAAAGGAGAGAAAAAAAGAGGGAAATGAATGTAATACTTGGTACATAATTCGTAACACTTGTTATTCTTGAGAAAAAAGAAAGAAAGGAGAGAAAAAAGAGGGAAAGGAGAGAAAAAAGAGGGAAATGAATGATTTTGAATTTTGAAAATGGAGGGAGAGACACATTCTCTTTCTTCTTCTTCTTTCTTCTCCTTCCTTTTTTCTTAGAGGAAAAGAGAGGAAAATGAATGTAATACTTGGTACTTAATTCGTAACACTTGGTACTGATTCGTATGGTTTTATACCATGTTTCGTAACATTTGAGAATTACTTTCGTATTAGTTATGTGGGTATAAAATAAAATAAAATAAAAAGGAGAGAAAAAGAGAGGGAAATGAATGTAATACTTGGTACTTAATTCGTAACACTTATTTTTTATTGAGAAAAAAAGAAAAAAAGAAGAGAAAAAGAGAGGGAAATGAATGATTTTGAGTTTTGAAAATGGAGGGAGAAATACATTATCTTTCTTCTTCTTCTTTCTTCTCCTTCCTTCTTCTTCTTCTTCATTCTTCTTCTTCTTTTTCTCCTTCCTTCTTCTTCCTTCTTCTTCTTTCTCTATTCCAGATCTAGATTCTTCTTCTTCTTCGTCTTCTCCTTCCTTCTTCTTCTCTTCTTATTTTCTCTATTCCAGATCTAGAATCTTCTTCTTTCCTCTTCTTCTTCATTCCTTTTTCTTGTTTCTACGAAAACATTACGAAAACGAGGGAATGTGAGGGAGAAACAACACGGAAGTATTACGAAAGTAAGATGAAGAGCACGAAAGTGTTACGAAACAGTTATGAAAGTATTTGAGAGAAAAAAAAGGAGAGAGAATAAAGGATTACGAAAGTAACATGAAGAGCACGAAAGTGTTACGAAACAGCTACAAAAGTATTATGAAAATTGATAAAAAATATTACAAAAACTGATATTATAAAACAATAACGAAAGTATTACGGAAATGGTTACAGACATTACGAAACCCAACATATTTCAACCAAATGTTACGGAATCAATTTTTGGCACCATCAAACAAGAAAAGAACACGAAAAATATGAAAATGCAAAGATTCATACACATTATGAGGGTTGTATGCACTCTCCCGACGTTTTCATGCGTAGATCCACCCCCGACGTGCTATTTCCCGGCATAATGAACACACAAATCTCCTCTTTGTTCATGAAAAATTGAGAGAGAAAAGGAGAGAGAAAAAGGAGAGAGAAATGGAGATTTTTTATTTTTGAAAATAGAGAGAGAAACAATGGTGGTTTCTCAATTATATAGTAACTTTTTATGTTAGATTTTTACTGTTCACATGTCAGATTCGTAATACATGATTTTACCAAAATACCCTGTTCAGCACGGTGCTGAATCACCTCATTCAGCATAATACCATTAGCCAGCAAGAGATTGTTTTGGTTAGTGGTCCTCAGGGATTCTGTTGCCTCCTCCTTTCCAATGAACGAGTTAGTGTTATATTAGGACAAGAATTCTGACAATTATGACGAGGTGGCACCTTTTGATTGATCTCCTGTTTTTTTTTAATGAAATGGACGAATAGCTGACTGCCGACCTCAATCGAGGGTTGAGCCAATTGTGTATCATAACAAAGTTGTAGGAAAATTGAATGGGCCAAACCCATTCGTTAAAAAGATTTAAAAGTGGCCTAAGTCAAATTTTTATCCATTATAGTTCGAAATGACGAGTCGATAACCAACCCTATGATGATGAGTAGCTTGATAATCAAACGCAAATTCAGAAGTAGTTCATATTCAAGAAACAAAATGAGTAGATGATTTTAATTTTTGTTAATTAGGTAAAAGTTTTAAAGGAAATTGTATGAAAGTAATTCAAATTCGGACAAAATAGGTTATCACACCTATGCTTCGACATTTCCCATCTGTCTCAAAGGCCAGCGAAGAGATGGCTAATAGAAAACGCCGAAAATACAAACTGCGATCTTGCTCAAATTGGTAGAGGAATACTTTCCTCTTTAGAATTACAGCTTAGAAGGAACATTACCTATCGTTCAGAAGGAGGATGAGTATAGATGCGGAATGAATAAAGGGAACTCCTCTACAGTTGCCCTCATCTGGCATCGAACAAAGAATGTGCAAGCGGCGAAGTATGATGGCCATAGAAAACCTCTAGCCCGAGCGACCATATAAATGGGACGACTTGCATCAAGGATTTTGTAGGATGGAAGGATTTCCCTATGATAATAGAAGTTAACAGTTGAGAAGCACATAGCCATGATTCGTATAGGAAGGATGGAGCCTTATTACCATCATTGCCGTTATGTAATCTCAATTGAACCGTTACAGTTGGGCCCCATCAATAGGCGATGCGAACAATATGAGAAACTAGTTGAAATCTTTGCTCGAGGTATGAATGAGGAGTTTGCTAAACCGCTCTTACTCCAGCAGCTGCTATGCTTCACTTCGCTAGTTGTGCTTCCAAGTCAAGGAATTGGGAGAGACAATCAGAAGGAGTCAAGAGTAAGCTTAACATTGAAGAGCATATCAAAGCAGAAGTCCAGAAGCATTTAAGGAAGGCTGGCGCGCCTATTAACCCTCCATCAGCCTCTGTCTATGTAGCTGACTGTGAAGGGTGTGAAGCTTGTGCTCAAACGGAGGGAGTTGCCAGAATTTTGGAAAAACAGATGTCTGGTCTATGGATGAGGTGAGCTTTATTACTCATGGCTTCCCTAATAACCAACAAGGCTACATCGGTTACCGCAACTACATGCAACCTCAACAGGGAAGTTTCCAAGAGCAACCTCCCTACAACTCCGGAGCCAACCAGAACCAAAACAAGAATCAAAATAGCCGACCATCTGGGTCATACCAAGAGCAGAAGCCGAACAACCAATCTGGAGGAGTATATCAGCCACCACATAGAAACCAAGGCAACTACGGTACAACACCTGACAATCACCAGAATCAGTACCTGAACAATAATTATCAAGGCCCTCCTGGATTCACCGGAGGACAACAGCCCCAACGACCCACACCTCAAGACAACAAGGAAACCGAGTTGGATAAGAAGCTCAATCAGAACTCAAGGCTTGATGATCATGACAACCAGTTCAAAGCTCAAGCCATCTTGAACCAGGAGCAGATTGCACAAGGTCATAGAGTGGAGAGCCAAGTGAACAATATCGCTAGCATGCTCTCTAGCGGTCGTCCCTTCGGTAAACGTGCCAAGCCAGACATAATCAAACCCGAAGAATGAGCACGTTAAGACTATCTCCACTCAAAGTTGTGAGAGCCCAGCCGCTACTACATCTCCCGATCCGATCATGACTCCTGATGTTGTAGCTATTGATATACCAGAGATCAAGGAAGAAGAAGAGAAGGCTACCTCGCCAAGAACTGCACGAGCACCGGAGCCACCTCTTGCTCCGTATCAGCCAAGAATTCCTTTCCCCAAGGCGTTGCTACTAAAGGGAGGAGACAAGGACAACTCAAAGAAGAAGAAGAAGGAGGCAACTTCCACTCCCTCCAAGGGAGAATGCTCTGCCGTCCAGTCTCGATAGCCGTCCATACCTATCCCAGCTAAGTGTTCCGATCCTGGTTCTTTTACATTGCCTTGCATCATTAATGACATTGAAGTTGAACGTAGCTTGGTTGATCTAGGCGCATCCATTAATGTCATGCCTATGTGCTTATATGAGAAACTGAACTTAACTGAATTAAAACCAATGAGCATGCAATTGGTATTTGTTGATAGATCTATGAGAGCACATAGAGGATTGGTCAAGGACGTGGTTGTTCGATGTGGTCCGTTTACATTTTTAGCTGATATTTTCGTCATGGATACTCGAGAGGAGGATGTTACTCTTCTCCTAGGCTGACCTTTTATGGCAACATTCGGCATGACAATTTAATGTCCCTAACGGATCATTAACATTAAGCCTCGGTCAACTCCGTTACTAATGTCACTCCAAGTGTTTCTTCAAAGATAGCTGCTACCGCTGCTGAACAGGTAAGCAACCGAAAGAATAAGCCTTCGGCGCAGAAGCCAAGGAAGAAGGAGGAACCAAAAGCATCCTCTTCTAAATCGCCGCAAACTAAAGATCCTGGCGAAGTGAAGAAGAAGAGTACAAAAAAGACCAAGATGGTGTGGAAGCTAATCACTCTGCCACCCTCTACCGAGCCAATTCCTCCGCCGCCTTCTACCAGGCCACCAGAGAAGGATGCACCTTCGAGAGACCTCTTCGGGCCATTTGAAGTCATCAGACACCTTCCCGATGGACGAACTCAGTTGACCCACATCAATGGGAAGCGTTTCTTACTTACCGGAGGTAAACCGAAGCTATACTTCATCGACTCCGATGCAAGCGTGAAGGAAATCCTGAATTGGGACACATCTTGAGCGCCATCCAGGTATCGTGTAGCTCAAGGACGTTAAGCAAGAGCTCTTCGTGGGAGGCAACCCACGGCTGGAGTTAGTCAGTATTTTATTTTTGAGTCAGTTCTCGTGTCCAGAGTCGGTTTGGGGGAGCCAAAAGTGTCATTCATGGTTTCTTATTTTTCTTTTGTGTGTCGTGTGTTCTCGGTTGAGTTCCAATTTATTTGGGATTTTCCCGATTTTCATTGATTTTGTTTTGATTTTCGAAGTTGCGTTGCTGGTGTTTTCGAAAATCTGTTTTGAACTGTCAGGTCAGTTGAAAGTTTTCGGCAAGAACTTTGGTTTTAAACCCACTGCCTCTTGTCCCTATTTTCGACAAACTTCTCGCCGAGAACTTTCATAGCTTTTGGCGAAACATTTTCCAAACCCGGTGCATTTTGAGTCTTGTTTTAAGTGTTTTCAAACAAGTTTTGGGCGAGAACTGTAAGGGCCCGTTTAGTATCACTTTACTTCCACTTTGATTCCACTTTCTGTTTTGTGATTCCAAAAAATAATAAAAAATCATGTTTAGTTGCTCTCTTTATTTATTGATTTGGAAACATGTTTTGAAAACTAGAACTATTTTTGGAAGTGAAAAAATGACGTTGCCACAAAACTGATTTCTGATTTTGATTTGTTAAAAAGACAGGGAAAAATAAACTCAACAGTCTAACAACCCACTCTTCAAATTGTAACTCTAACTTTTTCTTTTTCTTTTATATTTTCTGTTATTATTCTTCGTCATTCATGGAGTTAGCTTTTCAACAACTATGCACAACCTCTTATAAAAGTTGATAAACCTGCACCATTTTCCATACAATAATTTCCAAGAGCTGACTCTCTCTTTATCTTCTGCAAAGTGCGGTCTGACACCCTTCTCACTTTGGTATGGTCTCCCTTCTTTACTCTCTCTTTGTTTTTACTTATAATATTTGATTGGGTTGTGCTAAATGACAAAGGAGAAAGGCTATTTAATTAATATTGAACCCAAAGCAACACAGAACACAATTTTCACTTTTCATTAATCCTAAAGCTTTTATTTCTTCATTACTTTTCCAGCGTGCCACATTTTCAAATTGTGCATAAATCTAAATGCTATTTATTAATTAGGTTTTGTTTTTATTCATGTAGAACGGGTAGGAAAATTGATTATATGATTTAGTGCTTTATATATATATATATATATATATATATATATATATATATATATATATATATAATATATATATATATATTAAGTGTATTGTAGTGAAAGGTAATTTGATGTCAGTCACGTGTATACAGTATTTGAAGTTCGCGTGTTGTATGAAATGTTTACATTCTCTATTGTTCATATATTGTTGTGTGATCGCTCTAATTCTCATATTTTTTTAACCATATATGATGTGGATCGATTGTTTATGACAATAAACTAATCTAATTAAGCGATGTTTAGTGTTAGTATGAATAATTCTCAAGGTAATGATGATTGCGTGGAGATTGATGGAAAAGATGTATGGCCTGAAGCTGTAGAATTAGAGTTGATGAGTTTAATGGTCGAGGAAGTGAAGAAGGGAAATCGTACTACCATTACGTTCTCCAAGACCGGATGGAAAACTATTCAAAAGGGATTACAAGATAAGTTTAAGAAAAGCTAGTACAATAGAGCAGACATTGGCAGTCATGGCTGAGAATTCAAGGAAGAGAAATGAAATGTTAGAGGAAAGAAATGCTACTTCGTCGGCATTGGGAGCTGCTAAGACTGAAGCATTATTAAGGAAAAATGACACTTCTACTATCCTTGAATGTATGAACATTATGCAGGATATGGATATTGATGGAGTAGAGTTCACCAAAGGACTAGATCGTTTACATGCTATGCCCGTGTTTCAGCAGTTGTTCCTCAACATGAACGATGAGAGCAGGAGAAAGTGGCTTAAGTCATTGTCTACTGTTTAAATATTGATGTATTCATTGTTTTTTAGCACGTTTATGTTTTTAGTATTTTGCTTGTTGGGTTTCATGCTTTCTTGAATTAGATGGATTTCAAACATACTTTCATTTGGGTACGACTATCTTGTTATCTCGAATAATTGTTGAAGAATTTTTTTTGCAGGAAAATGACAGTCTTTAATGACTATGATAGTGATACTAATGAACCATCTGACACAAATAGCGATGAATTATATGACACTGATAGTGATGATGAAGCCGCCCGAAATCTATTGTTGGTGTTGCTCTTAAAAAAGAAGAAGCATAGGTTTCCTTGTTGAACTTCAACAAGACAAGGACATGATTGGGACAAGAACTACTACATGGGCATAAAAATAGAATATATGAAAGTTTAAGGATGGATAAAAAAACGTTTAACCATTTCTGTAAGGAGTTGAAGGAACATGGTGGGCTAAGATCGAGTAAGAATGTCATAGTTGTAGAGCAGGTTGCAATCTTTTTAAGGGTCCTTACTCACTCTAATATGGCTAGAGATGGTGCCGAATTGTTTCAACATTCAACTGCTACTATATCAAAATACTTCTGCCGTGTCTTGAAAGCAGTAATTGGGTTGTCCAATAGGGTAATTGTGGCGCCCAACTTTCGTGAAGTGCCATCAAGAATATCTGAAGATCCCAAGTTCTATCCATACTTTAAGGTAAGTTCCATATTTATTTTTGTTTGGTGGACTCATTATTATTCGTCCCATGTTTATTAATTGTTTAATTTGTTACAAGGTTGTGTTGGTGCAATTGATGGTGTCCACATAGATGCTTGCATTCCAATTGACCAACAAATACCTTTTCGAGGACGGAAAACTACAACGACACAGAATGTAATCTGTATTTGCAATTTTGACATGTTGTTCACATATGTGGTGGCAGGATGGGAGGGTACAACAAACGATGCTAGAATCTTATCAGAGACGACATCCAATCCTAAAAATCAATTCCCGATGCCACCACAAGGTAAATTATATATTTACTTAGTCAAGTTTTTTTGTTAATAATAGAACTATGACACTCACTTATTAATTATTAGGAAAATATTATCTTGTGGATTCTGGATATTCAAATATTCCTGGATTTTTGGCACCATATCGGGGTATTACATCACATTATCAAGAGATTCGACGACGAGGAGGGCCTAGAGGGAGAAAAGAATTATTCAACTACCAACATTCTAGTTTGCGAAATGTTATCAAACGGTGCTTTGGCGTTCTGAAGGCCAGATTCCCGATTTTGAAATTTATGCGTAGTTACAGTTTCAAAAAGCAGACACGGATTGTTATGGCCTGCTGCGCAATCCATAATTTCATCAGGTTACATGATACAAGAGATGAGTTGTTTGATCAATTTCAAGATAGTGATGCGGAAGATGCAACAGTTGAACCATTCATAGCAACAAAATATATCAACAATTCAGCTCAAATCAGAGAAATGGCTGAAAGACGTGATTCAATCGCAAACCAAATATGGAATAATCAACAAAGTGCTTGAGTGACTCGGTGATTCATCATACGTAAAGGAAGTAGTTGGTAGCTAGGTTATTTTTGTACTAAATTAGTCTTCCAATAATGTTCATTTAAACACAATTTCGATTTCAGTTTTCAATTAAAAAAAAAGTGTGCCAAGTAAACATATTTTCACTTTCAACTTTCACTTTGATTGCAATTTGTGTTTGTTTCCAAATTGTCTCTGTTTTCGAATCAAACCAAAATTGATATTAAATGGGGCTAAAAGTTTTCGCCGAGAACTTCAGTCAAAATTTTAAAATCTCCCCCTTATCTTGTATTCGCATTTGTACCGCCCTCATTTCCCAAAGTTTTCGTCGAACCAATCCTTCCCCCTACATCACCGCCTATTTTAAGCCGCCAATGTCCACCATCGCCAGTTGACTCCCCTCCCTGTTCCTAGCATTCCGCCTCTTAGATCGTCCGAATCGGAGCTTTATAGCTTCGGTTCCACCCGAAACCCCGCCGTTCGAGTTTTTGCCGATTTCAGTATTTTTCATCCATTTTCTGCAATCATGTCTTCAAGGTTAGTTGTTGGGTTTTCAATTTCGAATCTTTTGACATATTCTTTGTTGAATTTCGTTGAACTTGATTTTGGTTGACTTTTCGATCTACCTCGATTTGCGTGCCTGCTGTTTCGGTGTGAATTGTGCTGAATTGTTCAAACTTATTTGATCTAGATTGCTTAGGGAGTATTGTGCCTTGATTTGACAACATTTGAACTTAGTTTTCTATGTTTAACTATCAAATGTGTTAGGATGTATACTTTTGATAAAATGACGGTTTGACTTTGAATCCTTGATGTCATTCTGTTGTCCCGACGGTTCCTTTGGATGCCCTAGGATCAATTATGGTTATCGAATGTTTAATTAGCTTATCCATGCTCGGTTTCCCTCGTTTCTTTGTGAAATTGAGTTTTTCGACCAAGTGTGGGGTAAGATGTCGGTTTAACTAATTTGGTTTTCTGTTTTTGACAACTTTTAGGAACAGGGGTAAGTGGCCGAGAGTTAGCGGTGCAGGATCATCTTCCGCCACTCCAGACACCGGAGCTGGTGCCAGTGCCCCCGCCCCTGTCACTCCCGCTCTCGCCGGTCCTCCTCCGCCCAACCCCAACCTTCAAGGAGTACATTGGTTCATCGCTAGACTTCCAGACCACTACTTTGACCACTACTGGAGGATCCGGGACATCCCTCCAGCCGACGTTGCACCTCTTTCTATGGAGTCTGTCCAGGAATTTGATCAGGAGTGGCACGATAACGTCAGCCACTCCCTTACCGCGGCGGGACTTCTGGAGCTCACCACCATCACCGAAAATTTTCCACACGTCGCTCTCTAGGAGTTCTGGAGCACATTCGAGCTCGACACCGCAGAACAGGGCGCACTCAAAGGTGATCACTTTCCGTCTTACCGGCCAAAGGTGCGAGCACACATACGATGAGTTCACCCACTACCTCGACATTCCAGCCGAGCACTACGTCGGTCACCACCACGGATGGGAGAACAACAAGGTGAAGGACCCGGTTTTCGATGCACTCTGGAGCCACATCACCGACAGCCCTACGTCAAGCCCACCAACAAGAACTACGTACGTATGATCTCTCACCCTCTCTTTCAATTTATTCATTACGTTTGGCATCGTTTTTTGTTCTTTGCTCCAGAGCGAAACTACCACCACATAGCCACAGAGGAGCTACTCCTCTTCAGGGCCATCCATGAGTACTACCCTCTTCACCCGGGTTGGGTTCTTGCCCGCCTATTCAACCAGAAGATCAGCTCTAACAAGCTCCCGCCCTTACTCCTTGACGGTGCTTTCATCGGCCGACTCATTGCCGGCCTCGGCCACTCCGGTTCTTGGGATCCTTGGATCCCACCCGTCTAGGTGCACACCGTTGGAGTAGAGCTCGCCGAGGAGTTCGGGCTCAACCTGGCCATTGAGCCAGAGGTGTACGTTCCAGCCCCCATCCTTGAGGACCCTGGGGCAGAAGAAGAGGAAGAAGATGAGGATGAGCCCCATCAACATTAGGAGTTCCATAACCAGGAGCCCCAGCCAGAGCCTCAGGCGCATCGCCAGCAGGTGCCACCCCAGTACTCCGACGAGTATGGTCAGATGCTCACTCGTCTAGAGCAGTGGCATGACGGACTTCTCCTCTGGTTCCCACAAGTGGCAGATGGACCGAGTGGCGTTCGAGGACAGAGTCACATCCTGGCAGGCAGAGCAGGATGCCAATGGATCATCACTCAGCGTCATCACGCGGAGGAGGAAGCGGCGCGACATGCGTTGCTTGATCATTTCCAAATTTCACCGCCCCCATCCCCACCTGAGGGTTAGTGATCAGGTCGTATCCCTTTCCTTTCTTTTTATTTATTCTCTTCGGATTTTGATCCTACTTTTTTCTATGTGGATTCGGAACACTTGTCCCGATTTCCTTTTGATCTTTTGTTGTTTTTGTTTTTGTAGGAACTTTTGTAGCTACTCCGCTCCACTCCGGACTCTCCCTGCTCACCCCCTACACCGACCATCTCGTTCCATGTTCTCCATATCTCTCTCCTAATGTATTCTTGTGAGGACACAGAACTGTTTAAGTGTGGGGTAGGAGGTAGAATTTGCATGATCTTGTGTGATTTTTTTTTTATTTCGTGGCATATTACATTCCTCTAGCTTAGAATTGCTCGGTTCTTGACTTGTGATGTTAAGTTGTCTTTCAATCTTTCATAATGATGCTTAGATGTAACCAACTTGCATGCATTGATGTTAAATTGCCTGGTCAGAACAGAAAATTGTATCACGCTTGTAGTATTTCAACTTGATTGCATCAAAATGATCAAATCCGAGTAGCAAACCAATTTGTGAGCTTTTGATCCATTGCACGTAACTTGCAATTTCAATTCTTTTTGAGTGGATTTCTCGTACCTTGAATGAGTTTGAATTTGCATGAGACCTATTCGAGATCACACGATGACACGAGTTCTAGGAGGATAGAAGCACCTAGAATCAACTACTTAAGCCATAAAGCCAACCCAACGAAAAATCCCTTAGGTGTAAACCCTTGCGCTTGGCCTTTCGTTCGGTTCGTTATACATTATAGCCATTTCCCATGTTTTTCATCACCCCGTTGATCCCCTGTGGTAGTAGTTCTAGATTAGCCTACCGGAAGTTGGTTTGTGGTAACCTACCTATAGCCATTAAACAGGTGGTCTTAGCTATTATGTCCAAATGTGTAAACCCCTCTAGCAACTTGAAAAAAAATCGGCACTAAGAGAAAATGAAAAAAAAAGAAAGAGAAAAAGAAGAAAAACAGAAAATCCAAAAAGGTCAATTGAAGTTTGAGTTCAAAGTTGATTAGTATAGTTAATAATGTTCTTCTCCCTACATATGGAAGAACGAAGTCAAAGAAAATGTAAAGAAAATTCAGAAGAAAAAAATGTAAAATAAAGTGCTAAGTTGCTTGAGGGTATCATAGGACGAGCGTACACTATTCCACCCGTGTTTGGTTAGATGGTAGGAATCCATAGGCTAGATTCGAGGGAAGTTAGTTGAAAGCTACACCGCACGAAAGCCAATTCAATCATTCATCCCATCATCCATTCATCATAAACCCTTGTAGTGTAGGATCGATATAGTCCCTTGCGAAAGTCCTTTTGACTAGTTACTCGTGTTATCACAGTGGTGGAGATGTGGTCGAATTGCAAACATATGACGTACTTCGGTCGAGAAAGTGATTTTAGAGCAGAAACACATACCTAAACATAGAGTGCGAGAGTCCCCTTGTACTAAATATTATCTGTGTGAGGAGTCTAGTCGGTTAGGTTGGATTTGTGCTTGATTGGTGATTACTCCATGTTGTGTGCAGATAATTAGTGAGACCAGGTCGTTTGGTTGACGTGTATGCATGTTAGGTTATTTGTTCTAGGAGTAGCAGTTTAATAATTCATTGTGAAGGCTTGAATTTTAACTTGATCGATCTCGTCATTTCTGAATCTGAGTGCGTTCTAGTTTAGTTTGCTTGAGGACAAGCAAAAGCTTTAGTGTGGGGTATCTGATGACACTCGATTTGACGTGATTATCAGCCTCATTTAAGCGAAATTTCCCCTACTTGAGACATGGGTTTTAGGGTAGTTTAGGGCGTTTTCACTCGATTGCTCTATTTATATCGTTTTGGTTACTTTGGCCCATTATGGGTCTATTTGATGTGTTTTCTAGTGCTTTCGCGAATGCACAGGTTTTTGCCATCAATAAGTAGCCACAGACGTTCTCAGGAAGAGAAGAAACCTCAAGGAATTGGTTGGAATCGATCCAGAAATCATACAAGTGAAAGCCAAAATACTCCCCTGCCAACACTGAAGACGAGGAGTTTGACGCACAGGAGGATTTTAGAAGAAGTCCTCGGCGAGAACTTCCAAAGTTCTCACCGAAAAATATTGGAGAGTCACACATAGGAGCTTCTGAACTAAAGTTCTCGGCAAGAACTTTCAAGGTTCTCGCCGAGAAGTCCTCTCTTTTCCGGCGCAAATACGGACAAACCCTATTTAAGCAAATTGGCGGACATCATTCAGATATACTTTTTCCACAGACTAATTTCCAGACTTCAGAGTTCAAGAGAGAGTTGAGGGCATCCTCGGAGTTCCCGAAAAGATCATGACGCCATCTTTCCACCTCGGAGTGCTCGGAGCTAGGAGTTGAAGATTCTAGAGATTGAAGCTTCTCGGATTCATCAAATTAGGTTTTATAGTTCTTCTCTGTTCTTCATATATGAGATGTATTCCTTGACTATTTTCTATTCTCTTGTGTTGAATATGAGTAGGTAAACTCATAGAGCTTAAATTAGATGAACTCTAAGTGACCTGGGGCTTTAAAGTGGTCACGGATCGGCGGTAATTAAATTCAGATTCAGACAGTTTCTGTTGCATGTTTGGTTTGTTCTTCATTGCCTGTGTTTCTTTTCTAGCGTGATCACCTAGACTAGATTCTTGTTCAGCTGAAGATAGTAGCGAACGTTCGCCTCACTTTAGAACATCAAATCAATAATTAATCTATTCAATGGAGTGTGCCTTTTGTAGGAACCATTTAGGATTAATCCACTGCTAGAGCAACTCATAAATCACTAGTAATCGTGCCAATGCACGGACGGTTAATTAATCTTGGGAGTTAGATCGGATAGAGCGAACGTTCGCCGAACTTAAACCTAAGGGACATGAGTTATGGTGGTGTCTGAGAACTGAATGAATTAGGATTGAAAACCGTTGGTCTTGTGATTACCAATGCTCTGGTGATCTTAGACGGATTCGAAATCTAAGCTTTTCTGTCATCTTGTTAAGTCGAACCAATCTTTCTTTCTGTCTTTGTTTTCATTTCAATTTTTCTGCTTTATAGTTTAGAAGTCGTGGAACTCACACCACGCACAACGTGTTTAAATCCGAGTGAGTAAATGACTAGAAGAGGCCCGTAGAATACGATCTATCTATTTCGGTAGATTAGTTATTTGATACACGCATTACAACATTCATCAACGGTTGTCTCGACACATCAATTTTCTAGCAAGAAACCAGTGTATGCTTGTGGTGACCAATTTCATCAAGAGGTCAAAAACTTGATCCTCAATCCAAATGTAGCACATCCGTATAGTATCATCAGCAACTAGGTCTCGGATAAAGTGCACGTGAGTCTCAAAATGTTGGGTCCTGTCATGGAAGACAAGATTCGTAGTAATCAGAATGACACTCGTATATTGTTGGCAAATAAGGACGCCGATAGAGAGGGGACACCAACAAGCTCCATAACTAACCGAGTCATCCAGACAATCTCAGAACAGACATCAGACATTAACCTATACTCGACCTTCGTAGACGACTTAGAAACACGTTCTTACTTCTTACAACGCCATGTAACAGAAGAATCACCAAGCATAACACACCATCCCAAAATAGAACATCGGTTCTCAAGACAACCGGCATGATCTGCATCAACATAAGCTGTAATGTCATAAGACCTGGAAGCCAGAAGAAAAATACCAATACTCAGAGTACCACGAAGATATCGTAGAATGTGATGAACCGCCAAAAATGAGGAACCTGTGGAGAGACATAAACTGGCTGACCACTTGAACCACATAAGACATAGTTGGACGTGTTGAGGTGAGGTAACTCAAGATGCCAACCAGTTGACGATATTGGTGCGAGTGTGGAAGAATTTCACTAGCGTCACGAGACAATCATAGATTGAGCTCCATAGGGGTAGAAACGGTTGTACACTCAGAGTAACCAGCCACATCCAATAAATCAACCAAATATTTCTTTTGACACACAAAGATGCCGCAAGATGATAGAGTAACCTCAAGACCCAGAAAATACGAAAGAAGACCAAGATCTTTGACCTTGAAATGACCATGGAGAAATGCCTTGGTGTGAATAATGCTAACAAAATCATCACCTGTGAGAACCATATCATCCACGTAAATAAGTAGAGCAGTCAGACCATGAGGAGTGCGATGAGTAAATAATGAAGGATCATTGTTATTCTGAGAGAACCCAAGACCAAAAATAGTAGTAGATAAATTTTCAAACCATGCACGAGGAGCCTATTTCAACCCATATAACGACTGTCGGAGATGAAAAACAACATCCTGCGAATCTTTATTAAACCCGGGAGGGCACTCCATGTAAATTGTTTCTTTCAAATATCCGTGCAATAGGGCATTCTTGATGTCAAGTTGGTATAGAGGACAATTCTTTTGAGACGCAAAAGAAAGAATCGTGCAAACCGTTTGCATAGCGGCCGGAGCAAATGTTTCGTCATAGTCAATACCATACTCTTTCTTAAAACCTTGTGCCACTAGTCGAGCTTTGTAATAATCAATTGTCCCATCTAGTTTATACTTAATTGTATAAACCAAACGTGAACCTATTGACAGAACAACCAGTCGGACGAGGAATAACATCCCACATTATTAAAGTGTGTAAGGTCGAGAGCTCCTAATCCATGGCCTCAACCCACTTCAGGTGTTGGCAGGCAAGGCGATAGGAAGTAGGAATTTGAATTGGGGATATTGAGGACCTACTAGATGAGTAACATATATGATGAAATCATGAAACTGATATGGGAGTTTCCCTCAGTTTGAGCGAGTCAGACGAGTAGAAGATGAGTCATCAGACAGATCAACGATCAAAGTAGATGTCATAGACAAAGAAGATTCAATATCAGTAGCGGGATTTGTCACTATAGGAACAGGAGATGAAGAAAAATTATCAGTTGAGGGATTTGACAACTCATGCATTTGCACATGTGCTGAAGGAGAATTTGTCTTATGATCAAAAGGAGGAATAGAGCTGGCTACGGGAACCTGATCTAATTCTTCATCAAACTCGGAGTGAAAAATACCAGGATCAACAAGAGTGTTAGTCTCCTTCGTAGAGTAATATGGTGTATGTTCGACAAACTTGACATGATACACAATATGTAATCGTCGTTGAAGAGGATCATAACACAAGTATCCTTTATGGTGGTTACTATATCCCACAGAAACACACTTCGTTGTCCGATATTGTAGCTTAGTACGCTCGTGAGGAGGTAATAGCACAAAGCATAAGCAACCAAATACCCAAAGCATAGAGTAATAGGGTGGTTGAGAAAATAATAATTGATACGACGTCGAGTTAGGTAAAACAGTCGACACTTGACAATTTATCAAAATCTCATATTGGAGTAAATGAGCTCGTGCCAAATCAAGAAACATGACGATGTATCCGTTCACCAAACCGTTCTGCTCAGACACTCTTGGACAAGATTGGTGATTATGAATATCATTAGACCGATAGAAGATTTGAAGAATCGATGAGGAGAATTCTTCCCGAGATCCGATCGAATAACCTTAATGATTTTTTCTGAAATGTGTCTGAACCATCTTCACAAAATTCACGGTTATCTGGTAAAGATCAAACTTCAGTCGGAGAAAGAAAATCCATGTATATCGAGTCTTATGATACATAAAGAGAGGAAAGTAACGATATCCTATCCGAGAAGTAGTTGGATGTGATCCCCACAAATCTGTATGAATAAGATCAAATGAATCGGATATAGTAGTAGCACTTGAACCAAATGAGTTCTTAATACCCTTTGTTGATATAAATTGGTCACATGTAGGAGTAGAATATAATGTTGAGGATAGACGAGAATGAATAATATTATGAGCAAACATATGACGAAGTTTCACCTCATGCGGATTGCCCAAACGAGAATGCCACAAACACAAACACATTTCCCAAAAATTTGTGATCATTGTATCCCAAACAATTAAAATAAACTAAATAACCATCTGAAACATCACCCAAACCATAATTTTCTGAAGTGCTAAGCAAAGAGCTCGAGTTATCATCTGAATCACAAGAAAAAATAGAAAACCATGAAGGTTGTCGTGGTCCAACACTAAGCTGTCACACCTCCTTGCCAAACTTCTCAAGATAGAAATTTCGTCCGTCCTTACTTCCCCTCCCAATTTGTTGCTTCGTCTTTAGATCCTGCACAACACAATCAGAACGAAAAAGGTCAATTGACAACAATTATCTGTCAACTAACCCACAAATAAAAGATTCAGAACTAGAAACGACACGTGAATGGTATTAGGGACTTCCAAAGAAGGCATACTAACATGACCAACTCCTTTGACATCCAAACATTGGCCATTAGCCGTTTCAATAGTAATATTTCTCACAGGATTATAAGTGTGAAAAATAAATAGTTGACCATTCATATGATTAAAGGATGCGAAATCAAGATACCAATTACGAGTATTACATAAAATGCCAGCAGCCAAGAAAGCAGCCAGAGTAGCAGATGGAAGAGCCCGAGATATAGCAGCTTGCACAATCGAGTCTATCGATGATATTAAAGCGACATCTGACGCAAGACTCGCAACATCAGAAGAATTAGTTCCTCCTGCCGAAGTGGACTGCACAGCAATGGCGAGTGTCCCAACCCAAGGTGGCTTATTTTTTAGTACCGGACATTCGAATATAATGTGACCAAAATTCTTGCAGTAACTACACATATTACGTTGCCTACAACGAGCAATAAAGTGCCCCAAAATATGACAGTGGTGACACTTAATTTCATTAGTTGAGGTAGAAGTGGTCTTAGCAATATTCCCATGTGACCGACCAACCTGTGAATAAAAATGCAGACGTCGACCAGCCGCGAATACCGTTCTCGTACCTTCCGAACTCGTTGCAGATGAGACAACCCGATCGATTTGTGATTGTGATGTTGTTTCGAGTCTCAACACAAACCAAATCCCCCAATATATCATACATATCGGTAATTTTTTTGGAAATAGTTTATGAACGAAAAACTTCAAACTCAGGTCTGAGTTTCATTATAAATTGAAGAACTCAAGTTCTATTTCTTTCTACCAAGATTTCAATGCTAGCACTGTAACATCCCAACCTTTTCTGACAAGATATTGTCCGCTTTGGGCCCAGCCCTCACGGATTTATTTTTGGATGTTGGTGGGATTCCTCTCAAGATAAACCCCCACCACTACACCCTAAAACGTGTCATGTCAGTTAAGTTTGAACTATTCCACATAGCCCATGGATCTCCCCCATGCTTTGTTGATGTGGGATTTGCCTAGGATGTCACATACACCCCCCTTAGGGACTCAATGCCCTTGTTGAGGTTTACCCCACCATCGTTCAAGAGGGACGGGGAGAGGCTCTAATACCACTTGTAACATCCCAACCTTTTCTGACAAGATATTGTCCGCTTTGGGCCCAGCCATCACGGATTTGTTTTTGGGTGTTGGTGGGACTCGAACCCATGACCTCTTCCTCTCAAGATCAAACCTCCACCACTATACCACAAAACGCATCGTGTCAATTAAGGTTGAACTATTCCACATAGCCCATGGATCTCCCACGTGCTTTGTGGATGTGGGATTTGCCTAGGATGTCACAAGAACTCGACGACAGCATGGATGACGACAAGACATCTTGCTTGGTCCACAACTTTAATACCTCCATATAAAAAGTATTGATATCTCGATCACATTGAGTAAGTTTTGCAGCTAATACTCAATTTTGAAAAGGCGAGATGTGCTAGCTTTTGCGTAGACCTTTTCAAGATGCGTCCAAATAGTTTCAGCTGAAGTAAACATACGTAAAGTTAAAGAAGTTATTTGTGGCTCAACAGAATTGATAAGCCATGAAAACACTTTGGCGTCATTAACTGCCCAAATTTCCTGCTCCTTCACAAAGGATTCCTGAGCCACAAGCAACTTGGGTCGCGGCTGTCGCATCTCCGACGTCTGAAGTAGACAAAGGGGGCGGTGCACTAGGCTTCACAGCACGACCATCAAGATATGATAATAAACCCTTACCAGCAACGAAGTAGCAGAACTGAAATCCCCACAACGAATAGTTCTTCCCATTGAATCACACCAGCAATGATTCCGATTTGCCCGAACTAAGCCTTGATACCATGATAAAAATCACAAAGTAAAACGAATAACGAACACCCAAAATTACATGGTTCCCCAATGTTATGTTGAGTACACCATGGACCAACCAACTCACTAGTCTTATTATCGATGAATGAAACGAGAGTACAGTAAAGAGAGAAACAGAACTCAATTAACCCTAACACCTTGGAAAGCTAGGGTTGTATACCCATGTCCCTAAAAACATTAAAAACACTGGAAACATGGGATGGGCCTTCGGCCCAACTACGCTATGCTTTCGTTTGTTAACCCTTTTTCATGTCTATATCGTTCGACTGACTACTATGTTCTTTGCTCTATTTCTGATTATGACAAATGCGATACAGTTGAAACCATTTAATGGAAGCACTGATTTTTCCATGTGAAAGATTTGGCAAACCTGGTTCAAATGAGAATCCTAAGTCTAAGGTTGTCTATTTTTTACTGTGGTAAAGATGGTGATTATGCTAAGGATTGTCATCAATGTGCTAGGGATGAAAATTTTATGGATAAAGATAATCAATTTTCGTTTAACGTGTTTCATGCATGCTTCAACCAAATGAATTGTTGATGTTTGCTTCTAGTCATTCCTCTAGTGATTGGATCCTTGATTCTGGATGAAACATTTATGCCACTCCCTCATTGGACATGTTTAGTTTTATAACTAAAGATGAAGGTAGGGAAGTGATGTTTGATCACTCCACCTTAAAAATTAAAGGCCTTGGATCTGTTACTATGAGAATGTTTGATGGGAGAATCAGGGTTATCACTAATGTCAAAGTGTTCCTTCTCTAAGAAGAAAACCTTATGTACGAATCCATGTTTGACGACCTTAATTGCCAAATTATCACACACAATGACATTAAAGATGTAGTCAAACATGGTAAAGTGGTCATATGTAGTATTAAACGTGGTGGTTTATACTATGTGGTTTCTTCTCCTAAGCTAAATGATCTTCACAATAACCATAGACATGGAGACACTATGTAAACTAAATTGTGGCTTAACAGGTTCAGTCACATTGGTGAACATCGCCTAGTTCAATTGTTTAGACATGGTGCTCTAGATAAACACCCTTGTGACCCTAGCTTCTATGAAGACTGTGTTCTTGGTAAGAAATCAAGACACTTCTTCAAGAAGTCCACTTATGTGGCTGATGGACGTGTTTTCACGCGCGTGTAGTGAAATAACTATCAAGCACAAAGCAAGATAGATCGTATTCCACAGGGTTTCTTCTAATCGTCTACTCAAATGAGTCAGCAAATTACTCAGGTTTAAAACAAGTTTGCATGGTGTGAGTTCCACGACTTCTAGTCTATGAAGCAGAGAAATTGTAATGAAAACAGAAACAAAAAAAAAAGTTTGATTGACTTAACAAAGCGACAGACAAACTTAGATTTCGAATCCCCTAAGATCACCAGAACATTGGCGACCATAAGACCAACAGTTTTCAATCTCGAATCATTCAGTTCTCAGACACCACCATAACTCCTGACCATTAGGTTTAAAACTGGCGAACGTTCGCTCTATCTCATCTAACTACCAAGATTAATTGACCACCCGTGCATTCACTTCTGCAACGGAAAACTAACTGGTGCGATTACTAATGATTAATGAGTTACTCTAGCAGCGGATTAACCCTAACTGGTTCCTACGAAGAGAAATCGTTCCAATGAATAGGTTAACTGTTGATTTGGTGTTTTGAAGTGAGGCGAACGTTCGCTACTATCATCAGCTTAACTAGAATCTTAACTAGGTGATCAAGCTAGTAAATAAACACAAAAACAATTAAGAACAAACCAAACATGCAAGAGAAACTGATTGAAACTAGATTTAATTACCGCCGATCTGTGACCGCTTTAAAGCCCCAGGTCACTTAGGGTTCATCTAGTCTAAGCTCTATGAGTTTAGCTACTCATATCCAATACAAAAGAATCAAAGACAAACAAAGAATACATCTTCAAATAGGGAGAACAGAGAAGAACTGTAAAACCTAATTTCAGATGAATCTGTGAAGCTTCAATCTCCTGGATCTTCAACTCCTAGCACCGAGCTCTCCGAGATGGAAGGATGGCGTCACGATCTCTTCCCGGCTCCTTGAACTCTCTAAACTCTCTCTCAAACTTTGAAGGCTAGAAATTAATCCTTGGAAAGTAGTGTGGGTAGGGTTTTCTCTCGAAAAAAGAGTCCTTGGAAAGTAGTGTTGGCAGAGTTTTCTTTCAAAAAAGCGTCCTCATTTGGTTGTGGCCACCGGTTTAGTATTTATAGGGTTTCAAAATCCCATCCGAAAAAGGAATTAGTTTTCGGCGAAAACTTGAGAGTTTTCGCCGAAGACTTCAGTGGAAACCTTAGCTGGATCTCCTATCTTCGACTGTGCAATTTTTGAATAAGTTTTCGGCGAATAATTTGGACTTCTCACCGAAAACACTAGTTAGAACCTGGGTAGTGCTTTCTTCTGGCTTGGTTGTCTTCTAGATTGATCTCGGGCCATTCCTTGAGGTTCCTTCGCTTCCCGAGCTCGTCCGTGGCTACGTATTTGACAGCAAAAACCTGCGTAATCTCAAAATCACTAGAAACTCATCAAATAGACCCATAACGGGCCAAAGTAACCAAAACGGCAAGAATTAGAGCAATTAGGTGAAAACATACTAAATTGCCCTAAAACCCGAGATTCGAGTAAGGAAATGTAGCTTAGATGAGGCTGATAATCACGTAAAATTGAATGTCATCAGTGGCAAAACTCATTCTAGAGTATGTTCATTCTGACTTCTAGAAAAACTCCATTGTTAGCTTACCTTACATTAGTCAACCTAACAGCGGATATGCATCCGCCATTAGGATACTTAACAATGGCTTATCCGCTATTACAAAGATTAAAAATCCATTGTTTGTTATCCGTTTTCTTGTAGTGTCTAGGGCCCTGATGAAGTAAGTAATATTGGTGGAAGGAGATACTTCCATTCCCTGATAGACCATAACTCTAGAAAGGCTTAAGTCATGCTTCTTAAAACAAAAGATGAGGCATTTCAGTCATTTAAGGAGTTGTACTCCTTGGTTAAAACTCAAATGGATCTCAATGTTCTGTGTTTAAGAATTGACAATGGTCTTGAGTTTTGTAACAGAGAGTTCAACTCTTTCTACCACGAAAATGGCATTAAAAGGCATCTCACTATTCTTGGAACTCCTCGGCAGAATGGCACTGTTGAGAGGATGAATATGACCCTTCTTGAAAAGGCCTGGTGCATACTGATTAGTGCTGGGATGATACTGTCACTATGGGGTGAGGTAGTGGTTACAGATTTATCTCATAAATCGATCTCCATCCTCAACCATCAGCTTTAAAACACCCCAAAAGATGTGGATTAGTAAAACTCCTAACATGTGCCCTTTGGTTGTACTGCTTACTCTCAAATATCTCGGGGTAAACTAAACCCTAGGGCACAAAAATGTGTCATGCTAGGCTATCCTGAGGGTGTGAAAGGGTACAAACTCCTGCTTATAAGGTTATAATCTTAAGGACTGTAACCTTTAACAAGCATGATCTCTATTTCAGAAATGCTCTCAACTGCTTCTGTTGAGTCTTCATGTATCTCTAAGAATTCATAGACTGAAACTGACAATGATGGATATTTTTATATCCTTTTTATTCGTCAACCAGAAGCAAATGATAAGTTTGACCTTGGCAACAATAATGATGTCCAGCTTGAGAGCTGAAAAGGGCACTCATAAACCACCTCACAGGGCTCTTCAAGTCCCCATGACACCTCAGGGCAACTTCACCAATTAGGTGGGGAGGTAAGAACTGAGGTAATCCCAACACCTTCACCCTCATCTTCAAATCCTGAAAATGTGGATGACTTGCCTGAGATGAATGTTGACAATGATATGCATTGTTTAGTTGATTACCAATTGGTTAGGGATAGAGCTCATAGGGTTATAATTCCTAATAGAAGATATACCTCTAATGTTGTTGAGTTTGCTGTCTACGCTTATGAATTAGTTGAGTCTAATAGTCTTAAAACCTTTTAGTAGGCTATTCGCAGCTCAAAGACTAATAAATGGCTTCCTGACATGCATGGGGAAATTAAGTCCATGCATGCCAACCATACTTGGGATCTTGTGCATGCACCCAATCAGATTCGTCTTATTGATATGGATATTTAGGGTTAAGGAGAGTAACAATTCATTGGAACCCCTTGGTACAAGTCCCACCTTGTGGCTAAGGGATTCGCTAAAGAGGAGGGCACTGACTATAATGATATCCTTGCCCCTCTGGTTAAGTACAAGTATCTGAGAATTCTACTTGCTATGACAGCTGTGTACAACTGGAAATTAGAACAAATAGATGTGAAAACGGCTCTCTATCATGGTGATTTAAATGTAACTATGTACATGAAACAACCGAAGGGGTTCGTGGATAATCTAAACCTGATCATGTCTGTCTTCTTAGAAAATCCATATATGGTTCGAAACAATCCCCTATGCGATGGAACATTAAGTTTGACTCTTGTATGAGGTCTTTGATGTTTGCTCAAAGAAAGTATGATACATGCGGGTTTTGTAGTTTTAGAGTCATAATTACGTAACTATGTACCACCAGTGGCACAATTTCAAAATATGTCCGGATTAGGGCAAATGTGTGGCCGGACCAGCACCTAGCTAACTGCAAGCTCGGCACTAGCCAGCTAGCGCGACGATCATAGGGAAGCATGCGCTGGAACCTTTTGCCCAGTTAGGCCTATGTTTGCCCAGTTAGTCCTCTACCGATATGGTTTTAGGGTTTCCATCGAGCTAGGCGCCGGCTTGCTGGCACCTAGCTGTTTGGAAACCCTGAAACCCTAGATATATAAATACACCCACCCACTTCAGTTTTCACAACACCTTCTTACACCCACCCACTTCAGTTTTCACAACACCTTCTCAAACTGACCCAAAGTTCATTGACGCAACATTTCTAGAAAATTTAGAATATGGCCTCTTCCAGTCGTAGTAAGTGAAATGGTTTAGGTTATTTTGTCCTAGTTATTGTCATTTGTTGTGTTGCACTAATTATTGCTGTCATTTAGTTTCAGATGTTGAAAGGATAATGCACAAGTTGAAGATATATGTGGCATCTGAGGAAAATCTCACATCGACAAAGCACATGAGAGATCCATGGGCTATGAGAAATATTTCAACCTTAAATGACATGATTCGTTTTGGGATGTAGTTGTGGGGGTTTGATCTTGAAAGGAGGAGGTCATGGGTTCGAATCCTACCAACACAAAAAAAAAAAAAATTCGTGAGGGTTTAGGTCCAAAGAGGACAATATCTTGTCAGAAAAGGTTGGGATGTTACAAAATCAAAGTTAACCACTACACTAAGGTTCAAATCAAAAGATACCTCCGTTTATGTTTGGTCTTATGGTTTTTTTTTGTTAATGCTCATTAAAATGTTTTAAAATATTCAAGTAAGGAATTATTAGAGTTGTGAATAGTTTATAAAAACTAAGAAATCTCAAATATCGCATTGGAGAAAAGTACTTTGTAAAAGGTTCTCATTAGAAGGCTTCTCATTAACACGGGTGTTTCCCTTGTTGGTACCCACTTTTTTGGAAGGGCGAAGGTCTAGATAACCCTCGAACACACACATGCGCACGCGTGGGCGCTGTGTGTCTGTCTGACCGGTTGATGTGGGATTGGCTAGGTTGAAACAATATTTTTTTGGAGACAATTTATTTACTTATCAGAATCCTTTTCTTAGTGGAAAAATATATTATTGAGTTCATTTTCAATTCGGACTAATAATCCTAATCGTAATTAACATGAAAACACGTTTTGAGATCCATCATGTCTCTCCACTAAACCCTAAAATCTGATGACAATACACATAAATTGAGCAAACAGAGTTAGAGATTGTTTTTCATAGATCTTCGATTTTCGCTTGAACCAAAGAATTTGGAGTGAGTGTTTTATCCTGAAAGCGACTGGTTGATAGTCTGTTGTGCGCAAGGATTTCAAAACTGTACCGAATAGGAGAATGGTATGAGGTTTGATGGTTCAACCGTGGTTTCATACCAGCTAAACCGTTTAGAACTGCTTATAATATTAATTTAAAAATAAATATATAATTTATTAGTAAAATACCGAGCTGAATAAATATTCACTGATTATCGGTAAATACTGGTAGTACAAAGTTGACAAAACAAAGATATTTCAGACCCAAGTTAAGGGGTAGTAGCAAGTGTTTTGGGGTGGGTTTGGGTTTTCTCCTGAGCGTTTCTTTTAGGTGTCGCTGCTATTATTTTTTGTGTAGTTACAATTTTAGTTTTTGGATACTCAGCCTCCTTATAGTTTTTGGGAGTTTGGAGGCTGGAGGCATTTTTGTATATGTGGACTTTTATACAGTAGGCTATTTTTTAAATGAAATTCCACCATTCATCAAAAAAAGTTGATAAAACACAACAAATTTAGTAGTAACCATATGCCTAACCATGACTTTTAAACATTAGAGTTAGAGTTAACAATTACACATCAAACGTCCACATGAAAATTCAAAGTTGAGTACAATACTACAAACAACGTCCATAGTCCACAAAATCTAACAACTGCTAAAAAATTTTACATTGACACATAGTTAATATCATCACGGAGCTTCGACGGACGGAACTTTGACAGACTTCAACTTAGAGCTTCCAAAAACAAAAATATCAGATAGAGTTTGGCAGAATGAGTGGACCTTCGTCAACTAAGAGTCGTTTATGGATGAAGCTTCGACGAATAGAGCTTCGATTGGGCTGGAAGGTTGGAAGTTTGAAATTGAAATCGTTAAATCGATTCTGAATATAAACTTGGAAGGCTCGTCGACAATTTTTATTTATTTCAGAAGTTATAAGTCTAATTCAAATATGCAATTAGCAATTGTCAATTAGGCTTAGCAAATGAATAAACTATAAACCATGATAAAGTCACCACTAGTACCTTATCTACACTGAAACCTCATAAATCAAATCACTCAAGTAATATTACGACAACATTTTTTTATTATCAATCAAATCACTCATATAATAAACTATGCTTAACCAAGATAAATCCTTACTTTGTAGCCTATCGTGGGAATTTTTCCCTATCAGGGGTCATTCGTAAACTAAATTCCCAAAATAGGGCTACAATTGAATCAATTCCCAAAAGGGGTTTGATTTGCCACATCACCTCCTAAAACGCCATTTCCACTGGCGATTTTCATCCTTGTTATTTCTGAAATCTTTATTTTTTTATTTTTTGTTTATGTAAGAAGAATACTGTGTTTATATATTGGGAAATAGCACTTTTCCCCTTTTTACTTTGCTAACTTAACAACTAGCCCCTATACTATAAAACGCTCTTTTTACCCCTCCTACTTTGACCAGCTTGTAGTTTCGGTCATTCTATTTCAATTATCGTTATCGTAAATTGAGGAGTTCTTGCTGAGAGTATGGTCAAATACGAAGAATTTTAAAATAACATGTTTTATTCATTGATTTCATCTTATCTAATCTATAAATACATTAATGCATATTCTCTATTTTTGAGTTGACACCTCAGCATTTTTTCAAATTGTGTGCCGGCCTGTTTCCGGCACAGGGCCCCAAAATTTCGGGGGCCTCGGAATTTCGGGTGAAAAGTATCAGATAAATAATTATTAATAAGTAATTCGGAAACTGAAATATAATCACTGTTGAGTATGTGTGTAGTGGTTAGAAGATGGTACATAAATTTTTTTATGGTAGTTAGGTCACAGGTTCAATTCACGGAGATGTTGCTTTTATTAGTTGTTTTTCTCTTTTTTTATCTATTGGGCATATGGGGCCCTCTTTTTTATTTAATAATTCATATCATTTATCTGGGGTCGTTTGGAAAAATGATATGTAGGGATATTGAGATTAGGGGGATATCGAGATGTTATTAGTATTGATATGTTCAGCCAATTATCATGATATCATTGTTTGGTGTAGTGGTATTATTCTAGGTGGAGATAAGTGACTTAATGGTGAAAATGACAGAAATACCCTCAAGTGTTGGTGAGAGAAAAATAGTTGGTGTTGAGAGTAATGATTAATGGCAGTGTAATTTGAAATTAAAGTGTGGGGCAAAATTGTTTGGAAAAAGTAATATCATATAATATGTGAGGGGGTGATATTGATATTACTTTTTCCCGCAAATATCCTGATATGTGGTACGAAAAAAACAGTGATAACTCGAATATCATGATACCTGCTGATATCAATATCAATATCCTGTTACCAAACGACCCCATGATATTTTTATTAGTTATTTTACTGATCTATCTCTTGGGCATCGAGGCTTTTTTTTTTATTAAATAATTTATCTCGTTCATCTGTCATGTCATGCACCCTTTATTTTTGTTAAATAAGTATGGACTCTTATTGTTTTAATCCTTTTTAGAATATTGTTAGGACTTTTATAATAATATATTTTGAATCATTTGGATATCAATTTCTAATCGATTAGAACTTAAATTTCAAAATTAAATATATGAGCTTTACAGAGATATCTCCAATTATAATTTCAAAGAAAATATATTTGAGAATAAATAAATAAACTACTTATGATTATAGAGCGTTATTTTTTGAATAATATAAAATTTAATACTCATATATCTATTAACCAACCATGTTATATTTGTTTCAAATATAATAATATTTATTCAAATGTAAAATGTGAATTTTTATTTTGATATACTTAAAAAATATTTTGTCAAAATATGTTATAACGGGGCCACATCTTGATTATATCACAGGGCCTCCAAAGTTCATGGGACGGCCCTGCCTTCTCTCCCCATGATTTTAGGAATTTGCCAAAAAAACTGGTTAAAAAAAAAAGGTTTTTTTTCTATTATTCCGTAAGGTAGGCCAAAAAAACTGTTTAGAATTTAACTGTTGCAGTTTATATGCCAAGTCAAAATTTTACAATATTTTTATATACATTTTAATACAAGATATTTTATTCTTTACAATAAGAACCATAGTTTTCATAACTGATTTGTAACAATTTATTATATCTCCACATTTTTAATCACTAAATTGTCAAAAAAAAAAGATAAAGTTTTTAATTTTTATTACTAACCATTAGAAAGAAAAATATCATTTCAAATACCGACCAATTTAAGCACAAATCGGCCAACTAGCCGACCTTATCTAGTTATATATACTTATATTCTCAATTAAAAAACGCTTAGTAAGCTAATACATCGATATTGAAGCTAACGTGGTGTACTGATTGTGCACCAATTAAAGTTATGAAGATGAAAGTTGAAACGAAAAGACCTAAACGGCAAAGTGGTCAAAGTAGGAAAGAGTAAAAAAATAAGGGCTATTTGTTAAGTTGGCAAAATAAAGGGGGGACAAAATGATATTTTCCCAAAATATCAACACAAAGTAATCTTCTTATATACTCAGAAAATAGAAAATAAAGATTTAAGAAATATCAATGATGAAAATCGCCAGTGGAAATGGCGTCTTAGGAGTGATGTGCAAATCAACCCCTTTTGGAATTGATTCAATTGTAGCCCTATTTTGGGAATTTGGTTTATGAATGAACCCTGATAGGGAAAAAAATCCCCTATCGTGCTAATTTTTTACGTGGTTCAACCGGTTAAACCCGGCGGTATAGCATTTTATTCATTGGTTGTGCGCAATATGAAGCAGTGACACGAACACCTTAAATAAAGCGACCTAGTCCTAGATCGATAACTTTATTTCTTTCTTTATTCGATTTCTAATAGTTATAAGGTTAGAAATTGCAGGGTTTTGTAGTTTTGGGGTTAAAATTACGTAACTATGTATTGTAAGTGGCAGAAATTTGAAATATGTCCAGATTGGGGCAAATGTGAGGGGCAACCAGCGGCTAGCAAGCCTGGGAGCGCCACACTAGCTAGCATGCGCGTCGCTGGCCAGCAATATGCAAACTTAACAAAATTAACAAATAGGGAACATTGCATTTTGGTCCCTCTACTTTTCCAACTTAACAAGTAACCCCATATACTATAACACACTCTTTTTACCTTTTTATTTTGACTACTTTGCATTTTGGATCCTTTCATTCCATCTAATGTTTTTGGGTCCTTCCATTTCATCTAATGTTTTCATGATGTTAATTGGTGTGCATTCAGTACAAGACTGTATGCATGCAGCCGTAATAAAAACAACATTCATAATTAATAAACACTGTCAAACCTAATATAAAGGCCACGCTTAATTATCTGTTCTGGAAACAGGGATGTGTCTTTAAATCAGCTTAATTAGCTCCTCTCTATTATACACGAAAGAGGCTTATATAATAATAATAATATGGGTAAAATTTATATATAAGAAAAAAGAATCCCTGTAATATAATTGATCATCTTGAGGAACACAGATGAGTCAAATAATGTTGGATTATAATTACATCAGAAATTGAAGCTTATAAGAATCCGAATCAGAAGAAGAAGAAGCAGCAGCAGATGACGTCAAACCCTGAACCATAATGTGCATAAGTGTAACCCTCATTTCCAAAGCAACTATATATTCAGCTGTCTCTCTAAAAAGACCTTCCGTTCCCATTGATTCACTGTTGGGTATTAGCTTCTTCAATGCTCTTACTCTTCTCTCCACGGCGGTTGACGGCGACCCTCTTCTTATTCCGGCCGCTAATGTCCTGCTCTTCCTCATCCTCCTGCAGTTCCTCTTCTTGTTATTCATTGCATTACAAGCACTCATCTTATAACAAGGAAATTGGAATTGGATAGAGATGAGTTTGGTGCGTAGGGGATGAGAGGATAAGAATAGATCAAAGTTTTATATATATATATATATATATAGTATGATATAGGTTGGGAGAGACGGCAAGGGATCCCCATCCAACCCTTTCCAAGGGTTGGAAATTCCAACCTTCATCTTTAACCATTAGATCACCTTTGACTCTTTGACCAATCCAATGGTCTAAATTGTTACGGGTATTTTAGACTTTACACATATAATTTAATTATTATATATAAATAAATTAATTAATTTTTCCAGCGACTAGCAGCTCACCTCCAGCGACCGGCGACTTTTCCGGCGACCGGCCGCCGGCGCCGGCGACTTTTCCGGCGAGTTTTTTTTTTTCTTTCAAAAAAAACTTGGTACCACCTTTTTTCTGTTAACTAGTTAACAATGTTTTTTAACTGATAACTAGTTAACATGATTTTTAACTGATAACTAGTTAACATCGTTTTTTGTTTGATAACTTGTTACCAGATTTTAACTTGATAACTAGTTAATAAGATTTTTTATTGATAACTAGTTAACATGGTTTTTAAACTAATAACTAGTTAACAATGTTTTTTTAGTTAACCAGATAACATCTTTTTTAAAATTAGTTAACTAGTAAACACCTTTAATTTGTTGTTATCTAGTTAACAGTGATTTTAAAATGATAACTAGTTAACATCATGATTTAGATAACTAGTTAACAAGATTTTTAGTTGAAAACTAGTTATTAAAATTAGTTAATTTATCGAGTTAACTAGTTAACATTATAACTAGATAACTAGTTAACAAGATTTTTAGTTGATAACTAGTTATTAAAATTAGTTAATTTATCGAGTTAACTAGTTAACATCATAACTAGATAACTAGTTAACAAGATTTTTAGTTGATAACTAGTTATCAAAATTAGTTAATTAGATAACTTATCGAGTTAACTAGTTAACATCATAATTAAGATTTAAACTAATTAGTTAACATGTTTTGAAGATGTTAACTAGTTAACATCATCATCAAATAACTAATTAAATTTTAAAAATTGATAACTAATTAACATGTTATTGAAAACCAGTTAACTAGTTATCATCATTACCAAATAATGATAACTAGTTAACCTACCGAGTTAACTAGTTATCAAGTTGTTAACTAGTTAACCAACCGAGTTAATTAGTTAACTTATCAAGTTGTTAACTAGTTATCCAATCGTGTTAACTAGTTAACCAATCGAGTTAACTAGTTAACCATTCAAGAATTACAAATTCACATATAATTTGAAGGCAACCAATGAGTTGAAAATTATGTTAATTAGTTAACGTCATGTTTGGATAACTAGTCAACAGATTATTTTAGTTGATAACTAGTTATCAAAACTTGTTAACTAATTGTACGAACTATTAACACATTATTCGACAACCAATTTATATAGTTGAAAGATTATTCCAACAATGTAAACATATAAAAAAATAGTGACTAAAATTAGTTAACTAGTTATATGAACTAGTTAACACGTTATTCAACGACCAATTATATAGCTACAAAGTTATTTTCTAATATTGTTCAAGTAAAAGAGTTTACAAAATGATCCAAAAATTGATAAACTGTATATAACATAACATAAGTGACCCAAATAAAATTTATTTAAATTAAGTGACTAAATTGTAAGAGAACAAAATGTCCCTCTTCTTTCTTCAACCTTTTTGCCGTCTCAACTCTCTCAACCGCCAACACACTTTCCTATGCTTCTTCGACTGGAAGGAGGTGGCCGGAAAATGAGTGAAATATGTACGGACGCAGCGAATCGGGGTAAAGTGAGAGAGAGATGGAGATCAGGGAAAGCTAATCGGTGCCAGAGCTAGGGAAGGAACGGAATGCGTCGTAGATCGGGAGAACAGGGAGTCTCCAGCGGGGATAGAGGCATCGGGCTTCTTCAGCCAGCTGGTTCTCGGATCTACCAAGGGAGTTCCCTTAGGAAGGACGGCGGAGATGGATCTGAGTCTTCTCCGGCGATTGAACTCCTCTTGTACGAGCTGAGAGATGAGGGGTTGGTTGATGCCGTGGATGCCGTCGTTGGGTCGGGTGAAGGTGTCGTAGTCATTAGGGGATCGGCAGCATCGGCAATTTCGGAGCTACGACGAGGAGGCGGCAGTCGTTGAGTTGCTCCGATTTCAACTTTTGGAGATGTGGGCGCTGGATGCCGAAGGAAGAAGAAAACAAATAAACCTGTTTAATGAATTTTTTAGAATGACGATTCTACCCCTCCGTTTGAGGGTTGGATCCGGTTCCAACACAAAATGGTTGGGTCCGGATCTTTTGCCGGGAGAGACGACATTATTGAATTAAACAAATTATTATATAAATCCATTTGTTGGGTTTAAATTATAAAAAAGAAAGGAATAGAGAGATAGAGGCATGGAAGGAAATAGGGAGAAATTATGTGTAGGTTAATTAGGTAGAGCATGTTATAACAGCTAAAAGCACATGGAATCACATGATATGATCATCATCATCATATTCCTTCTTCACCCCTTAATGAGTCATTTTCCTTTGTCTAAAGTCTAAACAAACAACCACCTTCCCAATCCATCCATTCATCGTCAAACCACTCTGTATTATTCCTTCTTCTTCTTCTTCTTTCCCTAACTTTCCAAATTCAATGCATTTTCTGTGTGTGATGATTTGAGTTGTTAGTTTGTGAACATGTAATGGAGGGGGAAAAGTGGGTGTTTCTTAATTGATATGATCAGACAGCTCACAGGAACATGGCTTAGCTTATATTCATTTCACATATAATGCATGCATTACCCTAAGCTATATAGGCGGCTGGTCGGGATTTACTATTGTGGTTGTGGACTTGTGGTGGTGGTTCATGAGCAGGCCATGTGTCACTGCCAAAAAAAAAAAAAACATTTGTTACAACTTATTAATTATATAAACATAATTAAATTAAGTTGTTACAACTGTGCATTTTTTCCCATTATAGCTTGGTTTCCATGAGTTGTTGTTAAGACATAAAAAGAACTGGACTGGAATAATGCAATAGGGTTATGTACATACAATACAATGAAAGGAAAGCCCATTAAATTTTAATTATTATTTTTTAACGGTCGGTTCTGTATTAGGAATCAGAAGAATGTCCGGATAAGGTGTCTGTACTCTGTACTGTATTTATAGAATTTGTTCCACAGATTCATGAATCCATCCGGATCAATCAAAACTATATACTATTGTTTCGTTTATGTATATGGATTTGTAGGCAAAACCATATCACCATGTGTCTGACATGTTTGCTTCAAACTACGTACACCTTATCAAGCTCTCTAACCTGTCATGCCATTCTATATACTTGCGCTAGTTCATGGACATTAATTTCTTTCAAACTAATTACACACCTACTTTCTGGACTATGTTACATATATGCATGTCATAATGCCACTGTCATTACATGTCTTTATATACAAATTTAGTGTCATATAATATATGTCACTAATTAAAGAATTAGTAGCAGATATTTGTTTGTAACTGTAACTTTAAACAGCTTTACATACATTGTTCCAGACTAATCGTCTGGCCCAATAGAGAATGGAAGTCCAGTCGTCTGGCCTTGCGTGACTACCTCGTATAAGATGGAAAGGAGGCAGTAGTCAGTTCTTGGGTGATTGACAGAAAAGGGGAATGAGGATGGTCGTGTAACAGGAATTACGTACCGAGAGAATGTTCCCTGTCGAAAAGTGTTTGTCCCTTCTGGGGTCAGCCAGTATATATAGCCTTGTCCCCTGATGACGTGTCCCTTGCGGATTGGCTGTCTTACTATAGAAATCGTGGTCGTTCGTTCCAATCGGTAAGATGATGCCACGTCGCCTAAGCTGCTCTGGAACCCTAAAATTGCAGGGTTTTGTAGTGAGCCTCCAAGGCTTGAAGTTGGGCCGCCTCTTGAGGCGATCCATTCCTAGGGATGAGGTCGACGAATCGTTGAATCGTTGACTGTCAGGACGACTAGTGGAACCTTTACTCGTTGGGCGGGGCCTCTAATCGATGTGCTCTAGGCAGGATCTGTGAGGACCATAATCGTTCGCCTAGGGCCTATCAATTGCCCCCAAGTCTATCACTTAGCAGGAGACTAAGTGATGGACGGATGCTCTAGTCACCAAAGTCGCTTGTCCAAAATCCTCAATCGCTGCTTTAAGGCCTACCAATTTCCCCCAAGTCAACTATTTAGTTTCATTCTGAGGAGTGGACATTTCATGGAATCACCGACTCTTTGTCTAGATCACAGTATAACGCTCCCCCACGCGCGCATGCCGAATTTCATTATTTGAAGGTTATTTTGGTAAACAGCCTTCGCGTAGCGCGTTTAGAAAGTTGGGTGAAATCCCTCTAGGATCTCCTTTATAGACCGCCATGAGTGCCTAGGGATCTACGCTGTCTTCTACACCGCCTATCGACCCAATCACTGGACACGACGATTGAGTGTCCATTCACTCCTTCTTCCAGATCCTTCTGCCCTTGTATATAAATACCTGGCCTTCCTCTCTGTTCTTGCTTATTCTTACCTTACTTTCTCTCCTTCGCATTTGATTGTTCCTTCGTTCAGCCTTTGCTCTTCCTCTCCTCTTTTGTTCTTTACATTGGTGACTCTCCGCTTCCTCTCCTTTTTCCCGTCTTTGCCGAAATGGATCAAGCTCCTCGTCGCCCACATGGTATGTGATCCCCTTCATCCCTTTTTCTTCTTTCTTTTCAAACAACTCCCAATAGTGTATATTAGCCATTTTTCAAATCATGAGTTCTACGAGTGACAGCCAGAACCAAGAATACTCTTACTCCTAGAGTTCTAGCCCTTCTAGTTCATCCTCTTCCACCACCATATATGTCGAGATGATTCATCCTTCTCCCCGGCAGAATAAACAGAAAAGAGTTAAATTTACTCCTCCTATTCTTAGACCCGTGATGTCACTAGAATTAACGTGATTATCAGCCTCATTTAAGCGACATTTCCTTGCTTGTAACACGATTTTAGGAGTAGTTCAGGGTGTTTTCACTCAGTTGCACTATTTCTGACCGATTTGGTTACTTTGGCCCTTTTCGGGTCTATTTGATGTATTTTCTAGTGTCTCTATGAGTACACAGATATTCGCCGTCAAATACGTGGCCTCGAACATGTCCAAGATGGAATATAACCTCGAGAAGTGAACCAGAATCAAACCAGGAGTCAAACCAAGTGAAGACCCGATGATCCACCTGCCCAGCACTAAGTTCTCGCCGAGAACTATTAATATTCTCGGCGAGAAGATGTTAAGGAATCAAGGTAAATCCCCGTCGAGAAGTTAGCAGCAGTTTGTGAAGGAATTCTCGGCGAGAACTTTCAAAGTTCTCGTCGAGAACTTGTGAAGAAAGCCATGGAGAATCCTCGTCGAGAATTGATGACACTCGATTTGACGTGATTATCAGCCTCATTTAAGTGACATTTCTTTGCTTAAGACATTGTTTTTAGGGTAGAATAACGAATATTCAATCGATTGCTATCTCGTGCCATTTGTGTTACCTTGGCCCGTTTCGGGTCTATTTGATGGTTTTCTAGTGTTTTTGTGTTAGCACAGGTTTTGCCGTCAAATAGCGTAGCCATGGACGTGTCTAAGGCGTAGGAACCTCGAGGAATCAAACCGGAATCGATCAAAGGAGTCAATCAAGTCAAACCGAAAATCTGCCATTCACACTTACAGTTTCGGCGAAACAAGGCCCCCAGATTCGGCGAAACCAGCAGTTCAAATCAGCCAGTGCCAAGTGAAGAATGCCTTCGACGAAAATGATCTCACAGTTTCGGCGAAATCAACAATGCAAATCAGCTAATGCCAAGTGAAGACTGATTTCGGCGAAACCATTAAGCTCTTCGGACCGAAAATGCAAGGCAGAGAAATCATGGCCATTTACACAAGAATTTTTGCCAAAACTACCCCTATGGTTTCGGCGAAAATATCAGCTCAGCCCGGCCCAACTAGGGTTAAGTATTTATACTTAATCCGGCGGCCCGAGGAGAAGGGGAGATCATAATTAATCATAATACAACTTTTCGAGATCAGAATCCTCTGAAGTTCTGGAGCGAAGAGTTGGAGTTCGAAGAGCCGGATAGAGATCGTGACGCCATCCCTTCCATCTCGGAGAACCGGAGCTAGCAGTGCAACTTACCAAAGATCGGAGTCTGTCAGAGTCGTCTGAATTAGGTTTTTCAGATCCTTTTCTGTTCTTCCTCTGAATGATGAACTCTTTCTTTGTCTTTGTGTCTTTTGTAATGATCATGAGTAGCTAAACCCTTTAAAGCTTAGACTAGATGAACCCTAAGTGACCCAGGGCTTTAAAGCGGTCACGGATCGGCGGTGATTAGATTCGAAATTCAATCAGTTCTTTTTCATGTTTGATTCGTTCTTCATTGTTCATGTTTCTTGTCTGGATTGATCACCTAGATTAGATTCTTGTTAAGCTAAGGATAGAAGCGAACGCTCGCCTTACTTTAGAACATCGAATTAAACAATTAACCTTATAATTGGAGTGTGCCTTTCGTAGAAACCGGTTAGGGTTAATTCATTGCAAGAGTAACTCATTAATCACTAGTAATTACACCAATTAATTAAGTCGTTGCGAGAGGCGACCGTACCCGGGCGGCTAGTTAATCTTGGTAGTTAGAACGGATAGAGCGAACGTTCGCCGGTCTTAAACCTAAGGGTAAGGAGTTATGGTGGTGTCTTAGTAATTGATTGAATGAGAATCGAAATCCGCTGATCTGTTGATTGCCAATGCTCTGGGGAACGAAGGGGGATTCAAAGTCTAAGTTCATCTGTCATTCTTGTTTCCAAATCCTAATTCTCAACCTGCTTTAGCTTAATTTGTTTTAATTTTTCTGCATTCCTTAGAATTAGAAGTCGTGGAACTCACACCACGCACAACGTGTTTTTCCTTGAGTAATTTGTTAGTTCTGAAGTAGCCAATCAATTGAAGGCCCGTGGAATACGATCTATCCTAGCTCTTGAGCTTGATAGTTATTTGATCGAACCTGCTCAGCACAACGACGGTTCATCAAGAATACAGAATGATTTACAATACACTTCTCGGTGAGAACTTGCCGAGAACTCTCTTCTTTTCCGGTAGAGGTTTGGAAACCTAACCTATATAAGAGACAGCCGCTACATCGAACAACGGGGGGAGTCGCCAGACGAAACACACCATTCAAATAGACTTTTATAGTCTAGACTAGAGAGATAGATAGAGTTTAGAGCATCCTCGGAGTTCCTGGAGAGACCGTTACGCCATCTTTCCACCTCGGAGTGCTCGAAGCTAGGAGTTGAAGATTGCTCGAGATTGAAGCTTCACAAAATCGTCAAATTAGGTTTTAGAGTTCTTCTCTGTTCTTCCTATCTGAGATGAATTCTATGATTGTCTTTGATTCTCTTGTATCGAATATGAGTAGCTAAACTCGTATAGCTTAGATAGATGAACCCTAAGTGACCCGGGGCTTTAAAGCGGTCACAGATCGGTGGTAATTAGATTCAAATTCAGATAGTTTCTCTTGCGTGATTGTTTTTTCTTCGTTTCCCGCGTTTCTTGTCTAACATGACACCAAGATTATATTCGTGTTAAGCTAAGGTTAGTCACCAGACGTCCGCCTTAATTTGGAACTTCAAATCAATCAATTAACCTATTCAATGGAGTGTGCCTTTCGTAGGAACCATTTTGTGTTGATCCGTTGCTAGAGTAACTCACTGTTCTTAATCAATTTCACCAGTTAGTTTTCCTTTGCAGAAGTGAACGCACGGACTGTTAATTAATCGTGGTAGTTAGTTCCGATAGCGCGAACATTCGCGGAACTTAGACCTAAGGGTAAGGAATTATGGTGGTGTCTGAGAACTAACTGAATTAGGATTGAAAATTGTTGGTTTTGTGATTGCCAATGCTCTGGTGATCTTAGGGGGATGCGAAATCTAAGCTTGTGTGTCATCTCGTTAAGTCAACGAATCAATCAATCTGTCTTTTAATTTCTTTTCAATTTCCTTGCTTAATAGTTTAGAAGTCGTGGAACTCACACCATGCACAATCTGTTTAAACCTGAGTAATTTGTCAGCTGCTTTGAGTAGTCCATTTGAACAAACCTCGAGAGATTCGATCTAGTCTACTTCTGTAGGCTAGTTATTTGACCACACGCGAAAACGTGTTCATCAAATTGCCGCCATTGCTGGGGACTCTTCTATATTGTTTGAAAGAAGAGTTGGCATTTTATTCTTCTACCTTTCCATCTTATCATTTGTTTTTCCCCCATCTTTTGCATGTTTTACCTGGGTAGTGCTCTTGAGTTTTGAGATGCAGGATAACAGGTGGGATGGCCAGTACCAAGGATGGTACACCAATGAAATACCATATGCTGAGGTCAACCACAGATAGTATACATCAGAACAACCACCTACGACAAGTTGGTATGAGGAACCTTCACCCTTGCCGTCCTTGCAAGAGCCAGAAGCTACACACCACCACCAAGGTCACCAAGAGATGTATCTACAGGCTCATCAACATCAACAACGGATGGCGAGAGTAGAATCCGTCTTGGATAAGATCATTTCAATGCTACAAGCTCTTAATGCGGTGGACGTCGAGCTCGAGCAACCAAATCAATTAATGGAAGAAGAAGCTCAAGAACTATTCCAAGAAGAACATGATAATCTCGTCCATTACTGTTATGAGCTAGAGGCATCTGATGAAGAATCCTTGACATTGGTGGCTGATGAAGGTGTTAAGCTCATCCATCTTAAAGGCGTTGAGCTCATCCATCTTGAAGTTGAAGCTGAAGAGGAGCATGTGGAGATTGAGGAATTATCTTCATTTAAGCTTCCGTCGAACCCTCCTGTAGTTCAAGCTAAAGATGAGCACGTGGAAATCGAGGAGGTCATAAATTTGGACGCATATGTCCTCACCTTTAAGAGAAACTTATATGATCGTCAGGTGGAGAAGACTGAGCTCATTGATTGCGACACATCGTACTATCTATTTCCTCATCCAGTAGCAGAATTCGAGAAGAAAAGATCAGTCAAGCAGAACCACGATCTACTTGAACATCACTGGTCGCATCTTCATCCTTCTGGAGTGCTATTTGGCACTCAATCGCTAGCCTTGAAGAAGCTGATTGACTTCAAGGAGCTCTTGAGTTGGGGCCCATAATCAGGTATCGTCCGGCACAAGGACGTTAAGCGAGAGCGCTTCATGGGAGGCAATCCACGGCTGGAGTCCGTTTTAAATTTTTTTGAGTCCGTTTTTTCGTCGTTCGAGTCTGGTTCTGGGAAGCCAAAGTGTCCGTTGTTTTAATTTCGTCTGTTTTGTTTTTTTCTGTCAGGTCAAAACTTCTCGCCGAAGAGTTTGATATTCTCGGCGAGAATGTGTTTTTAAAGTCATTATTTTCTGTCGATTTTCAAATTGTTTTCAAACAGCTTCTCGGAAAAAACTTCAAGTTCTCGCCGAGAACTTTGGCTTATAGGTCAAAACATTTTCTCGTCGAAACTTTCTGTTTTTGTTTCCAAACAAATTTTTGCCGAGAACTTCAATAATTCTTGACGAGAACTAGTTCTTTCAGAAAATTTAAAAAAAAATGTCAAAATATTCTCAAATCCTCTAGCCTTCTTCGTTACGACTTTTATTCTGTGTGGATCCGGGACACTTGTCTTGGTTTCCTTTTGATCTTTTTGTTATTTTTGTTTTGTAGGATCTTTTGTAGCTACTTCGCTCTACTCCGAACTCGCCGTTTTCATCCCCTACATCGACCATCTCGTTCCAGGTTCTCCGATTATCTCTACTCTTATTTTTAGTCCTGTGAGGACACTGAACAGTTTAAGTGTGGGTTAGGATGCTAGAGAACTTTGCATGATCTTGTTTGAATTTCTGTGATTCTTTGGTTCATTTTGAATTCCTCTAGCATAAAATTACTCAGTTCTTTCTTACCTTTTGATGTTAAATTGACTTCAATTTTTAACAATGACGTTTAAACTGTTCCACTTAGAACCTGAATCAGCGTGTCGGCACTGATAGTAAATGAGTCTAGGTTAGAACAGATAATAAATCACTCCTGTAGTTGAAACTTGAATTAATTGAATTGTTTGGCTTGTTAATAACAATGCTCGATAACACCGTTCTAAGATGACACAGGGCAGCTTTCCGCATATTGATCACCTGTGATTGTGGCTTGAGATTAGATGAAAATTTAATTTGAAATCTTATGTAAAAAGTTATAAATAGCTAGGATCAAGTGGCTAAATTGATAACGTGCAAGTAATTGAGTTGTGAAAGCCGAAAAGTTCAATGTTCAAATTAATTTTAAGTTCATTAAGTGCTGAAAACAAAGCTAGGCAAGCCTGACACCTAAGTGAAGTGTTCGGGTTGAGCACTAGCATAGGCACAAAATACTATGAGCTAGGCAAGTCCAACACCTAAGTGAAGTGTTTGGATCGAGCACTAGTATGCAGTAAATAAATGGAGGAAGAAAAATCTTGAACTCAATGTTGTTTAAATCAGTCCTAGCTAGAACACGTAACCTACATATCTAGAAGCGGATGAAGTTAAGTCGATAGCCACGTCAGGTCTACTCACTTTTGCACAAATATTTCCTACCTCCACCTAATCCACTTCATGGCCAGAGCTTAAGACCTTTTGATTAGAATTGGTGTTGTCGTAGCCGAGTAATTATGATTAATTGTTTTGGCAAGAAACGTATTTGATGAAACTACTGCTTGAAGTGTGCAGAAAACAGTGAAATCTAAACTTGTTTGGTTGATGTTCTTGCAAGTGTAGGCTACTTTTTCTACGTGGAACAGTCTAAACCAAATCGTTAGAAATTGAATCTCAATTTCATCTATCTTGTTATTTGTGCACTTGAGTGTGTTCTAATTCAGTTTGCTTGAGGACAAGCAAAAGCATAAGTGTGGGGTGTTTTGATGACACTATAATTAACGTGATTATCAGCCTCATTTAAGCGACATTTCCTTGCTTGTAACACGGTTTTAGGGGTAGTTTAGGGTGTTTTCACTCAATTGCACTATTTCCTACCGATTTGGTTACTTTGGCACTTTTCGGGTCTATTTGATGTATTTTCTAGTGTCTCTATGAGTACACAGGTATTCACCGTCAAATATGTGGCCTCGGACGTGTCCAAGATGGAATATATCCTCGAGAAGTGAACCAGAATCAAACCAGGATTCAAATCAAGTGAAGACCCAATGATCCACCTGCCCAGCACTAAGTTCTCGTCGAGAACTATTAATATTATCGGCGAGAAGATGTTAAGGAATCAAGGCAAATCCCCATCTAGAAGTTAGCAGCAGTTTGTGAAGGAATTCTCAGCGGGAACTTTGAAAGTTCTCACCGATAACTCTCTTTTTTGGCAGAGGTTTGGAAACCTAACCTATATAAAAGACAACCGCTACATCGAACAACGGGGGGAGTTGCCAGACAAAACACACCATTCAATTAGACTTTTATAGTCCATACTAGAGAGATAGATAGAGTTTAGAGCATCCTCGGAGTTCTCGGAGAGATCGTGACGCCATCTTTCCACCTCGGAGTGCTTGGAGCTATGAGTTGAAGATTGCTTGAGATTGAAGCTTCACGGAACCGTCAAATTAGGTTTTACAGTTCTTCTCTGTTCTTCCTGCCTGATATGAATTCTATAATTGTCTTTGCTTCTCTTGTATCGAATATGAGTAGCTAAACTCGTAGAGCTTAGATTAGATGAACCCTAAGTGACCTGGGGCTTTAAAGCAGGCACGATTGGCGATAATTAGATTCAAATTCAAACAATTTCTCTTCCGTGATTATTTTTTCTTCATTTCCTGCGTTTCTTGTCTAACTTGACAACTAGATTAGATTCGTGTTAAGCTAAGGTTAGTCGCCAGACGTTTGCCTTACTTTGGAACTTCAAATCAATCAATTTACCTACTCAGTGGAGTGTGCCTTTCATAGGAACCATTTAGGCTTAATCCGCTGCTAGAGTAACTCACTGTTCTTAATCAATTTGACCAGTTAGTTTTCCGTTGCAGAAGTGAACGAACGGACGGTTAATTAATCGTGGTAGTTAGTTCCGATAGAGCGAACGTTCACAGAATTAGACCTAAGGGTAAAAAGTTATGGTGGTGTCTGAGAACTTACTGAACTAGGATTGAAAACTGTTGGTTTTGTGATTGCCAATGCTCTGGTGATCTTAGGGGCATTCGAAATTTAAGCTTGTATGTCATCTCGTTAAGTCAACCAATCAATCAATCTGTCTTTTAATTTCTTTTCAATTTCCTTGCTTAATAGTTTAGAAGTCGTGGAACTCACACCACACACAATCTGTTCAAACTTGAGTAATTTGCCAGCTGCTTTGAGTAGTTGATTTGAAGAAACCTCGAGAGATTCGATCTACTCTACTTCTGTAGGATAGTTATTTGACCACACGCGAAAACGTGTTCATCAACCCGCGATGGAGATCGTATTACCGAAGATGAAGCCTTCTTAGAGCCTTATTTTCCTTATTGGGGTCCTCACCAGTGTGGATTTACCAAGGCCTGCAATCACTTTGAGATCGATCTTGACGCCTCCGAAAAATGGAGACTATATCGTGCGGAATTTGATGTTTATGTGACAATGCAACCCCAGTGATGATTGCCGCGTGATGGGCATGGAAATTTTCCATCTGGAACGGCTCGACGGATTGCCAAGGTCTTACCTTCTGCCCAATTGCCAACTAATTGGAGTTTGCTGTTGCCCTCCCACTTATCGACAATTAGCAATTGTCAGCCTGGCTGGCATGGCATTTGGACCGAGTCTTTCACCAATGTGCTCCGACTGCCTCCCTCGCCCTTCGTCACTTCTCTATTAAGGTGCATTGGGGCTTCCTTAGGTTCTTATAATGCAGTGTTCTGGTTTGTAGTGGCTGCTTTCGAATGTTCTTGTAATTCAATGAAGATTGTCCCTACTTTGAGGTTATTTCAATTATTGTATATTGTTAAAATAACTTCCAAATGCCTGAGCTTCTCCAAGCAGAAGGGGTACATTAAGGAAGGGACCCTTCGATCTGCTAAGCCCCACCCTGCCTGGTATCATTCTTTCTTTTACTTCAAATTGAGTGAATCGGATCACTCATGGACTGATGTTTTGCCGAGCTCCTAGTCACTTAGTGGTTTGGATCGCTTCAACTATGAAGGTCAACCCACCAGAGAGGATCATCCATCTTTGTTGAATTCTGACCGATTGCTTTGACTTGTACACTCGGTTTGGCTTAAGGCAATCGCAACGTGTGATTAGGGGAGGTATATTCTCATAGATAGGTTGTATCGCCTTTGTGCATGCTATGACCTTGCTCTCACCCTTTCTTGTTCTATTTTTGTAGGAATTCTTTCTTTCTCTCTCGTTGTTTAATCAACACTAGTACCCGTGGGATGGTGAGTGAGACCTAGCTTGAGCCTCCCTCTAGAGATAGGTCCTCACTATCAGCCAAAATCGTGTGGCCAGGAATCCTCCAAGTCTTCCAAAAACTCTACTGGAAAATCCTCATCTAAGAAGCGCAAGTCTGCCAGTACGAAGGATGCTCGTGATTCTTCCAAAAAGCACAAGTCTGGAAAGTCTTTTCTGGCGATAAGTCCTCCCAGTCAAAGTGACTGAAGAGTGATGGTGGCAACTCTTCCCAAGCTCCTGATGTTCCTATTTATGTTTAGCCTGAGCCGGATGTTGATGAAGGCACCCTGCCGTTGAAGGATCTTCTTGACAAAGCAGCCAACGATCAAGCTGCCACTTCTTCTATTCTGCCTTTAACCAATCAGGGTCCTGAGCCCACTTCTGACATCCCCTTCGTTGATCTGGATGGCTCTGCTTCAGGCAATCCAGCCTCTACTACTCCTACGACCGCTCCTCCTTCTCCTGGCACCGACAAGACTCGTCGGATTTGGATGAGTTTTTGCGCGAATGCAGTTTTTGTGCTTCTTGTCGATGATGGCAGAGATCCTACTCACCGTCTCCCTTACTTCGCATTTGCGCACCTGGCCCAACTGGTATTACGTCTGGTATGGTCAATGATCTGTTTGAAGAATATGTTGGATGGGTATTTTGTGAGCGTGAGGCTCCTGTCAAGGCGTCATAATTTTTGGATCTGCATGGTGCCACCTCTTCCCGTCTTCTTCAGGTCATCATATTTCATAGACTAATTTTTGTTCGCCTTTCTTACTTCTGGATGGTCTAACTTTCATTCCTTATTCTTAATGCCAGACTGCTTTCGAGATGGGTGATCTATTTACTTCTAGAAAGAAGCTGATGAAGGAGAATGAGGATTTGTGTGAGATATGCATGAACCTCAGTAGGATGCTTTGAGAATAAGAGGTAGTCCCATGAGGATTGAGTATTGTTTTTGCTGACTTCGTGTGAGTCGCTGCTTGAGTTACTTACCATAATTCTTGTTTTTTTTATATTTTCTTAGCGGCGCTCCCATTCGTTAGCGATTCAGGCTGAAGGCAACAAGTCTGTTTTCAAGGGTACTAAGAGTCAAGTTGCTGCCTTGAAATCCTCATAAGAGAACCTGCAAACTGAGGTGGCTAAGCTCAAGGTTGAACATGAGCAATCCGAGAAAGCCCTTACCAAGACCAAGAGCACTCTTACCCTTACTCAAGCAGAAGTGGAAAGAGGAAACACGGCCATGATTGAGTTGAGCAATATGCAACCCCTTATTGACTCAATCGTGGATCACCAAAAACTCACCAAGGAGGCTCTTGCTGAGCATAAATATCTTAATGACCAAATGGTGACTTATTGTCATTATTCCATAGGTAAGAGCATTAAGGTAGTCATCCGCAGCATTCGCACAAGATCTTATCCTACTTTCCACTTCGTGTGTGGCCAGGGCGTAGGGTCTACAAGGCCGTCCTCCGTGGTTTGCATCACTACAACCACGAGATTACTGGCCCTGATTCGGATAATGAAACTAAAGCGACTCATCTCATGAGGGAGGTCGAAGCTGAGGATGAGATGTACATTACTACTGAGCGTCAAAGACGGGGGCTCTCACCTGCTGAAATAACAATCGTTCAACATGGTATTGCCCGTTTGTTGGACAATGACATCAGCCCCTCCTCTCAGAAGATAAATCCTACACTCAAGTCTGTAATCATTACCCCTGATCGCTCGAATCCTCCAAAATCCAGCGATCCTAAGGCTTGTCTAGAAGTAGACTAGGTGTTGTATTGGTTATATGAACTGATTTCCCTTGTTCTAGGGTTGTTATCATCTGTACTTTTAACTTATGCTTCTAAACTTCTGCTCTTTTGGTAGCAGTTATTTCGCATCAATAGTGAGTAGCTATTCTGTTTATATTTATCGTTTGCTTGCCATAAGTTGTAATTGTCCACTTCTTTCTCATGGGTTATCATTTAACGACTTGTTCTCGTAGGTATGACTTAGTGATTTATGCATGTAGGTCTTACTTAAAGACTTGTGTCCAAAGGTCTTACTTAGCAATTTATGCTCGTAGTTCTCACTTAGCGATTTATGCACATAGGTGTTACTTTGCGATTTATCGCCGTATGTCTTAGAGAAAGAGTGCAGCTCAAAATCTGTCCAGCGATTCATACATTCGGACTTTTGTATTTGTATTCATGTTTCTTTTGTCAAAATAGTAATACGATTACAATCATTAATCATAATAACGCCGAAGATGCATGGCATTCCATGTTTTTGGCACCTTAGTACCATCCATCTATGCAAACTTGAATGTGTTGGCCCCTATTACTTCTCGAATCCTGTATGGTTCTTCCCATCTGGGGTTTAGCTTGGCTGCTCCAATCACTGGTCGAAAGATCTTCCTAGCACTAGATCATTCGATGCAATATGATGAGGATGGAGTTTTGCGTTATATCGTCTGGCAAGCTGCTCTTTTTCGGCGATCAGCCTCATATGTGTTTGTTCTCGCCGTTCTTCTGATATGATCCAACAATGCTGCCCCGATGCCAACCGGTATTCCTACACCCCACCAGGATCCCCTGGCCTAGGCAAGACCCTAGGGCCTCTTAAGAAGCGCATGAATCCCAGGGCAGGCCATCCTCGAGCCCTAAATCCAAGGTATGACAAGAAATATCGACTAAACCCTTCACTTGCAGGTAGAAAGACTTCGAGGAAGGGAATGCTATCCCAAGCCATGCTGATGGCCGAGGGTATAAGCCCTAGCACCAAAGAGAAGCTTCAGCCCGCTCCTAGTCTGACCTCCAGGAGCCCTGAAGAAGAAGTCGATTCTTTGAGTGACCCTCTGGAAGCATTTCTGGAGTACAGAAGGAAGAGAGCCCAAGAACCCTTGGCCCAAAGAGGAGAGCTGTCAAAGATTGAACCTGAGCCGATGCATGAGAGAAGACCTGGAGTCCTTGGCCCCGAAGCATGACACTTGGGCTGACCACGGAGAGCTACGTCCAAAGCTACCTGGAGGCCTACCTAAAGCTTAGGAAAGAAGGCCCGAGCAGAAAAGGGAAGGAACTGAAGACAGGCCCGTCCCGAGCCTTAAACCGGCAGCCGGACCGATCCGAGGGATCCCAAGCAGTCGGCCAAGAAGCCCGGTCACTGAACCCGCCCGAAGCCCGAAGCCCCCGACCGCCACCCGAGTCAAGCCCGGCGTTCGGCCGGTCAAGCCCAACGGGCCGCCACTCGCGGCCAAACCCGGGCCCGAGCAGCCATACGCGATTAGATTAGGGTTTTTGACCTAATTTAGGTCTTTTATTCTGCTTTAAAGACTACAACTATTATTTTATGTTTTATTCCTTTTTAGTAGGATTATTTAGGGGTTTTAGGAGACTATTTAGGAATAGGATTCTTTATTTTATTATTATTTAGAAGTAGTGATTAGGGAGGAGAGCTTGTTCCCTCACCTATTTAAGGAGGCCGCCGGCCACCCTTGTAGACACAACTTTTATGAAATAAACCCCCTTTGAAAGAACTTTGTTCTGAAACCTTATTGTATCTGCATGTTGCGATACTGAAGGCCCCGACTTATCATTAAGAGCATCCATCTCTTGGCGTGGCGTCATCGACTGGACACTTCTGGTTCCCGGCTATATACAGCCGACGGGTCAAAGTACTTATCCGCCCCCGGTTCCCGACGGTTCTACCTCGTTGCACGGTTTCAACTTACGGTGTTTAAGGGTCGTCTGCCCACGGTTACAGCGGTTCACATCAGTTGGTATCAGAGCACGGTTCAGCTCACGGACCACAATCTATCCCAGTCTCCAGGTTCACCTGGATTCATATCCTTTTACTGCTTTCTTTAGAAAAATAGCTTCGAAAATTCCCTTCTATATTTCAATTATTGTTTCAATTTCGAGTTAAGAAAAAGAAAAGGAAGAAAGGTCACCTTGCCACGTTATTTCCTTTCGTTGTAAGTTTATTTCTAAGAAGAGGGGATAGAAAATTTGCTTCCGTTTGCTAGTACTAACCATGGCAGACGCGAGATTAGCCAAAATGGAGAACACCCTTCAGAATCTTGGAGCTACCCTGGTCCACATCCAAGAAACCCTAACCCAGCTTGGAAGAGGACGAGGCCAAGACGACTACACCGGAAGACCAGCCCATGCCCCATGGAGAGGAGATCCGAGTACAAGCCAAGCTCCATGGAAGCCCGAACAGACCCGAGCCCTCAGCTCACGGCCAAACCCTAACCCTAGGTATTCGACATCTCCGGTAACACTTGCACCATCTACTTATAAGTTTTAAAGCTCTAACCCACGTCCCAGTGGAATTGTATGTGTCAAATCTCAAGGAAGGGGACATATCTCAAGGGACTGTCGTAATCAACAAACGATGGTGATAAGAGAAAGAGAAATCGAGATAGACGATGAGGAGAACGAGAAGAAAGAAGAAGAAGAATCAGATGAAGGAGAGCAAGTGAAGCCGAGAAGGCTTGAGAAGTTTGCAGGGTTCACTTCAAAAACCTAGCACCCGGCGCCCCGACCTCAGCCCCGGCACCAGCCCTAGCCTTAACCCCCGGCACCAGCCCTAGCCCCGGCCCAGCCTGGACCACCAGCCCCGACCCCGACCCGGGCACCAGTACCTAGCTCCGGCACTGTCCAGCCAGGCCCCAGCGCTCGGCCCCAGCCTCGGCGCTGCCCCAGGTCCTATCGCCCCAGCGCTCGGCCCCAGCCTCGGCTGCCCCAGGCCCTAGCGCCCTAGCCTCGGCGCTGCCCTAGGCCCCAGCGCTGCCCCAGGTCCTAGCGCTCCAGCACACGGCCCCAGCCCCAGCCGGCATTGCCTGACCAGCCCTGGCGCCCCAGCGCCCGACCCCGACTGGCGCTACCCCGCCCAACCTCGGCGACCCAGGACCCGGCACCAATGTTGCCCTACCAGGCCCCGGCGCCCCAGCGCCGGCCCCGACTGGCGCCACCCGCCCAGCCTCAGCGACCCAGCACCCGGCCCCGGTGCTGCCCTACCCGCCCCGGCGCCCCGCCGGCCCCGACTGGCGCTACCCGCTCGGTCCTAGCTCCCCAGCACCCGGCGCTACCCAGCCCGGCCAGGCCCCGGCCGACCTAGCACCCGGCCCTGACCTGTCGCTGCCCAAGGCCCCCCGGCGCATCACCACCCGACGTGGCCCCCGAGCACGAGTCCGACGCGTCCCTGCCGACGCTCCCTCCGACCTCACCCGGTCCTACCCGACCTCGGCTGCCCCGACTTGATGATGGCCGACGCTGCCGACCTGGCCACCGCACCACCGCCCGTCGCCGCCGCCGGCTTCCCACCGCCCGCCGCCGCCGACACGTCCCTGCTCGCCGCCGCTGCCTTGCCACTACCCGACGCCACCGCCGGCTTTTCACCGCCCGTCGCCGCCTTGCCTCTGCCCGACGCGTTACTGCCCGACGCCGCCGCCGCCCTGCCCGAAGTGCCCTGGTTCACCTCCGGCACCCCCGTGCCCCGACCCGACGCTTCACCGCCGGTCCCCTGTGCACCCCAGGTTCAATGGGAGATCACCTCCCAACGAGTTTTGAGAGCTTCCCCGAGCGAAGAAGATCCGGATGTGGAGATGAGTAAGGAGCTCTCACCCGCTACCTCCCCGAGCCTTAACATCATTATTGATAGTTTTTCAGGAAAAGAAGCGATGGAGACGGATGGAGAATGTACTGAAGGACCCGAGTCTTGGTCTGTTGTTGACTCCAATGACACTCGGTCTAAGGATAATGTTGCTGAAGATTGGAAGAGGATGATGAGTGTTAGGAAAGGACCCGAGATGGATTTGGGGGCAAATCCAAGGCAAGAAGAGGGGGATGATATGATCCAACAATGCTGCCCCGATGCCAACCGGTATTCCTACACCCCACCAGGATCCCGTGGCCTAGGCAAGACCCTAGGGCCTCTTAAGAAGCGCATGAATCCCAGGGCAGGCCATCCTCGAGCCCTAAAGCCAAGGTATGACAAGAAATATCGACTAAACCCTTCACTTGCAGGTAGAAAGACTCCGAGGAAGGGAATGCTATCCCAAGCCATGCTGATGGCCGAGGGTATAAGCCCTAGCACCGAAGAGAAGCTTCAGCCCGATCCTAGTCTGACCTCCAAGAGCTCTAAAGAATAAGTCGGTTCTTTGAGTGACCCTCTGGAAGCATTTCTGGAGTACAGAAGGAAGAGAGCCCAAGAACCCTTGGCCCGAAGAGGAGAGCTGTCAAAGATTGAACCTGAGCCGGGGCATGAGAAGACCTGGAGTCCTTGGCCCCGAAGCATGACACTTGGGCTGACCACGGAGAGCTACGTCCAAAGCTACCTGGAGGCCTACCTAAAGCTTAGGAAAGAAGGCCCGAGCAGAAAAGGGAAGGAACTGAAGACAGGCCCGTCCTGAGCCTTAAACCGGCAGCCGGACCGATCCGAGGGATCCCAAGCAGTCGGCCAAGAAGCCCGGTCACTGAACCCGCCCGAAGCCCGAAACCCGCGACCGCCACCCGAGTCAAGACCTGGCATTCGGCCGGTCAAGCCCACTGGGCCGCCACTCGCGGCCAACCGGCCCGAGCAGCCGTACGCGGTTAGATTAGGGTTTTTGACCTAATTTAGGTCTTTTATTCTGCTTTAAAGTCTACAACTATTATTTTATGTTTTATTCCTTTTTATTAGGATTATTTAGGGGTTTTAGGAGACTATTTAGGAATAGGACTCTTTATTTTATTATTATTTAGAAGTAATGATTAGGGAGGAGAGCTTGTTCCCTCACCTATTTAAAGAGGCCGACGGCCACCCTTGTAGACACAACTTTTATGAAATAAACCCCCTTTGAAAGAACTTTGTTCTGAAACCTTATTGTATCTGCATGTTGCGATACTGAAGGCCCCGACTTATCATCAAGAGCATCCATCTCTTGGCGTGGCGTCATCGACTGGACACTTCTGGTTCCCGGCTATATACAGCCGACGGGTCAAAGTACTTATCCGCCCCCAGTTCCCGACGGTTCTACCTCGTTGCACGATTTCAACTTACGATGTTTAAGGGTCGTCTGCCCACGGTTGCAGGGGTTCACACCATCTTCTATCATGTCCAGGTGGTGGAGCAACTCCTACTCGTTTACTTCGCCGTGGTACGCTTTGATTAGAACGGAAGGGGTGAAAATTTCTACTGGCAGAACAGCCTCCGTCTCGTACGTTAATGTATACGGTGTTCCTGTGTAAGTCGATATAATTATGTTGGTAGCTTCTGCTTGTCCATTCGCTTGAGGGTGGACAACTGAGAAGAATTTTAGTGTGATTTTTAGGTCATCACAGAACTCCCTGAAGATTTGGCAATCAAACCGTGTGCCATAATCACACACTATATTTTGTGGAATTCCAAATCGGTTGACTATGAATTTGAATGCGAACTTTTGGATTTTCCTGAAAGTTATGCACGCTACTGCTTCTACTTCCAACCATTTCTTAAAATAATCAACTGCAACTATGAGATATTTTCATTTTCCTGAGGCTTCAAGAAATGGTTCACGTATGTCCATTCCCCACCTGACAAATGGCCATGGGCTGACTATTGCCTGAAGAGCGGTCGCCGGGAGTTTGTGGTAACTGATGAATTCTTGACACTTGTGACACCGCTTTACCAATTCACCTGACTCTTTTCTCATGGTTAGTGATAACGTGTAGAACAGGGTATCAAATACTACCAAACAAGAGTAAGGTAGATCGTATTCGACGGGTTTTCTTCCAATCGTTTACTCAAAGGAATTGGCAATTATTCAGGTTTCTAAACAAGTTGCGTGGTGTGAGTTCCACGACTTCTAAACTATTATGCGAATGAAATGAAATGAAATTGAATTGAAATGCAGATTGATTGACAAATGACATACAAAATATTAGACTCGAATCCCCCTAAGATTACCAGGACATTGGCGATCACAAAACTGGGGACTTTCGATCCTAATTCATTCAGTTCTCAGACACCGCCATAACTCCTTACCCTTAGGTCTAAGTCCGCGAACGTTTGCTCTATCGGATCTAACTATCAAGATTGATTAATTATCTGTGCATTCACTTCTGCAAAGGATAACTAACTGGTGCACTTGATTGATTTTAGTGAGTTATTCTAGAAGCGAATTAACCCTAAACGTTCCTACGAAAGGCACACTCCATTGAATAGGTTAATTGATTGATTTGAGGTTCTAAAATAAGGCGGACGTTCACCAACTATCCTTATTTGAACAATAATCTAATCTAGGTGATCAAGGTAGAAAAGAAACACAGAATTAAGAACAAATCAATTATGCAAGAGAAACTGTCTGAATTAATATTTAATTATCGCCGATCTGTGAGTGCTTTAAAGCCCCATGTCACTTAGGGTTCATTTAATCTAAGATTAACAAGTTTAGCTACTCATGTTCAAAATCTGAGAATCAAAGACAACAAAGGAGTTCATCATATAAAGGAAGAACAGAGAAGAACTGTAAAACCTAATTTGAGGACTCTAGTGAAGCTTCGATCTCGAGAAATCTTCAGTCCTAGCTCTGAGCACTCTGGGTGGAAAGATGGTTTCAGGATCTCTCCGGGAACTCCAAGAATCACTATAACCTCTCTCCTATTATGTGTAGAAGGTCTGAAAATCGTCCTCCTTTCAATTGGGATTGAAGGCTGCTTTAAATAGGGTATTTTCCTCAGTTGACCCGGATTAGGGGTAAGTGTTCGGCGAGAACACTGAAAGTTCTCACCGAAATATTCTTTTTAAATCAACTCTGGAATGTTGACAAGAATCTCCATTAGTTTCTTCACAAGTTCTCGGTGAGAACATTGGAGTTCTCATCGAGAACTCCTTCACAATGTTCAGCTGACTTCTGACGAGACTTTTTATTGATTTGTGAACACATTCTCGGAGAGAATTGTAAAGTTCTCGCCGAGAACTTCTCTACAATCTACAGAGAGAACATCGATGAGAATTTGGCTGAGTTGGTGAACATAATCTCGCCGAGAATATTGACATTCTCGGTGAGAACTTCCTTGCTGGGCAACATTCTCTATTTCTTTGATCGGATTGAGTTCTCCGATGATCCCGAGTCATATCTGGGTGCTCCATTGCGTTACGAACACATCTGATGGCTATATATATGATGGAAAAAACCTGTGTACTCAAAGAGACACTAGAAAACACATCAAATAGACCCAAAACGGGCCAAAGTAACCAATTCGGTAGGAAATAGCATAAATGAATGAAAACCCACTAAACTACCCCAAAACTCATGTTACAAGCAATGAAATGTTGGTTAAACGGGGCTGATGATTACTATAGATCTAGTGTCATCAGTTAACTAGTAAAATCCTTGATAGACCATATTTTTCTCTAAGCTTCTAGCTCCCAGATGGGTGTCACGTACCCTTGCATGGAATTCTTACAATGCCCATTCTGCATTCTCTGGGCTTAAACATCTTAGATATGGTCCCATCGCCGAATTTTGGTAAAGCTCTCCACCAATTAGGATACACCGTCCTGTCTTCCTTCACTACTTGGTCGCCTCATTTGGATCGTTAGGGACTTTGTTCATTTCCAGAAATTGAATGATACGCGATCGCAGTTACTTATTGTGTTGGCCGGGTTGATTTGGAAACACTGCTTTATTTTTATCTCTTTTTCAACTGTTACCATTCGTCCTTCCTCAAAATTTATTGTCGTCACTAACTTGGATAGTGCGTCCGCATGACAGTTTTCATCCCGAGTGACTTGCTTTATGCTTATCTTTTTGAATTCAGCCATGATCAATTTTATCTCATCGAAGTAGGGGACAAGGGACTCCTCCTTTACTTCGTAGCTTCCATTTAGCTGGTTATCAACAATTGTTGAGTCCGAGAAAACTTTCACATTCGCCACCCCCATACTCCTGCGATTCGCAGTCCTACTTCCATAACATCGTACGCAG